>ML781969.1:322007-347390 GCA_009831015.1 Picea engelmannii | reverse complement strand
GAGGAGGCCACCAGTTGGATTGGGAGCATGCTTAGCACTTGTGACGACTATTAGGGATATTGAGCCACGGACTTTTGTGCAGGCAGTGGATCATCAGGTCTGGATAGAGGCCATGGTCGAGGAGTATGACTCCATTGTGCGTAATGATGTCTGGGATGTGGTTCCGAGGCCAGTGGGGAAGTCAGTTGTGACTTCCAGGTGGTTGTACAAGACCAAGATTGTTGCAAATGGAAACGTGGAGAAACACAAGGCCCGTTTTGTGGCACGAGGCTTCTCACAGATTGAGGGAGTCGACTATGATGAGACTTTCGCACCAGTTGCGAGATACACTTCTATCAGGACTATCATTGCCATAGCAGCAGAGTTGGGTTGGCGCATTCATCAGATGGATGTGAAAACCGCATTTCTGAATGGCTTTATTGAGGAGGTGGTGTACATAGAGCAGCCACAGGGTTTTGAGGTGAGTGACAGGGAGACTCACGTGTTCCTTCTGAGAAAGGCACTATATGGACTGAAGCAAGCTCCCCGAGCTTGGTATTCATGGATTGATACTTATTTGCTTCATATGGGCTTCGAGAAGAGAGATGTTGATCCAAGCCTCTATTTCATCATTAGAGGTGAGGACACGCTCATTCTCATTTTGTATGTGGATGATCTATTCATTACTGGAGCCGAGGATCTCATAGCGGAGTGCAAGCTGGGACTTGCATCCGAGTTTGAGATGAGTGATATCAGATTGATGCACTACTTTCTGGGTATGGAGGTATGGTAGGAGGAGGGTCACATATTTCTCGGGCAGGGGAAGTATGCAGTAGATATTCTGAGCAGATTTCAGATGGAGGACTGCATACCTATGTCTACACCTATGATCACCAACTGGAAGAAGCTTAATGCTTCAGATAGCCAGTTGGTGGATGCCACAACATACAGGAAGTTGATCGGTTCACTTATGTATCTGGTTAACACCAGACCAGATATATGTTTTTCCGTGAACACACTCAGCCAGTACATGGTTGAGCCAAAGAGTGTTCACATGGTTGGGGCAAAACACATCTTGAGATATGTTGCTGGGACAGTGGACTTTGGCCTAAACTATGTCAGGGGAGATGGAGTAAGTTTCGTTGGCTACACAGATTCAGACTGGGCAGGATGCGCCGCTGATAGGAAAAGCACCTCAGGGTGCTGCTTCAGTTTGGGGTCAGGACTTGTTTCCTGGTTCAGCTGGAAGTAGAAGTCAGTTGCTTTGTGTTCGACCGAGGCAGAGTACATGGCAGCCAGTCAGGCCAGTTGTGAGGCCATTTGGCTTCGCAAGATGCTGGTTGGTTTATTCGGTCAGAATATGTCTCCGACTGTCATTCATTGTGATAATCAGAGTTCCATAAAACTCTCTGAGAATCCAGTGTTTCATGACCGGTCGAAGCATATTGAGATCATGTACCACTTCATTCGTGACTAGGTTCAGAGAGGGGCAGTTCAGTTGCAGTATATATCTACATATGATCAGGTAGCAGATATACTCATCAAGGCCTTACCACGGGGCAAGCATGTCTTCTTCAGAGACAAGATGGGCTTGGTGAGGAACACCTTCCTCGGTAAGAGGGAGTGTTGAGATTTGTACCTTGGGAGGTGTTCCCCATGTGCTTTTGACCTCCTTAGCACATGAGGGAAGGACATGACACTTTGTACCTAGTACTTTTGTCTATTTTCACTTTGACTTTGGATAAAGTGAATTTTAGTCACTTTTGGCATAAAGTGATTATTAATTCATAAAGGGGTGATTTTGGAGACATAAGTAGACTTAGGAAACTTAACCCAAAAGTGGGTTTATGATTTAGGGATGCATGGGGAGATTTCAACCATTGATCAGATTGAATCTCCACCATTCATCCTTAGGTTTCCTATTCTTGCTCTAAGAGGGCGCAAAGGGTCTAAGGAGGGCGCATTGCTTCATGGGAGTTTTGCTTGTTGGGAGAGGAGAACTCAAGCTATAGAGATGAGATCAGTTGCATGAGGTTTGATGGAGGAGGTCGCTTGCTTTCCCTGTGGGAAGCTTGGAGCAGCTTGCTTCATTATTTTACTGGAGCTATTCTACATTTGAGAGGGCCGCATGAGTTTGGCAGACTTATTCTTTCCTGGTAGGATATCTAGCCATCAGAATTCAGTGAGGTCAGTTTGAGAGTGAGGACATCTGCTGGAGCTTCATTCCTGCGGAAGGGTTTTTAGATTTGGCATCACAGGTTATTTCTGGAGCAGTTTCAGTGGTTCTGGCAGCTTGCATGAGGGGCGCACCATCCAGGGGTGCATCTTCTTGATAGAGCTTGTGTTTCAACTCTGTTGGAGTTGCTATTGTATCAGGTTCCATCATTTATTGTGTTTACTGTAACCCTTATCTGCTTTTCCTCATATATACATTTAGATCTCAAACTGGTTTTCCCCGGGGGGGTTTTGTCCAGGGTCATGTTGACCAAAAACACGGTGTCTACAAATGCATGCTATTAGTTCTTAGATCTGTTCATTATCAGCAGTTAAATGATGTATTATGTGTGTTATATTTATTTGAGATGCATGTACTAATTTCCTATGGCAAAAACGACATGCTAGAGCACCCAAATCAGAAATATAACCATAACAATTAGCTTGAAAGTTCATGAACTGTTGGCTGTTATAAAACAACAGAAAACTAAAACAAAGACAGTGAAAACTTAAAGCCTTTGCTTGGTCAAAGACAGACCAACAAGGCAAGTTGATAGGACCTGGAATTTTCACAATTACTTTATATAATTATGATTCTTGAAACCTATTAATAAATATTTCTTACTTTATTATAGGATCGAGGTATTTAATTAGCAATAAAAAGACATAAGAAAGAAACCTTATTTTAGACTGGTTTAAACTTTATTTTAGACTTGTTTGTTATCAAAATTTGATCCAAGGACTCATAGTCCAGAAGCTTTGCCAACATGGATACCTCTGCGGAATTAACTTTATTTATTCTATCTCAGTCTTGTCTATGAGGTTGACATAAAGCTCTCTTGTATTTTGAAGACTACCCAGTCTCAATCCTCGGCCCTACACATGGTCCCTTCTTTTCCTCTTGGTCCTTGTTCAATGTATCCTGCACACATCAATGACTGGCAACAACGATGCCCTCCACATGGTCCCTTCTTTTCCTCTTGGTCCTTGTTCAATGTATCCTGCACACATTAATGACTCTCGACAACGATGGCTTCCCAATGAACAATTGAGCAACTCATTTAAACAATGGTTCTGTATGGCATTGGTGTTTTTCCTTATCATGACCAGAATTTGTTTACAAGGGCGTTGTGAGAATGAGTATCAAATTGTGATCAGAATTCCTGTTGGTTTATGTTCTAGGTCAAGTGGCTTGTGTACCATAAGAGCAAGTCAGCCAACGATGAATTAACCGGGGTGCTTGGTCAATAATAATGATGTCAGTCGATAATAATGATGTCGTTTAATATGTCCAAATCTAGTGGTCCAATAAGTTAGACTTCATTGAAGGGTGGTGGTCCAGGTGGTGGAGCCATCCCCTAAAACTCCTTCACCAGCTCACTCAAACCATTATTGTGATGTCCCACATGGCCACATCTCCTGCACAGAAGCGTTATTATCCGTCTCGCCCATGCTAAAACATCTGAATAGGTCGTGATGGATGGGGTTGTTAGAGGATATCTGCCAGCGTTATTTGACGACGCCCACACAGTGTGTAGACCGTTACAATTGTAGACTGGAGCAAAAGAATAGTACTGACAGCAAAGGAAGATTTCTTGGGCGCCCTGTGACTAGATTGAGAGCATGAGCATGGTCATAGAATACACATGGCATTACAATTGTCTAGAGAAAGGAATACTTATCATTTCTAGCAAAGAAACATAGTGTCGCCTCTCTTCTTGCTAGGGTTCACGCTTAGGAATATTGACAGAGAGCACACTCATTGTTTGGGCAGCAAGGAAGAATGCGTGGGTCTTCTTTTCGAGCTAGGATTCACACTCATCACTTGGAGAATGAAGATTGGGCTCGTGGGGTTCTCCTCTGGCTAGAGCACACATTGAGATGTTTGGACAACAAAGAAAACAATCATTTGTTTTGCCCCCTCGAGCTAGGGTTTACGCCCAGAGTTGGAGCAACAAAAATGAATGCGCGGGTTTGTTTTCCGCTAGATAGGGTTTTTGCTGAACGTTGGACAACAGAAAGCAAGCGCATGGAGCTTCTTCTCGGATCAGAGATTACATGCAAAGTTTGGACAACAAACCCAAGTCGTGGGTGGCTAGAAAACGGATTGGGGAATGGCCAACAATCAAAGAATGGCTCTTCAGAGTTGAATACGCCCAGATAGGATTGGAAACGACTCAACAAACTATTTAATTGTCCAGCAAATAATATAGATGCCCAGAGTGATGTGCGTTCGACCTAGTAACCAAATGAATCTTCCCCACAAGCAGATGGTCGCCCATGCAAACATTAAAATGCCCAGCAAACAATTACACGTCCAGTGAAGATGAAAACTGTGTTCAGGTAAGATTTCTAGTCGACCAGCTAAGAAATACGTTGAGGTAAAGAATAGTTCTCAAATACTCAACGGCCACAGGATTAAGAAGCATGAGGATGTCAATGTGGTCTAATGAATTTAATTAGTTTTTAGTTAGTTTTAGGTGGTTGACACAAATCAATCACATTATGAAGGTAGTTGATACCCACTATATCAATTATTTTTATAACAAGGCTACGTGGCAGTGCAGTCCTTGCTAAGGAGGTTAGAAAGTAAATTGTGGAAAATGGGGTCGAATTGTAAATGAAACGAAGTGTTTGGTGCAAAATGTATATCAAGGAAATGTTGTGCAAAATGTATATCATGAAAGATAGGGTAAAAGTAAATGAATGTCAGAGATTAATCATTTCACCGCCTTATGACGGCGGATCGGTGGTCGTCTTGACCCTTCAAGACGTGAGGGTTCACCATTAAGCGGTGATTTAATTTTTCCTAAGGTCGAAGGGGAAAGTTTTGTTTTTATAAATACTTGAATCATATTGTAATCCGCACATAGAGGGTGAGACAAGAGCTTGAAAGCATTTCTTGAATCAAATCGGTTATTCCCTGTCTGGAGGTTTTCTCTGAGTTTATGATTTTCTATTATTGAGTTTGTAAACTCATTTTATTTCATGATAAATTCATTTTTGAGCAAACGCAGTAATTTTTTGGTTTTACTAATTACGAACCCGATCATTTATTTATTCCAGGTTCATTTGTTGGAGCGTGTGATTTTAAAAGGAGATTAAATACAAAATTGATATATTGGCATTCAGGACTTGCTTGTTACATATGCACGGAGTTCCTTTGCTTTACCAAACACCGAAACCCGAAATTGTTGGGCCCACACCCTAGTCGCATTTCGCAATTTGACATTTCTTATTTCATTTTGTTTGTGCGTCGGGTGTTCGTAAACCCCGAAATCTCGAACCCCGAAACCCTGAAGTGTTGGGCCCACATTCCATTCGCATTTTCGCGATTCGGGAGTTGTTGTGTGTTGGTGTTTGGCATTTGTAATCATCAAACCCCGAACCCCGAAACCCAAAGCACTGGGCCCGCAACCTTTTCTCATTTCGGGATTCGGCAAACAACGTTGTCTTTTGTTTTTGTATTCGGCATTTGTAATCGCCGAAACCCTGATTGATCTCCGTTTTCTTTTCCACATTTGGTATCAGAGCCTGCAGTTTATCTGGCAATTGCTTAATTCATTGTTGATTATTCTTGTTAGTGCCAAAACTTTTATTCTCATATTTTTTTTGCATGAAGGTTTATTTAAATTCTATCAATTTTTATAAATGGCTGCGTCTGGTAGTCGTTCTTCTCAGATTCAGGTTCTTGTACTGAGTGAGAAGTCATATTACTCCTAGTATATTCGGATGAGGACGATTTTGCGTTCTCAGGACTTGTGGACTTATGTTATTGATGGTTATGCTGAGCCAGCTGATGTTGCAGTAGAATTGGCTCTGTCTAATGCTGACCGTGTTTTGCTGAAGGAAAACAGGAAGAAGGATAATAAAGCTCTTGGATTAATCCAGCAAGGATTAAATGAATCCATTTTTATGAAGATTGCTAGTGCTGCATCTTGAAAGATGGCTTGGGACATTCTTGAAACCTGTTATCAAGGGGTGTCCAAGGTGAAGACAGTCAAGTTGCAGAAATTGAGAAGGGATTTCAAAAATCTGAAGATGAAGGATAACAAAAGTGTTGATACTTTCATGACTCAAGTAATGAGTGTTGTGAACCAGCTCATGCAGTATGGAGATGATGTTGAGAATAAAAGAGTCATTGAGAAAGTGATGAGAATTTTTCCCAAGAAGTTTGAGCCTGTTGTTGTTCCCATAGAGGAATTTAAAGATTTAAGTTTAATGCAAATTGATGAGTTAACTGGTTCTCTTGTTGCTCATGAATCTAGGATATCTAGATATGAAGAAGGATCATTGGAGCATGCTTTCAAATCCCAATTGAATGTTACCAGAGGCAGAAGCAGAGAAAGGTTTCATACTTGTGGAAGAAGAGGTCGATTTTCTAGCCTAAGGGACAACAGAGCTGAATCAGAGTCTGAGCAGAAGCCCCAGCAGAATCCTCCTAATTTAAGAGGGAGCAGTAGCAAACCGTGGTAGCAAGAAAATCAGAGGTATGATAAATCCAAAGTGTAATGTTATTATTGTAAGAAGTGTGGGCATTTTGTTAACAAATGTTGGAAGAAATAGGCAAATGCTGGAAAGCACTCTGCACATATCACAAATAAGTCTGAGGATCATCAAAATCCTGTGTTTTTGACCTGTAACGTCACTCAGGAATGTGCAAATGATATTTGGTTTTTGGATAGTGGTTGCAACAACCACATGAATAGTAATAAGGACTTATTTTCTTCCATTGATACTAGTATCCAGTCTAAAGTCAAACTGGGAAATGACTGTAAGGTTACAGTTAATGGTAAAGGTGTAATTCCAGTTTACACTAAGAACAATTAGAGAAGAAATATTGATGATGTTTACTTTGTGCCTGGTTTAAAATGCAATCTTATCAGTGTTGGACAACTGATGGAGAAAAAGTACAGAGTGTTCTTCAAGAACAAGGTTTGTACAATCTATGATAAATTTCCCAGCAAATAGTTGATTGCAAGAGTAGAGATGACCAAGAATAGGATGTTTCCACTTATTATGAGAAATGATTTGAGTGGTTCTTTGAATGTTTATAAAGTTGGAAGTTCAGATGAATCTTGGTTATGGCATTTGAGATATGGTCATTTACATTTTGGTGGCTTAGATCTGTTATAGAAGAAGCAGATGGTAAAGGGGCTTCCCTGTATTCAACAACCTACAAGCTCTTGTGAGAGTTGTATCCTTGGGAAGCATCACAGAGAGAAATTTGTTTTAGGTGTTTCCTACAGAGCAAAAGCTCCATTGGAAATTGTCCACAGATTTATGTGGACCTATCCAAACACCTTCTTTAACTGATTATGTTTATTTTATGACTTTCATTGATGATTTCAGTAGGAAGGCTTGGTTGCATTTGTTGAAATAGAAGTCTGAATCCTTTGATGTTTTTAAGAAGTTTAATTCTATGGTTGAGAATGAGAGTGGCCGAACCATTAAGATCCTCGAGTCTGATAGAGGAGGTGAGTATAAATTGAATGAATTCATTGAATTTTGTGGTCTTCATGGAATTAAAAGGCAGTTTACTGCTCGATATACTCCACAACAGAATGGAGTGGCTGAAAGGAAGAATCAGACCATCATGGATATGGATCGAATCATGTTGAAAGAGAAGCATCTTTCAAATGAATATTGGGGAGATGCGGTTGTTTGCTCTATTTTTATCTTGAATAGAAGTCCGACCAAGACCGTGAGGGATTGTGTACCTCAGGAAGCTTGGGATGGTAAGTCTTGCAATGTTTCTCATTTCAGAATTTCTGGATGTGTTGTATTTGCGCATGTACCTGTAGAAATGAGGAGAAAGTTGGATGAAAAAAGTGAGAGATGTATCTTGTTGGATACAATGAAGAATCTAGGGAATATAAACTCTACAATCCCATCACCCAGAAATATGTAATCAGCAGAGATGTTTAGTTTAAAGAAGATGAAGCCTACGATGGAAGTATTGACAAATCAATTTCAGAGGGAGCTATGTTACCTCGTGAATATGATGATGGAGATGAGCAAAGTGAAGAAGATGGACAGATGGTTCCACATGCACATACGCCTGCAACAAGAAGTCCAACAAGGATAGCACCAAATTTCAACCCATCTCAATTTAGAATGCCAAGAACTCATGAGCGTGGTGAGCCATCTGGACATGGTGGACATCAAACAGATTCACAGGTAAGCGGTGAATCAGATCCTACTTTAGCTTCATTTAAAAACATATTTAAAGGACAGAAAGCTAGAAGTTTAAGAGAATTATATGATCAGAATGAAGAGGTAGATCAAATTTCAAATTTTGCATTTATAACTTATGATCCTGTAAGTTATGATGAAGCTGCTAAAGAGGATGTCTGGATAAAAGCAATGGATGAGGAGATTGATTCCATTGAAAGGAATAACACTTGGGATCTTGTCAATTTACTTGAAGGTAAGAAAAGTATTAGTGTTAAGTGGGTTTTTAAGACTATGCTGAATGCAGAAGGTGATATTGAGAAGTACAAGGCAAGACTTGTAGCTCAGGGGTTTAGTCAGCAACCCGATATTGATTACAATGAAACCTTTGCTCCTGTAGCAAGGATTGACATAGTAAGGATGGTCTTAGCTATTTCAGCTCAGAATAGATGGATCATGCATCAGATGGACGTCAAGTCTGCATTTTTAAGTGAATATTTGGAAGAAGAAGTTTATGTAAGACAACCTCTGGGTTATGAGATTGATAAACACAGAGATAAGGTTTACAAGTTAAGGAAAGATTTATATGGATTGAAGCAGGCATCTAGAGTTTGGTATAGCAGGATTGATGAATACCTAATCAGTGTTGGATTCAACAGAAGTCCAAGTGAACCAACTCTGTATACAAAGGTAGACTAGAAAGGTAAAATTTTTATTGTCTGTTTGTATGTTGATGACCTGATTTTTACTGGAGATCTATCTGTAGATGATTTTTAAAATGCCATGAAAATAGAGTTTGAGATGACTGATTTAGGTTTGATGAAATTTTTTCTTGGAATTGAAGTAGATCAATCTGATGATGGCATTTTCATTTTTCAAACTAACTATGCAAATGAAGTGCTGAAAAGGTTTAGAATGTTGAATTGCAAGCCAGCTGCAACACCAATGGAAATTGGTGTTAAACTGAGCAAGTATGATGAAGGATCATATGTTGATCCAACCCTGTACAAGAGGATGGTTGGAAGCCTTATGTACTTAATAGCAACCAGACCTAACATTATGTTTGCTATGAGTTTGATTTCCAGATTCATGGAGACTCCGAAGAGTACTCATTGGAAAGCAGGAAAGAGGATCCTGAGATATGTTGCTGGAACAACTAATTTTGGTATCCGATACATATCAAGCTTAAACTTTGAGCTAATCGGATATAATGATAGTGATTTTGCAGGTTCCATTGATGACAGGAAAGCACATCTGTGTATATTTTTAGTCTTGGATATGGAGCAGTGGCATGGGCATCAAAGAAACATCCCATTGTGACTCTATCTTCCACTGAGGCAGAGTATGTTGCAACAGCTGCAGCTGCATGTCAAGCTGTATGGATGAGAAGGGTCTTGAATGAATTGTTGCATAACTGGAATGAGGCAACCTAGATTGTCTGTGACAATAAATTTTCCATTGCATTGTTAAGGAATCACGTTTTTCACAAACAAAGTAAGCACATTGATACAAGGTATCATTTCATTAGAGAGCTCGTAACTGGTAAGGAGATTTATGTTCAGTTCTGCATATCTGAAGAACAATTTGCAGACATTTTTACGAAGCCTTTGGGAAATGAATTGTTTAAAAATCATAGAAGTAATATTGGGGTCTACAAGTTGTAATGCATTGTTTACATCAATTTTGTTTTACATGTTTTAGTTTGTTTTTCCCTGAAATGATTAAGAGAGAGTATGTCAGAGATTAATCATTTCACGGCCTTATGACAGCGGATCGATGGTCGTCTTGACCCTTCAAGACGTGAGGGTTCACTGTCAAGTGGTGACCGCCTTAGCCTTTGCAGGCCACCAAATACCATCACTGCCCTGATTTAATTTTTCCTAAGGTCGAAGGGGAAAGTTTTTTTCCTATAAATACTTGAATCATATTGTAATCCGCACACAGAGGGTGAGACAAGAGCTTGAAAGCATTTCTTGAATCAAATCAGGTATTCCCTATTTAGAGGTTTGCTCTGCGTTTATGATTTTCTGTTATTGAGTTTGTAAACTCATTTTATTTCTTGATAAATTCATTTTTGAGCAAACACAGTAATTTTTTGGTTTTACTAATTACGAACCTGGTCATTTATTTATTCTGAGTTTATTTGTTGGAGCGTGTGATTTTAAAAGGAGATTAAATACAAAATTGATATTTCAGTATTCGGGACTTGCTTGTTACATATGCGCCGAGTTCCTTGTCTTTACCAAACACCGAAACCCGAAATTGTTGGGCCCACACACTAATCGCATTTCGCCATTTGGCATTTCTTATTTCATTTTGTTTGTGCGTCGGGTGTTCGTAAACCCCGAAATCCCGAACCCCGAAACCTCGAAGTGCTGGGCTCATATTCCATTCGCATTTTCGTGATTCGGGAGTTGTTGTGTGTTGGTGTTTGACATTTGTAATCGCCAAACCCCGAACCCCACAACCCAAAGCACTGGGCCCACAACCTTTTCTCATTTCGAGATTTGACAAACAGTGTGGTCTTTTGTTTTTGTATTCGGTGTTTGTAATTGTCGAAACCCCGATTGACCTGTGTTTTTTTTTCACAATGAAGGCATCTAATTTTTGAAAGTATATAGCAAACCTAATTTTTTTGAAAGTATGTAACAAAGTAAAAAATTTGTTGACAGTGCAAGATTAAATTTGGAAATTTGAATGCATTTTCCATATGGACTAGTGAAAGATAAAAATATATGATGACATAAAATTAATAGGAGATAAATAATATAAAATTTAAATGCATTTGTGAACATGGGGTATATGTAAATGACACTTGCATTGTTGAATGTCATTTATTTTGAAATATATGAAAAAAGAAAAGTGTGTAACATATACAAGAGTAGATGCATTTGCCATACTGAAGGATAAAAATAAAAGTCTAACATATTAAAAAACAAATGCATTTGTTATACCGAATGCGGAAAGATAAGAATAAAGTCTGTAACATATAAACATTTAAATGTATTTTTTATTTCAAGTATGTCAAAAAATGAAAGTTTATTACACACTACTGCAAATTTTGAAATATACCAAAAAATTAAGGTATGTTACATATAAACTAGAATTTCAATGTGTTTGTCATGTAGACTGGGATTGGGGCTCCCGTGGACCAAATATGTTCAAGAAACAAGATTGTGGAAAGAAGATAGAGTGCAATCGCTGCAAAAGAAAATAAATGGAAAGGTATAAGTGTTTGCCTATACATTTGTATTTAAGAAAGTGGAATAACCGGGCTAAGAAACAAAGAAAGATGCGATGACTAAACTTACAGTCAGGGTACATATGAGCACTTTGGCTATTTGCTTGTGGCTGTCGTTTCATTGATGTCGGCGACGATTGCGGTTTCAAGGATGTTCTCCATGGCTGTTGGAATGTCGGGAAGTGCCTGTTGTCTTTCGTTGGCGGCCTGTTTCAATTGCCTTTCGACCCATTCTTCAACATAGCTTCTCATTGGGGCGACGTTGATCTCATTCCAGATTTTGATGTTGAAAACTTTGTTTTCTAATTCTTGGAAGTCGATAGAAAGATTGGAGAGAGCCTGATGAATTTCCTCATTCTGTACTGTATATTTGACTAGCCATTCATGGACGTGAGCTTGATCAAATTGAAGGATGCTATAAAACTTTTCCAGAGACAAGGCATTCAACATAACAACCTATTTATTGAACTCTTGCCTGGTTAAGGGCAATGAGTTTGTGATTAAGAGGGGGTCTTGGAAGTCGTTGGTTTTCCCTACTAAGTCTATATTTGACGGTTTAGTGAATAATGTATCTTTCTTCGCTATGGCTTGTTCACATGACTAAACAATGAGACACAGGTTCTTTAATTTTTGTTTCCAACATGCATTCAATTGGCCGATCAAGTTTTTGGATGGAAGATATTCTTCTCTTCTTTTTGTTTCTTTCATATTGTTGACAATCTTGCCAAAAGGGATGACCGTTTTTAAAAAGAAATTTTCTTCATCTTTTAATTCGGCTTGCAAAAGCTTGAGCAAGCTATGTGCCCTGGTTCCAAGGGAAGTGATGGTTTTTGATCTTTTCCACCCCTGGGTAACCAACTCCATTCTTTTTTTGATATTGTTCTCCACATATCCTTTACAGGATGCGAGCAGGGTGGAGGATGCTTTTACATTGGGTGCAGGGGTGCCAAGCATGGCTATTGCCAAAGATCGACAAGATATGACATAGGAATGAAAGCGTCCTCCAATTCATTGACTCGGTCCTTTAGTTTGGCATTCTGGGTCTCGATGCGTCTAATGGAATCATGAAGTGCTTCTCCGGTCGCAGTGTGAAGTTGACAAATTTGGGACGACCGGATGTTGGCAACGTCAAACTTTGAACGAGATTTGCCTTTGATATTTTTAACATTTTTTTTCTCAAATATCAATCTTTTGTTCCGGCTATCAAAAACAGCGCTCTGGAACACGAAGGATTCATCTTCATCAAAATTTTGGGTAACGGATATGTCCATTGGATGTGTATGGTGGATGTCGTCTTGGGGCTGATCAAGGAAGGGGAACATGGCATCCAAATTAGTGTCAACTTCCATGTTCTAACTCTAAATTTCCGGCTCTTCTTCCTGACCCACATTTTTTTTCTCTTCTTCTATACTGGAAGATTGTGAGAACTATCAATTTTAGAGTGAGGAGGGTCGTTATCTCCTCCTCCGTTTGAAGAACTTTGGGTTTCTTTGTTGCTGTGATGGGCCGTTGGAGCGATGCTCCAGGATGTCGTACCTTTTGGAGTGGTATTTTCGGATTGAACACACTTGTCACTGGGGCCTTTCCCCTGTTGCGTGTACAATTTAGTGCAGCTTTGCACTGTCTCTACGTCACCAGTATCAGAGGCAAGACCGTCACTGTATCTATTTTTGGGCAGGTGTTTATTTACAAAACAATCGTCGAGGCCAAGTGATTGTAAATGTTGTCTAAAAATATCATAGGGTTCGAATCCTCTTATGTATTCAGCATATTTGAGGTTGGAGATTCTAAAATGTGCTGCGAAATCATCAATTTTGTTTACGTTTTTCAAAACAAACTCCCCTATTTTCCAAGGCAGAGGAATGAACTATTTTGTTTTCATCCTTTGGAACAAATGGAACCAGTAGCTATATTGACATGCTACTTCTGCAATAAAAATTATGTTTGTAATGTGAAATGGAAGGAGAGAAGGTTGTTCCGCAGAGTCAAAAATTCTTATGGAAATGTAATTATCCAAATGTTGGAGTGTCCCCTTATTGTCCAAAAAACTAGTTGCCTGTTCAGATATGCGGGGAGAATTTTCTCCTAACAACAAAACTTTGAAAACAGATAGGAAGCCATTAAAAACCTCATAAAATTAGTGGGAAGCCTTGTGCTTCCACAAGGCCTGGTACCAGAACGTTACTAGGTGGAATTCGCAGTTGACTTTTTTGGACAAAGACAGTTGCAGAAATTGACAGGAATGTGCTATTGCAAAAACTAAATAGGATGACATATAAAATTTATTTTCCCTTTTGTAGCTTGACAATTGGGAAGATATTTCATGGGAAATTAACCTACCCCAATCAAAAAGGGCTTGTTCGTTGACTGTGAAATGAAAAATATAAAGAGCCATGCGGGAAACAGTACCTGTGGACTCCTGTCCCGTTATTCTTGTAAACAGCCAGGAAATTTCCCAAAATGGATTTCTAAATGAACTAACCTGCATACTTGTAATATCTTTAGGAACTAGATTCGACCTTTCCAAAAAATGGGGGAAGAGGTCCAATCAGTTATTATGCTTTGCTAGGAACTGTTTGCAATATTCTCCTTTGAATATCAATGTTGACTCGGGCAATTTCAGCATCTGGCAGAAGATCTGAGGTGAAAAAGAAACAGAAGAGCCATTGTGCAGTGGAATAATTCTTTGGTCTGCAATAAATTTATCGGCACACCAAGAGACTAGGTCCTTACAGTCGAAAACCTCAGGGACACAGCCTGCATGAGCAATCCCGGAGGTCCAAATTACTTGGTTCTCTATGGTAGGGGTTGAGTAATAAGAAAATCCCCTAGACTAGTGGAATTTTTGGTCCTCACGCCCGTAGGTGTTCACTGTATTTCCACAGAACTGGTGTCGAGTTGATGCCATAGGTTTATGAGAAGGTTTCTTTGCTACAGATGATGGTTTAAATGATTTGTTAGAGCGAACAATGTAACTTTTTGCTAAATATTAGTTAAATGCTTCTGAATGGGAAAGCTCCTCGAACCTTTCGTTGATTAATGACAACCTGTATTGGTGGTGCATGATGAATTATTAGCAGTAAAATTTATTTATTGCATATTTAGAAATGCGAACGTGGCGAGTACGGCGAAGAGCAATTAAGGAATGGAGGTTTCGTGATCATGCGAAGGGCACATCATGTGAACGAGATTTCATTATTTTGAAATGAAGACTCGCAAGGGATAATATAATCTGCCCGAAAATTTTGGTTTAATGCGCATGAATACGAGATGTCCTCGAGCTTTTCGCCCATCAAAGACAATATATACAATTTCTGCATAATGACTTGTTATAATTAAATGCCGGTAATTCCATATTTAGAAACAAGATATATATATATATATATATATATATATATATATATATATATATATATATAACTTTTTATTTTCTTTTATTATAGACAAATGTGAAGGTGACGGAGAGGGCAGAGAGCAAGGAAAGAATGGAAATCTCTGAAAAGCAGTCAGACGAGATTCAAAAAAGGGTTACGAGGATAGTCAGGACAACTAAGTGTTGCATGATGAAATTTCATGTTTCGAAATTTTTAAGTGAAAAATGTGTAAAACGAAAGAGATCATGATGGGGCAGTTGAGTGACCGGTTTGTATATTTGCGAAATTCTGCCAAAGTGGCTAAGTATGGAACAAAGAAATTGCTAATTGCATATGTGGCAATAAGATCTTATATATAATTGCCAACTGCTAATTGCAAAGGGGTGCGGATACAGGAAACAACGACTACGAACTGAATATTTCTTCAACCAGCCAAATAGACGATTCGCCAAATAAATTCAAACAAATGGCGAAGCATGGAAAGTGGAGAGACGGACTTCAAAATGGGATGACAATAGTTCCACTAAATATCCGAGGACCCGATGGTTAAATTGTATTTCTTGAAATTTTTCAGTGCAAAAATGTGCAACACAGAAAAGGGCATGATAGGTGGACTGTAATACAGAAAAGCGTATGATCTAAGAATGGTTGCAATTTTGAATATCTGTCAATTTGTATATACCGAAGCTCTGAATGTTGTTTAGAGGTCACAGAAAAGTAGAATTGCAATGTTGACCCGACCAGCATGCAAGTCCGCCTGTCAATTTGTATATGGCAGAACTCTAGTCGCCAGTTGTGGGACAAAGAATAGTAGACGGTGAATTTAAAGAAAGGGGAAGCGGTCGCTGGAAACACAAATGTGTGAATCTGCAAAGCTGCAGAGCAACGCATTGTTAGGAAAATATGATTAAGTAACCAGGAAGAGAAACTAGAGGGAATAAAAGAGTGGGAAAATAGAGAGGTGGAAGGCAGTTTTTGTAAGCGCGAATTGGTTTCAAAGAAGCGCCATCATTGAAAAACCATGATCTACAAATTGTCAGCAAATGCATTGTTGAAGATTACATTTTATTGCAATGTATGCCTGCAGCTATGTTCCTGATACATTATTCCATGACTGTAACATATCAACTTAACCACTAAATTTCCTTTTCTACTAATTTCCAGCAAATGCTTTGTGGAAGATTAGATTTTATTGGAACGTGTGCGTGTAAATGTGTTCTTTATACATTCTACCATCAGTGCAACATATTAACTCAAGTATTAAACTTATTGCATTATGGGCTGTAGCATTAAAACTTAATAATTGCATGTCTAGGAACAAGAATAACGATTTTGCTGCAACATTGTACATTGGTATTAGTAAACACAAGATTGAAGAAGTATGAGAGCACTGAACCATGCCAATTAGAACATGCATTAAACCTAGAAAAGAGGAAGCAATGAAGAGTGCAAGGCAATTTTTTTTTAATAGCAAATTCTTTTAAAATAAAAAAATAAGAAAAACACTGAGTACTGTACATCTATGCTTAGAAATTGGACCCAGTTCTTCGGGCCAAAACATTGAAGGTATATGCAACAAACACAGGCACGGGTTCTGCAGTATGCAATATCCATGGAGTTTTCTCGTCGATGAATCATCCGCTACTGAAATTGATATTTTCCAGAAGCTTTTCCTCAGAAAGAAGACGAAAATGGTTGCAGGGCAAGTGGAATAGCCCTTAGCTGAAACCTCCTCTGCATAGTCCAAAAAAATTCAGTAGCATAGCTTGCACATGCAATTGCAAACGCCCAAATTAGTCCATTGTGGGCAGAAGGAGATGACTAGTAGGAAAATGCATGGCACGAGCGAGAGTTTTGGACCTGATGCCCGAAAATGTTAAACAATATTTTTTTGGCTTGAAATATATCTTTGGGAGCATCAACATATCATTTCTTTACACTAAAACTCTTCCAGCCAGAACAGACTAATTTGGAACTCTGGAATTCCTACTTTCACGATGCAAAGTGGTTGTTGCATTCACCATCAGTTTGTTTTCTGAAACTCCTTTTGGTGTTGTCCTGACTGCGATCACTGAGCCGGGAAGGTCTGTTTGTTATGGTTGATTTCAATTTGGGCGCAAGAGTGGGAAGATTCTCTTCATTGTCATCATCCATTGTCGTATCATCGTCCATCAGATCATCTTCTTCCGGTTCAGAATTCATGGCATCATCTTCTGTGATAGAAATGACTGCAACTGGGCAAGTTGTCTGACCAGCCAAGGTTGCGATGGAATTTTTTGGCTTGAAATATATCTATCGGTGTACCAAGGGACAATCTCCTTTTTTTCTCCTGGGCAAAGGGAGATGAATAGTAAGAATATGCCATGGAATAGTGGAACCTCTGGCCATTATGCCCCAATGTGTTTACTGTGTGTGGAGAGAACTGCTGCCAGAAGTTATTTAGAATTTTCGTTTGGTCGAGACGATGTTTGAAATGAAAATCGGGGAGGGATAATATAAGCCTCCGCAAATTATGGTTTAATGCGTATCAATGGAATATCTCCTCGAGCCTTTCACTGATCAATGACAATTTCCAGGGTTCATGCGGAATGAGATGTGACCATCACAGTTCACTAATTTCACAATTAGAAAAAAGTGTGAACGTGGCGGTGACGGTGAAAAGAGATTAAGAATAAAAATTTTCTTAAAAGCACCAACCCGTCAGCGCACAAAAAAAAATATTGCGTGGCCTTTGAAATGAATACTTGGAAAGGATAACATGCTTGTGGGAAAATCTTAGTTTAATTCATACTAATGACAAATCTTCTCTAGACTTCTGGACATTAATGATAGTTTTAACAGTTGTTGCAGGATGGCTACTAGCATTAAAGCTTAATTATTGCATATCTGGAAACAAGTACGAAGGCAGCAGCAATGGCGAAACCGATTCCAAGAAATACCAAAGTATGAAAAGCGGTCGGGCGAAGATATACCTAGGGCACATGAAGGGCCGATGGTTCTCAGCCCGGCGGGCTGAAAATTGAGCCTCTATTGTTCCGTGTCCTACAAACAACACCTACACTTCTGTGATATACAAATTGACAGGCAGACTTGTGGGTTGGTTGGTTCAACATTGCATTTCTTTTGTCCTTAGAGATTCCATATTAACTCCATAATTAGCCACTTTTTTGGATTGGGGGTTCTCGGGTTGGTGGGAAAAAAATTGGGCATCTATTATTCCACGCTCTACAAATAGCACTGACAATTCCGCAATACACAAATTCAGAACCTGACCTGCGCTAAATTATTACTGTTAAATATTTATATTGAAGAATTTAATTATATGATAAAGTTTGCATAATCTGGTCGGTCGAGTGATATAAAAGTATTTCCACAAATGAGCAATATAAAAAAGAGTCATTCCATACTTAGGCACTTTTTTGATCGCGGGTTGGCGGCCTCGCGGGCTGAAAAAAGAGTCTCTATTGTTTCGTGTCCTACAAATAGCACCCAGATTTCCGTGGTATACAAATTGACAGGAGGACCTACGGGATGCTTGGTTGAACATTGCATTTGATCGCGGGTTCGTACAAAAAAAAATATTGTGTGGCCTTTGAAATGAATACTTGGAAAGGATAACATGCTTGTGGGAAAATCGTAGTTTAATTCGTACTAATGAAAAATCTTCTCTGGACTTCCGGACATTAATGATAGGTTTAACAGTTGTTGCAGGATGGCTACTAGCATTAAAGCTTAATTATTGCATATCTGGAAACAAGTACGAAGGCAACAGCAATGGCGAAACCAATTCCAAGAAATACCAAAGTATGAAAAGCGGCCGGGCGAAGATATACCCAGGTCACATGAAGGGCTGATGGTTCTCAGCCTAGCAGGCTGAAAATTGAGCCTCTATTGTTTCGTGTCCTACAAACAACACCTACACTTCTGTGATATACAAATTGACAGGAAGACTTGCGGGTTGGTTGGTTCAACATTGCATTTCTTTTGTCCTTAGAGATTCCATATTAATTCCACAATTAGCCACTTTTTTGGATTGGGGGTTCTCGGGCTGGCGGGAAAAAAATTGGGCATCTATTATTCCACGCTCTACAAATAGCACTGACAATTCCACGATACACAAATTCAGAACCTGACCTGCGCTAAATTATTACTGTTAAATATTTGTATTGCAGAATTTAATTATATGATAAAGTTTGCACAATCTGGTCGGTCGAGTGATATTAAAGCATTTCCACAAATGAGCAATATAAAAAAGAGTCATTCCATACTTAGGCACTTTTTTGATCGCGGGTTGGCGGCCTCGCGGGCTGAAAAAAGAGTCTCTATTGTTTCGTTTCCTACAAATAGCATCCAGATTTATGTGGTATACAAATTGACAGGAGGACCTATGAGATGCTTGGTTGAACATTGCATTTGATCGCGGGTTTGCGGCCTGGCGGGCTGAAAATTAAGTATCTATTGTTTAGTGTTCTACAAATAGCACCTACAGTTCTGCGATATACAAATTCACACGCGGACTTGTGGATAGTTTCGATGTAAAGTATGGAATGAGATTTTGTACACCATATGCGGATCCCTCATTCCATACTTCGACAGGTTTTGGATCGCAGGCTCGCGGTCTGGAGAGCCGTAAAGAGAGTCTCTATTGTTCCATCTCCTACAAATAGCACCTAGAATTTCATGATATACAAATTGATAATGTTCTAGAACATATGTGGATCCCTCATTCCATACTTGGGCACTTTTTGAATCGCGGGTTCATGACCTGGCGGGCTGAAAATTAAGTATCTATTGTTTCGTGTCCTACAAATACCACCTAGATTTACGTGTCCTACAAATAGCACCTAGACTTCCGCAATATACAAATTCACACGCGGACTTGTGGACATAGTCTATATAAAGTATGGAATGAGATTTTATATAACATATGCGGATCCCTCATTCCATACTTAGGCATTTTTTGGATCACAGGCTCGCGGCTTGGTGGGCCAAAAATAGAGTTTTTATTGTTCCGTCTCCTACAAATAGCACCCAGACTTCTGAGATATACAAATTGATAGTGTTTTAGAACATATAAGGATCCCTCATTCCATACTTGAGCACTTTTTGGATCATGGGTTAGGGACCTAGTGGGATGAAAATTAAGTATCTATTGTTCTGTGTCCTACAAATATCACCTAGACTTCCGAGATATACAAATTGACACGCGGAATTTTGGACATAGTCTCTATATAAAGTATGGAATGAGATTTTATACAGCATATGCAGATCCCTCATTCCATACTTAGGCATTTTTTGGATCGCGGGTTCGCGAGTTCACACGTCGAAAATAAAGTCTCTATTATTCTGCCTCCTACAAATAGCACTCATACTTCCATGATATACAAATTGATAGGTGGACTCGGGATAGTTGGTTGAACATTGCACTTTTATTGTCCCATAGTGATCCCATATGAATTTCAAATTTAGCGGTTTTTTTTTTTATCGGGGGCTCTAGGGCTGGCGAGCTGGAAATTGGGCATCTATTGTTTCGCACTTTACAAACACATTTTTCTAGAACATATGCGAATCCCTCATTCCATACTTTGACACTTTTTGGATTGCGGGTTCGCAACCTGGCAGACTGAAAATTAAGTATCTATTATTTTGTGTCCCACAAATAGCACCCAGACTTCCGCGATATACAAATTGACACACAGACTTGTGGACATAGTCTCTAAATAAAGTATGGAATGAGATTTTATACATCATATCCGGATATCCCGTATGAATTTCATATTTAGCGATTTTTTTGATCGGGAGCTCTGGGGCTGGCGGACTAAAAATTGGGCCTCTATTGTTCCGCGCCGTACAGAAACATTGTTCTAGAACATATGCAGATCCCTCATTCCATACTTGGGAACTTTTTGGATCGTGGGTTCACGACCTGGCAGGCTGAAAATTAAGTATCTATTGTTCCATGTCCTACAAATAACACCTAGACTTCTGGGATATACAAGTTGACATGCGGACTTGTGGACATTGTCTCTATATAAACTATGGAATGAGATTTTATACAGCATATGCGGATCCCTCATTCCATACCTAGGTAGTTTTTGGTTCGTGACCTGGCAAGCCAAAAATAGAGTCTATTGTTCTGTCTCCTACAAATAGCACCCAGACCTCCGTGATATACAAGTGGATAGGTGGACTCAGGCTGGTTGGCTGAACATTGCAGTTTTATTGTCCCATAGCGATCCCGTATGAATTTCATATCTAGCGATTTTTTTTTATCGTGTCTGTGGGGCTCGCGGGTTGAAAATTGGGCCTCTATTGTTCTGCGTTGTACAGACACCAGGCATATCTCTGTGATTTACAAATTGACAAATGGACCTGTGGGATGCGTGGTTCAACATTGTAGTTTTCATTGTTCGTTGTCCTCTGAATAGCCCTTGAAGTTCTACGATATATAGATTGACAGATGGAATTGAGGGCTAGCGGGTTCAAGTTTGCCATTGTTTACATATACTAATCCCTATCAACTATATAACATATCTAAAAACATGATTTTCAATACTAAATTATTAATAATAATTTTTTCTATTGCAGAATTTAATTAAATGAGAATGTTTGTACAATCCAGTTGGGTGACTGATATAAAAGTTTTTCGAGAAACGAGCAATACATAGTAAACATGTACTTTTAGAAATATGGACAAGAGATTTTATAGAGCATATGTGGATCCCTTGTTCCATACTTGGGGACTTTTTGGATCGCGGGTTCTCGGCCTGACGGGCTGAAATTTGAACCTCTTTTGTTCGGTGTCCTACAAATATCACCCAGACTTCCGCGATATACAAATTAATAGGTGGACTTGCGGATTCCATGTCTGGCGGGTTCAAGATTGCAATTGTTTAGCAATGCTCATCCTATCTAACATCAGCTAAAAACATTATTTTCAGATACTAAAATATTAATATTAACTATTGTTATTGTACAAGTGAATTACATTAAATTATTAAAGGATGTTAAATTGCTTATTTTAAAAAAAATGAAGGAAACAAAATATTTTTTTTGTAAAATTCTATCACCGCAAGCATAACAAGGACCAATTTGAAGTTTAAGAACCTATTGTTCATATGATAGCACAATTTCACTCCACACAATATATATTCATTGATTTCAAATTATTCCAGGATATTAATTTTACCAAGTTCATCGAATAAGCAAAAATTGCGAAAACAAAGATCAATTTGAATTTTAAGAGCCTCTTGTTGGTATGATAGGATAGTTGTACTTCATACACTATATATTCATTGATTTCAAATAATTTCACAACAATAATTTGGCCAAGTTCATCGATCAAGGAAATTTGCCAAAACAAGTCACATAGTACATTTGCGTCACAGCGCCATAGAAATTATCAGGTGGATCTGCGTGCCAGCTGGCCAAAAAAATTCAATTATATTGTTCTGTGTCCTCCAAAGAAGAGGTGGAGTTACACAGTATACAAATTGACAGACAAACCAGAAAACCAAGAACCAACCATACTTTAAACAACCCAAAAGAAAGTTCCCAGAAGGTTCCATTGAGCAGAACCCATCGACCTTTGCACCAAACAATTTGATATACAAAGAAAAGACGTTGGCACATTCCTTTTCTCTTGAAACAAACATTCATCTAGATGTTGAACAAATATTACAGAGAGACATGAGGTATTCTCGTTTCCTCCCAAAGTTTGATTTAATTTTTTTTTTTTGCCCTTCTTCAGCCGATATGCAAAATCACATTGTCCTCATTTAAGGTGAATTTGCTTTGTATCCGAAGCTGTCGCAACATATAGACACTGCTTGCCTTTTTTCTATAGATACGTTTCATACAACAACTCTACCAATTCAGGAAGCACATTTTGTAACAGAGGCTGCCTAACCGAACACTGCACAGTTATGTTGCCCATGGTTCGGATAACACCATTGATGCAATGTCCATAAATATATGGACATTTTTCATCGCATCGTAGACAATCAATCGTATCATCATTTATCAAAGCGGAGGAAAAAGCAATAGAATGGAATTTTTCACATGCAGGCTCAAAGGGGGTCGAGTACACATTGGATGCAACTAAAAGACCTTCAATCTAGCAACACAAGCAAAGGGATTAATACATTGAACAATATAATACACAACTGCATCCCCCCCTCCCCTTTAAAACAAAAAAGAAAAAGTAAATAGGTGCATAAATTTGTTGAAGGTTATTTCTATAAGCAAAGTGAGGATGATTTTTTGGATGTATACACACAACAACTATAGAGCTAGCTAGTTTCTCCAGATCCTCTACTATATCTTCTTGCAACTCTGTTACAAACGTTGCCTGGGTTGTCTGAAAGATCCTTTCTCTAACATCCTTCTTCTTTGTTATATTTTTGAACAGCATAAGTGGAATCTCCCCTCTATGGAATTTTTGTTCCATTGACGAAAACAATCTGAATACGTATCGAACAATTGTAGCTGCAACATGGAACATTGCAATATTTGTGTAACTTATCTGACATATATGAAGATGCGAAATTTAAGAAAAAAACTGAATATGAAAAGTGGTACCATTGCCTTGTCATTGTCTGACTGTCCATCCTTTATATGGAGAATGTGTTGTGAACCAAATTTTCTCGGCAATGTGACAACAGCCCCAATCGTTCCAATTGGGTAAATATCAATGCTCTTTGCAAGATGCCTAATAGTCGAGTACGGGAGGAAGCGATATTCTGAAAAAATAGCAGGAATTTTTTCCACAATGCTTGTTTC
This sequence comes from Picea engelmannii, assembly GCA_009831015.1. Lineage (NCBI taxonomy): Eukaryota > Viridiplantae > Streptophyta > Pinopsida > Pinales > Pinaceae > Picea > Picea engelmannii. Next base: position 323,627 of record ML781969.1, on the reverse strand, counting down.
ATTGAGAAAAATAATTTGATCGCAATCACCACGGTCATATACTGTTTTGGGCAATACATTAAAATTTGTAATGGATATCCCATTACACGGAAATATCTTTTCTGCATGTTTCTGGACAAGTTGTGGAGAAATAGTTAGTGTGATTGTCATCATGGTGACCTTGTCTATCATATCAACATGCATAATGGATCTACTTTTGTTTTTCTTGTCCAAGTAGGTGGTATAGACAACCATTATGTCCCCGAAGAACAATTGTTCAGTTTGGCGGCTGTTCAAGCCCTCTATTGACAGTGCTTTGGATGTCACAACTCTAGACCCAATGACATTTTTTGAACATGAAAAATAAAGTGAATGGTAGTGTACTACAAGTACACGAATAGTATTGATGAACTATGGAGCCACAGTTTCGCAACCACACCTCTTGGTCTACAGAACATGCAGCACGTTCGACGTTTCGCTTGGACTTGTTGATACTTCTTCCGAGCTGGAAACCATGTATTGAAAATGGCATCAACATATCCTCCATGCCATAGATGAATATATAGCGCATGTTAGGGTCCTAACCTTCACATAGGTAGATCAATATATTCGGATGTAATAAAGGTCAATATTAATAAGGCCTTTCAATAAAATAGAATAAGGCGGATGTAAGAAGACCTAATAGAAGCTTCCTCTTCTAGAAGGATCTTCCTCTAGATGCTTCTCTTGATAGACATATTTAGTATAAATAAGGGTCAAGGGTATGAAAACCCTAGCTTGGAGATTATTGTAACAGAGAACTACTCGACTGGAGGTTGCCCCCTCGAAGAGGCCCGTGAACATTGCTTTCTGAATCAAAGTGCTATCTCTGTTGTTGTTCTTATATCATTTATGTGTTATTGTGGAGATTACGCTGGTTATATTACTGTTATTCTACCATTTCTATCATTTTATTTATGTTCTGCATACTTTTTATATTTGGTATATTACAAGTGCTATCAGAGCACTTTCCTTGACAGAAATTGTGGGAATTTTTTTTCCAGGGTAGAGACGTATTTCGACGTCTTTAAGCCATAGAGATCTGTCCTTACGCGCATAAACCCACGGTTGAGGGATTCATACATGTAGGAAATACAAGTGGTTCTTAAGCGCACATATGTTGGCCACCCTTGTAACCCTTGTTGGTACCCCTTCGAGTGGTAGCGCATCAGACAACACCTGTGTATGGATCGGCCTAGATTTCCTAAAATCCCTCTTTAGATAAACCGATCGGCCGCCTGACGGCTATAGTGCCACCAAGAAAAACACTCGGGAAGATACTCTCTAGTACCTGGGTAGTCGCATAGTACGGCTAAGGGTACGATCTATCCTCCTTAGTTAGTGCCCTGATATATTGAGCCGAGTACTACTGCTAAACCCCGCACATATATTAGAGAGCTATAGCACAGGGTAAACCCTTGTCTGTAGAACCCTTGAATACCTAACCTTTGGGGGACAAAAACATAAACAAATTAAAATAAACAATATCTATTGCCGCGCAACTGTGTTCGAGTTGCCAAGTAAATACACATTTCTTTCTGGTTAAGCATTTGGGTATTTCATCGCTACAGTGTTCTTTAGACCAGAGTATAACTCTGCAGG
>ML781969.1:311613-321727 GCA_009831015.1 Picea engelmannii | reverse complement strand
TCATCTCTTCTCCCTTATCACATTCATCCATACCATTTTTCAGCAAAAATTTTTACCTCGCTCGCCCCTTTTCAGTTCACCCATCCTCATGGCCCATACCCATAGCCAAGACCTGGAAGCTTGCTTCAACACCTTGCAATTTGGTTTCCTCGAGACCCAAAAAGAAGTGAAACAACTTAGTGCTACTGTTTCCTCCATCGATTCATCCATCAATACAACCATAAATACAACCATGCAGTCCTCAATGGAGGAAGTCAAACAAGAACTGACCACCTAGCTTGAATCTGTCTTTGCATCACTCTGCACCAAACTGAAGATCCCTATAGATGACCCTTTCTCTGATGCACCTAAAAATACTGAAGGTGAACATTCCTCCCATTCCCATACCTTTCAGCCCCATCACTTTCAACGTGACCTACGCCTTTTGTGGGTGGATGTGACCAAATTTGATGGCTCAGACCCCACTGGTTGGGCACCCAAATGGAACATTATTTCTCTTTATACGGCATTACAAATGACTTGGCCAAACTCCGGTATGGTGTTCTCCATCTAGATCAAGAATGTTGGCAATGGAGAAAAACTTCTCGTCAAGGGTATATTTCTTGGACCCAATTTGTGACTGAGCTTTATGAACGCTTTGACACTGACACCAACCATTTGGGTCATTTGACAAAGTTGAAACAATCAGGAACAGTAGAAGACTTCATAGCTACCTTTGAGGGCCCGAATTTTCGAATAGAGGGCATGAATGATGCTTTCTTTCGAGAGTGTTTTATCACTGGCCTCAAGGAGGAGATTCGGGCCCATGTCCTCATGGCTCGACCTTCGAGTTGGGTGGAGGCTACTAAAAAATCTAAAGAAGCACAACATGTTGTATCCTCTCAATACTGTAAACCCTCCTTTATCCCTCGCCCTAAACCCGTAAATCCCACTACTCCCTCTGCCCCATTAAAGATCCAAAAATTGACCAGGGTTGAAATGGCTAAACGCCAACTCAAAGGCCTTTGTTATAATTGTGATGACAAATATTTCCCAGGCCACAAGTGTAAGGAACAAAATATTTTTATGGCCATCTCTAAGGATATTTCAGAAGAGGATGTTGAAACTCCCCTTGTGCCTGAGTCACCTGAAATCACTGACATAACCCCCCCCTCAGATCCTCCCGAAGTGGAACCGATCATTTCCCTCAATGGTTTCATTGGCTTCTCCACCCCCCAAACCCTCAAGTTAATCGGTTACATCAAGCATCGAAAGGTCATCATTCTGGTTGATAGTGGAAGCACCCATAATTTTATTCATCGCTGCATTTCCCAAGAAACTCATTGCTACATCCATGCCGTCAACAATTTCCAAATAATGATTTCCAATGGTGGTTCCATGAAATGTGGAGGGCACTGCGAAAATGTGCATCTCCAAATCGGTGACTACCACCTAAAATCCCATATGTTTGCTATCGACATGGGCGGTTGTGACATTGTGTTCGGTGTAGACTGGCTAAGGACTTTGGGTCCCATTCTCATGGATTTTAAGGCATTAACCATGCAATTCGACCAGGAAGGCCACCGATATAAATTCCAAGGCATCACGACTGGTTCACCTGAGGTCATTAGTTCCCATCGCATGAAAAAGATGCTCAAAAAAGGTCATTCTGGTGTCATTGCCCAACTCCATGCCATACAAGCAACAGAGACACCCCTGGTGCCGAAAGACCTCCAAGCCCTCCTTTCTAAACACCAAATGGTATTTTCCACTCCCCAAGGAGTCCCTCCTTCCAACGGTGTTCATTATCATTCCATTCCCCTTGTACCCGAAAGCCTTCCTCCCAATATCTGTCCATATCGCCACCCCTTTTCACAAAAAAATGAAATTGAGAAAATGGTCCAGGAACTCCTTATTGTAGGTGTTATCCACCCTAGTACGAGCCCTTACTCTTCTCTCGTAGTCATGGTCATGAAGAAATAAGTTTCTTGGAGAATGTGTCCTGACTTTCGTTCCCTCAACAAACTGACCATTAAAGACAAATTTCCCATTCCTGTCATTGATGACCTCCTGGATGAATTGAGTGGCGCCTAATTCTTTACTAAACTTGATCTTCGCTCAGGCTATCATCAGATACGTATGAAGGAGGCAGACATTCCCAAGACGACCTTTCGAACTCATGAGGGCCACTATGAGTTTTGGGTCATGCCCTTTGGTTTGTGTAATGCCCCCTCCACCTTCCAAAGCCTCATGAATCATGTCTTTCGTCCTTTTCTTCATCATTTTGTATTAGTTTTCTTTAATGATATCCTAATCTATAGAAAAACCTGGACAGAACATCTTACTCATGTGGTTCGAGTTCTCCATCTACTCTCTCAACAAAAACTTTTCTTGAAACAGTCTAAATGTGCTTTTGGTGCCTCAGAAGTAGAATACTTGGGTCATTTGGTTGGCAAGGATGGAGTCAGGGTGGATCTGAAAAAAAATGAAGCTATGCAAGACTGGCCGCACCCAAAGACTCTCAAAAGCTTCCGTGGATTTTTGGGCTTAACAGGGTATTATTGCAAGTTTGTTAATAATTATGGCAAGATTGCAGCACCCCTCATGACTCTCCTAAAAAAGAACTCTTTCACTTGGACTCCAGCCACTGCTCAAGCTTTTCAAACCTTGAAGATGGCCATGTGCACGACTTCAGTTCTGGCCCTTCCTGATTTAACAAGACCTTTGTGTTGCAATGTGATGCCTCAGGGAAAGGAATCGGTGTTGTCCTTATGCAAGAGGGTCGACCTTTGGCCTTCACCAGCAGGCAACTATCTGAAAGGAATCTAGGAAAACCCATCTATGAAAAGGAAATGTTGGCTATTCTGCATGTCGTTGATCTATGGCGCCCTTATCTCTTGGGGAAACATTTCCAAATTAAGACAGACCATCAAAGCCTCAAGTACTTTTTGGAACAATGCATTTCCTCCCCGGAGCAACAAAAATGGGTGACTAAGCTCCTTGGATATGATTATGAGATCATTTACAAGAAGGGAAAAGACAATGTGGTGGCAGATGCACTGTCTCGAAAATATGAATAAGAAGGATCCATTTTTTCTCTTTCCTTCATTGTACCAGAGTGGCTCCAAGCTGTGCGCCAGGAATGGCTACAAGATACCAAAAGTTTGCATCTAATTCAGCAATTGCATACCAATGCTCCAGCTCCCCCAGGGTACTCTTTGCTCTAGGATGAGCTTCGATACACAGTTTGTTTGTATTTAAGTAAACAATCAAAGCTTAAATCCACGGTACTTTCTGAGCTTCATGCTACACCCACAGCGGGGCACTCTGGGTTCACCAAAACGTATGACAGGATCAAACGTTCTTTCTTCTAGGATGGTATGAAACAGGACATCCGTAATTTTGTCGCTGAATGTGAGGTGTGTCAATGCAACAAGGGAGAAACAGTCAAATCTTTGGGCACACTACAACCGCTTCCGATTCCACCTGCTATTTGGAAGGATATCTCTATGGAATTTATTACCGGCTTACCCAAATCGGAAAATAAATCAGTCATAATGGTGGTTGTGGATCACCTTTCCAAGTATGCTCATTTCCGTGCTCTTCAACACCCATTTACTACATCCACAGTGGCTCAAAGTTTCATGGACCAGGTCTTCAAGCTTCATGGCATGCCGCACTCTATTGTTTCTGATCGTGACCCAACTTTCACAAGAAATTTTTGGCAAGAACTATTTAAGCTACAGGGCACCCAATTGTATCTAAGCACAACTTATCATCCCCAGAATGATGGTCAAGTGGAAGTTGTCAACAAGTGTTTGGAAACATATCTAAGGTGTTTTGCCTCCGAAAATCAAAATTAGTGGGATCAATGGTTACCCCTAGCTAAATGGTGGTACAACACTTCCTACCATACAGCTACACGCATGACTCCTTTTGAAGCGGTATATGGACATAAGCCCCCTTAAATTCTCTCATACTTACCGGGTACCTCAAAGGTCCAGGCGGTTGACCAAATACTTATAGTTCGAGAGGATATTCTTCGTACACTTAAAGAGAACTTTGTCATGGCACAAAATCTCATGAAGCAACAAGAAGATCAAGGTCGCTATGAACATCAATTTGCAGAAGGGGATCAGGTGTTTCTACGATTGCAACCATACAAGCAAACTTCCCTCAAGGCCGAGCAGTGTCAGAAGCTAGCGCCCAAATTTTATGGTCCTTATACAGTTCTCAAGTGTGTGGGACAAGTCGCCTATCAGTTATCTTTGCCCAGTCAGTCAAAGCTACATCCTGTTTTTCATGTTTCATGCTTAAAGAAGGTGATTGGAACTAGGTGCCAAATTCAAACCAACCTTCCCGAGTTAGCTAAAGAAGGATCCATTGGGATACATCCAGAAGCAGTTTTGGACTAGCGTGAGCATCGCCTGCATTAGCGAACCATCAAGGAAGTGCTAGTCCAGTGGAAAGATACAACTCCAACAGATGCCACTTGGGAGCCAACTACCATTCTGCAACAATTTCCACATCTCAAACCTTGAGGACAAGGTTGTTTTTAAGGGGGCGGACATGTTAGGGTCCTAACCCGCACATAGGTAGATCAATATATTCGGATGTAATAAAGGTCAATATTAATAAGGCCTTTCAATAAAATAGAATAAGGCCGATGTAAGAAGACCTAATAGAAGCTTCCACTTCTAGAAAGATCTTCCTCTAGATGCTTCTCTTTATAGACATATTTAGTATAAATAAGGGTCGAGGGTATGAAAAACCTAGCTTGGATATTATTGTAACAGAGCGCTGCTCGACTGGAGGTTTCCCCCTCGAAGAGGGCCATGAACATTGCTTTCTGAATCAAAGTGTTATCTCTATTATCGTTCTTATATCATTTATGTGTTATTGTGGAGATTATGCTGGTTATATTACTGTTATTCTACCATTTCTAACATTTTATTTCTGTTTTTCATACTTTTTATATCTGGTATATTACAGCCCAGGAAATTTGTTTAGTAAACATAGTAAGAGAACAACATATGCATCTTTACCTTTGGCCTTGTCGGTCTGTTGATGTCTGGGATGACTGACTGCTCATGGCTGTCTCATTAATCCAACGTTTTTTGATGCAAGCATGTGTAGATGAACATCAAGACTAAAAAAATATATGCATTGTATATTGTCCATCGGAAGGACCAAATAACCGTAAAAATGTATGCATATTAATTTTTTAACTAGAGAAATGTTTAATAGTAAACGGGGCGTGACCGCAGGTCACCATGACCAATCTGTATATCGTGGACCCTCAGAAGCCAAGGGAGCAATCTTCAACCTGCGAACCTGGCAGCCGCAATCGACAAAGTGGGTAACTATGGAATAAAGTAGAAGCGAGACCACATATGTCAGTCTGTTAGTCCAGGAACTGGTGCACGAGGGAATTTTTGGAAACCACACTTAGCAGATGAATTAGAAAACAAAAGGGATAATAGAAAATGGAAAAAGTAGAAATAGGGAGCGCAGAAAGGCCCATTACTGTGAATTCATCGTTTTCAATTCTAATATTATATGCTCCCACCCAGTTTGTATATTTAATTCACTGACACACTTGGTATACCTTTTAAAAGATTGTACCACAGAACCCTCTGCTACTGCACAGAAGAATGCATCTCCCTATCCAAGCAACCTGTTTTTTCCAAGGCAGCAACGCCAAAGATGCAATCGAGATGAAGGCAAGTTAGTATGAAAACAAACATATAAAAGAAAAATAAAAAGGTCTATTTACCCGCCAAAGAGTCCTTCGTCCTGTCCAAGGATTTTGTTTCTTTAAATGTAGCAATGCAGCGCAAACACAATGGACATAAACTAGCTTAGTATGCAGGAAGGAACGTATGTAACTAAGATAACTTACTATGTAGGAAGGAACGCAACTAGTTTAACACATATACAGACCATAAATGAAATACAAAACAACGCAATATGAAACAACAGTACAATCATGCACCTTTCTATATCCTCTTCAACCGATGCAGTCAAGACTCCCTCCTTTTCTCCAGCTACTCTGTTTGTTTCAATGTGGGAACCCACAAAATTCAATGAACATCAATGGAAGCTGGTATTCACTAGAGAACAAGAAATATGTAGATACAACAAAACCAACTCAACGAATAGTTTACAAAGGCAGAAACATGAAACTTTGCGCTTCTCTATCCATGGCTGTAAACATCTAGTTTTTTCCCCCTGGCCAAAATATATTACAAAGAAGAAAATATCATGCAATTGCATGGCTGCAGCTAAACGATTTCTGGTTTTCCCTGGAAATTCATCCAGATATGCCCTTTAACCATGTTCTTTATCCTCTACACAGACTGTTGTGCCCACGATACAAGTTCTCAGTTTTCCATGGCAAACTACCCAAACATGCTTCTAGACATGAAAATATAATCTTGAAGAATCTTTGTTGCACATATTATATCTCAAGCACAACACAAATTGTATCGTGCGCACACTAGTCTATGTAGAGGAGAAAGAACATGTCATGTCATATCCGCACATCTGACCATACATGATCTATAAATGTAGGTTGCATACATATGCTTTATTCCAACAAAAAAACAACAGATATTGTAACTTCACATGTAATCCTCCAACAATTTTGTATGGAACTATTTTCTTTCATGGCAGGACTCGAGCACCAAGAAAATCTCACAGAATTACAGATAACGGCCTCTGCAAAAATGGAAAATAACACAACTGTAGATTGACTGGTGGGTGCAAGGGTTGAACACCGTAAAGCACCCCCAAAAAACAATAACAATCCAAAAAAAAAGAAAAAAGAAAAGCTCCAACCACCGCCACTGCACCCCAACCCTGCAAGGCTAAATCAAAGAAAAGAAACCATCAAGGACCAAACCAACGAGAAAGAACGAAGAGGCTGAACTACACCCCCAGGGCCCCAAAGAGAAAACCCTAGGCAAACAAACAGAACCAACAACCCAGGAACCAACGAACCAGAAAAATCCACGTACCCAATGAACAACATATGTATCTCCAACGATTACGAAACTGCAACCAAAGCAGAAAAGGAACTGGAAACATACAAGGAACATGCGACTACAAATAAGCAAACATTATTACTTGCAAACTGCAAACACTAAACAAAAAAAAAGGAATACAAAATGAAACTATGGCATTGAAACTTACTCTGAAATGATGAAATGCATAAGCGCAGGTTGAATCGCAAGCGAAACAACAAAAAATAGCAACTGAGAAACCAACGAAGAAGAACCTCTCACCGAACCAGTAAACAATGTATCTAGCTTCAACGATTATGAGGATGAAACATACAATGGCAACACCCAACAAACCAACAAAGAAGAAGCAGTCACCGAACCAATAAACAATGTATGTAGCTTCAATGGCAGAACAAGGATGAAACATACAATGGCTATTGAACTGACATGTACTCCAAGAACCATATTTACATAAACATTTAAGACTCTTAGGCTGTCTAAGGACCTTGTGGTATGCAAACATTTAAGTTGTCAAGGGTATTGGAGGACGTCGCGTCATGTAAACATTTATGCTGTCAGGCCTATTGAGGCATCTTAGAATAAGTGTCAATAAATTTCGAGAAATATACAAAGCTTGGATATGAAAACATTTCAATATGCTTAGTACATATCAAAACTCACGGATATATTCGGGTAACAGAAAATGCTAATACAAACATTCAAACTAATGGTAGCATTAATCGACCTTCACGTAATATACAGGAAAAATATATGATTAAAACATATTGTCTACGAGAAAAAGTTTGGATATGTTGCCATATACTCCAATCTCTTAGCCAATCAGATTAACACATATATGTTACTTTTTAATATATAAAAAAATATGTTTTTAATTCCATAGCTCCAACAATAGGTATTGTGCAAATATTTATGGTCAAAGGATACACCAATATGTAGTCAACGCTTTATTGATCGCTATAGTCCCTCTATGCCTACGACAGGGACTAATAAATAGACAAGATTAAATTAAAGTTTCATATTAGAGTTAGAGTAATTTATTTTAAAACTTCATATACCCCATTTTCCTTTATTTTTTATATTTCCTTTGTGTCATTTTGTTAACTATATAGGCATAAAAAAAAATCATAAAGCAACATGATAAAGATAACATTTGTGATGGTTAATTTCCTTCTTAATCTAGTGTCTAAAACATGTTATTGTCTAAAACACGTTATTGAGTGAAGGGGAACTGAGATAATACTTCTGATGGTTGATTTCCCCTTATAGGTTATTGGAGAGCGAGAATTGTAAGATAATACTCTAATGGTTGATTTCCCTCTTACCCTAATTTCAAAAAACAGGTGATTGAGAGAGCGGAGACTGATTTCAAACAGATTATTGCGAGAACAAGAACTGAGATAATACTTCTGATGGTAGATTTCCCTCTTACATTGAGAAAGTGGGGAGTTATGTGTGTGTGTGTGTGTGTGTGTGTGTGTGGAGTAAACAGAATCTATGTCACGTTAATTTTTTTTTTGTACAATAGTATTTAAATAAATATAATATTTCTAACTAATTAACATTATATCCTAACAATATTCAAACTTGTGGATTAGGGATTTCTTATCAAAAGAAGAGGTTGATAATCAACATTTTAATCATTTTTTCAAGATTACATTCAAATTTCTTTTACATAGAAGGTTTAGGCAATTTTGAAAAAAATATATATAATTTAACATAATGCTACTTTAAAAATAACACATTTATATCTAAATAAATACTAATTAAATATTATAAACAAAAAATAAATTATTACAAGTTTTAAGTGTTTTATAATTACTTTAACTATTAGTTTTGTATTAGGCACAACTATTATAATTGTTTTAATTATTAGTTTTGAACCATATACAACTATTATATTAAAATATGAAAATACCAACTATTATATTAAAATATGAAAATAGAGGTATAAACAACTTTGTTGCTAATTTCCATTATTAATCAGATAAAACAATACCTTAACATTAATTAGCAATCAGATGATAGATACTTCTCCTTGAATTTATGATTCATTTTCTCTTTGTTGTGAAAGCATAATAATTTCCATGAATTAATATATATTAATTAATATTTGAAAACATTCAAACTGTATTAGCTTCTCCCATGAATAGGAATACAAAGTCATATATATTACTGAAGTTGAGCATTAGCAAATTTATTGAATTCCGGTAACCATTTATTGTTTTATTTGAATAATTATATATAAAAATCTGTGACGCTGCTCAATCTCAAATCATGGAAGCGTAAATTGCTGCATTCAAATCATGAAACCAAAAGTTTGATTAATTGCATTAGGGTAAGGTAATAATTAATTAATTATAAATCAAATTTAGGCACTTATCATAATTTCTTTCTCATCATTGTTAGGATCTCACTCAAAACATCGAAAAGTCCTCAATCTCATTGTTCCTTCCAAGGGTTTAAGGATCTCACTCAAAACATCGAAAAATACTCAAACTCATTGTTCCTTCAAGGGTTTAAGGATCTCACTCAAAATGTTGAAAAATCCTCAAGCTCATTGTTCCTTTAAGATTTAAGGTTCTCCTTCAAAACTTCTAAAACTTATAAGTGTGTGCTCAACAACATCGTAGGTTAAGTCTCATTGTAATATCATCTAATTTTTAGTTGTAAATTTTGCAGAGATGGGTGGTTTTATCATAGTTGGGAAACTTGTAGAAATAGAAGTCTCATAGCTATATAATTCGATGTATACATAGGTACAGGTTGACGTAGGATCATGGATCAAACATTTGCAATTTACATAGATATAAAAAAATATACAAACAAATCATGGCATATGCACAAAATACGTTTATTATTAAGCAAGATTTGATAAGGATATGACATGATGAGTATTTCCTTGGGTAGTTGAATTATATGTGGACAAGAATAAATTTTACAAATTTAATTTGAAAAAAACTACCAATTACCGGATGAAATGGAATACATATTCCAAGTGTACCCAAGAACTAAATAATATTCAAAAGAAATGATGTTATATATGACTAAAGGAAACACAATAGAAATCCCATAACATAGTCCCATTTGGAAGCAAAGATGATACCTAAAAG
>ML781969.1:269810-296632 GCA_009831015.1 Picea engelmannii | reverse complement strand
AATTTATAAAAGAAAAACAATAAATATTTTTATGTGCTTTCTTTATTTGCTTCCTAGAAGCAATCATTTTTCACATCGATTTTCGTAAGTTTCGATTAAAACTTGCATCTTGTAAATCATGTAAATAAACGAGACTTGTATATATCTTCTGCTTAAATACAACTACTATAGTTACATTTGAACATATGTACATATATATAATGTGTTTAGTAATTAGTTAGTTATTTCATTCTTTTATTTGTTTCTTTTAAGATTCTTAGATTGTCTAACAGAGCCATTAAACTCGTAAGAACGAGTTACACCAAATGGCTTGGGTTATTTAGACAACCTCAGACCGGACTTTCTCTTCCAGTTGACAGACGATCAATTTCGCCCATCAACAAGTCTACAAGGGGAATACAGAGACCTAAAACACAGATGGGAAGGAGACAAGTAATATCAATCAGAAGAAGCGGTTGTAGAACAACTGCTTTTCCAAGGCTAGCAACAATCCCAAGTACGAGGTCACCTAGGCACGAATTGAGAATTACATTCAATGGATGCGAGACCATTCCTTAATAGGGAAATTTATGGGAATTTGGCCATCTGATAAATCCTTACAACTATGGATGAAGTCCATATGGAAGGTTAAGCGGAAAATAGAACTCCAGTTGGGGTCAAAGGGGTTTTTCACAACATTATTCATGGAACCAAGCGAGTGAGACAAAGAATTCAAGGAAGACCCCTATTTCTTCAACTCAACAAGTCTACATTTGTGTTTCTGAATAGAGAGGTTCACTCCTAAGAAAGAAGACTTTACAATGACCCATTTCTGGATCAAGATGTACTCCTTGCCCAGGGATTTATGGGATCCCGATATCCTTGAGGGAATAGGCAATACTATAGGATCCTTTGTTAAAGTTTCAGAAGTAAGAAAGATGACAATGTATATTTCTTACACTAGAATTTGAGTTTATATGTTGATGTTGTTGGTGCCCTTCCAAAGTTGATAATAGTGTCTTACCAGGATGAAGGAAAAGAGGCATGAAAAGTATTGCTTAGAAATTGCATCAGCTATGGGTCCCCATTGGGAAGAAGTGCTAGGCTAGGATATTTAGTTACCATTTCCAATATTAAATAAAAGATGTTTTTATTTGCAAATTCATGAGATAGATTTGTATGATAGATGAATGAAATTGGTGAGGACATTGTTCAACCATGAAGGCCTTCCTCTACATGGATTAGGGCCAATTTCATTTATGTGATAGTAGATGTGGTGGCTTTGTGCATTGTTGAGCTTCTTATCCTACCCACATAATTTTCTTCTCTCATAATAGGGTTGGAATCTAGCCTATCTGTGGCTTCTTTTCACCACATTTCCTCTTAGTTTTTATCCCAAATAGTTTAAGAGAAACATTATTGTTGATCCTATGCGTTGAGAATATTCAACCCAATTCCTTCCTTGAAACCACGCCCTTGTGATTATAGGGTACACACTATAGGTATAGTTTTGGGTATTTCTCTTACTGTGGAGTGATCATGCCTTAGTATGTAGAAGTGAAAATGTTGTATAGGTGAAGTTTTTTGGGGGTAAATTCTTTTTGCGTGGATCTATTTTCACTTGTGTGTGTGGTTCCTTACCTTTTGTATATGCAACTTCCTTATATGCGTATATATGGAAGCCCTTCTATAAATGCACATATATGGAAGCCCTTCCGTAAATTCACATATACGGAAGTGGTCGGCTTCCATATAATATGCACATATACGTAAGTGGTTTTATTTTTTATATGAACATTTAGGAAAGTCGACCACTTCTATATATGCACATATATGGATGTGGTCGGTTTCGGTACATGCACATATACGGAGGTGGCCAGCTTCTGTATATGTGCATATACAGAAGTGTTCATCTTTCATATATGAAATTTGGTTGACTTCAATATGTACACATATACCAAATTCAAACACTTTCATAAATGCGCATATACGGAAGCCCTTCAAGGTATATGTGCATATACGGAAGTCGACCACTTCTGTAAATGCACATATATGGAAGCGGCCAATTTCTGTAAATGTGAATATACAAAATCCCTTCAGGGTATATGCGCATATATGGAAGCCGTCCACTTATGTATATCCACATATATGGAAGTCGACTTCTGTATATGCACCTATATGGAATTTGACCACTTTCCCATATATGAAAGCATGTATATGTGTATTTACAAAAGTGGTTGACTTATGTATATGCGCATATATGGAAGTTGGTTATGTATATGCGCATATATGGAAGTGGTCAGCTTTCGTATATGCACATATAGCTTGAAGGGAATTTGTATATGCACATATACTCTGAATGGATTTCGTATATATGCATTAACAAAAGTGTTTGATTTCCATATATGCGCATATATATAAGTCGATTTCTATATATGCTCATATATAGAAACCAACTTCCATATATGTGCATATATAGAAGTGGTCATCTTCCATATATGTGCATATATGAAAGTTAGTCGGCTTCTGTATATGTACATATATGGAAGTGGTCGGTTTTCTTATATGCTCATATATGAAAGTTGGTTGACTTCCATATATGCACATATACAGAAGCCGACTACTTTTGTATATGCACATATATAGAAGTCGACTTTCATATATGAGCATATACGAAAGTCAACCACTTTCGTAAATGCACATATATGGAATCCATATATGCACATTTATGGAAGTGGTTGGCTTCCTTATATGTGCATATATGGAATTTGGACACTTCTGTATATGCGCATATACATAAGTGGTTGGCTTACATATATGCACATATATGAAAGTTGATCACTTCTATATATGCGCATATATGGAAGTCGAACACTTCCGTATATGCACATATACAGAAGCCGACCACTTCTGTATATGTGCATATACAAAAGTGGTTGAATTTCATATATGCGCATATACGAAAGTGGTCGGCTTCTGTATATATGCATATATCGAAGTCAACCACTTTAAAAAATGTGCATATATAGAAACCCTTCCGTAAATGTGCATATGTAGAATCTGTATATGTGCATCTACAGAAGTGGATGACTTCCTTATATGCACATATACACTAAGGAACTATTATCACTTTAAGAAATGCACATATATGGAAGCCCTTCCGTAAATGTGCATATACAGAATCTGTATATGTACATATATGGAAGTGTTTGACTTTCATATATGGACATATACAGAAGTGGTCGACTTTCATATATGCGATATGAAAGTTGGCCACTTCCATATATGCGAATATACGGAAGTGGTTGGATTTTGTATAACATATATATGGAAGTGGCCAACTTTCATATATGCACATATACGAAAGTTGGCCACTTCCATATATGCGTTATATGAAAGCTGACCACTTTCGTATATGTGCATATATGGAAGTGGCCAACTTCCATATATGCGCATATAAGGAAGTCAACCAGTTTCGTAAATGTGCATATACGAATTCTGTATATGCACATTTATGGAAGGGATTATATATATGTGCATTTACGAAAGTGGTTGCCTTCCGTATATGCACATATATGGAATTCGTCTTGCATATATGTGCATATACAGAAGTTGTCTACCTCTGTATATATGCATATACGAATATCGACCAACTTTTGTATATGCGCATATACAAAAGATGAACGCTTTCGTATATGCGCATATATGGAAGTCGATGAACTTCCATATATGCACATATACGAAAGCTAGCAGACTTCTATATATGAACATATGCAAAATTTGATCACTTCTGTATATCCGCATATACGAAAGCCAACCACTTCCGTATATGTGCATATACTGAAACTGACCATTTCCGTATATGTGCATATACGGAAGTGGTAAGATTTCCTATATATGCATATACGGAATCCAACCACTTCCGTATATGAACATATTATACAAAATTTGACCACTTCCATATATGTGCATTTACGGAAGGGCTTCCATATATATGCATTTATAGAAGGGATCCATATATGCGCATTTACGAAAGTTGGTCGTCTTCTGTATATGCGCATATAAGGAAGCCACATATACAAAAGGTAAGGAACCACACACGAAACCGAAAATAGATCCACCCAAGAATAATATACCCCCCAAAAAAGTAACCTATACAACATTTTTACTCCTACATACTAGGGCATGATCACTCCATAGTAAGAGAAATATCCAAAACTGTACCCCGTAGTGTGTACCCTATAATTGCAAGGGGATGGTTTCAAGGAAGGAATTGGGTTGAATATTCTCAACGCACGCAGTCAAAAATAATTCTTCTCTTCAACTATTTGGGATAGAAACTAAGATGAAATGTGGGGAAAGGAAGCCACACACAGACTAGATTCCACCCCTAGAATGAGAGATAAAAATCATGTGGGTAGGATAATAAGCTCAATAATGCACAAATCCACCACATATACTATCACATAAATGAAGTTGGACCTAATCTATTTAGAGGAAGGCCTTCGTGGTTGAACAATGTCCTCACCAATTTCAGTCATCTATCATACCAGTCTATCTCATGAATTTCCAAATAAAAACATCTTTTATTTAATATTGGAAATGGAAACTAAATATTCTAGAGATTTAAGCTTTCCCTAGAACTTTTTCCCAGTGAGGACCCATAGCTGATGCAATTTATAAGCAACACTTTTCATGCCTCTTTTCCTTCGTCTTAGTAAGACACTATTATTGAATTTTGGAGGGAACCAAAAACATTCATATAAACATAGATTCTATTGTAAGAAATATACCTTCCCATGTTTTTTACTTCTGAAACTTTGATAAAAGATCCTATAGTATTTCCTATTCCCTCAAGGATCTTAGGATCCCAGAACTCCCTAGGAAAGGAGTACATCCTGATCAAGACAGGGGTCGCTATAAAGTCTTCTTTCTCAGGAGCGAACCCCTTTATCTAGAAGCACAAATGTAGACCTGTTGAGCTGAAGAAATAGGGTCCTTCCTCAAATACTTTGTCTCACTCCCCGAGTTCTATGAATACTGTTGTGAAAAACCGTTTTGACCCCAACTAGAGTTTTATTTTCCCCTTAACCTTCCATATGTAATTTATCCACAACTGTAATTATTTCTCATATGGTCATATTCCCATGAATTTCCCTATTAAGGAATGGTCCCACATCCATTGATTGTAATTCCCAATTCCTGCTAAGGTGACCCCATACTTGAGATTTTCGTTGGTCTTGTCCAAATAGTCGTTATATAGCTATTTTTCTGACTGATTTGACTTGTCTCTTTCCCATATATGGTATGGGTCTATGTCTTTCCCCTACAGACCCCAACCATCTCGACATCCTCACCCCATTTTTCGGGGGACCCTTGACAACTTCTTTGAAGGAATTTTTGGTATCTCTTAATGCTCCATCCTCTAGAACCGGACCTGATATGGAATCTTTCATCTCTACTACAAGACCTAACTACCCTACACATAACTCTACGAACTCTCCCCTTGACATGGAGAAAAATCATTCCTATGCGCAAGAACCAAGAACCTCAACTTGCATCTTCAATTTTTTTAGGTTAACCAACAAATTGCTCGAGGTATTGACTAGGTGTAGCATAAACAATTGAATAGCATTGTTTCATGGGATTTTTTTTGGTATTATTGATGATGTTCTGAATTACCTAATTCCTAATTTTTTATATTTATGACTACATTTGATGCTTACATAATTTAAAGTATTTCAATTTAAACACATTTGTAAGAAGAGAATTTCTTTCTTTCTAGCCTTTTGAAATTTGAAAATCAAGATATGTTGCTTAATTCACAACAAGAAGAATTATGTTTTGTTTAAAATGGATTCTAATATAGTTATAGAACAAAATGCACTGATGTAGGGAAGGAAAGATACCAAAAAAATAGGTACATGTATACACTCTTCTCATATTTCTCCTTGTTTCTCGAAGTTGATCCAGAGCCAAATAGGAGCTTCGGGGAGAGGGCGATTAGCCGAAAACGCCTAATAGACTGGGCCCTGCTACTTTTAATGATGTTGATTCCACTTAATATATCAATCTTTGTTCACTACTTGGTTCCTACAGGTGACTTTGACATGCTTCAATTTTGGCCTTGCATCAAAGCGTTTATAGCGCATGATATATAGTCATTGAGTTTGGCCTTGCATCAAGGCATGCATATATTTATCAATTATCAGTGAGCAACAACTGACATAGAGCTTCAACAATGCTTATGAAGCAGTGAGTAAGAACAATTGTTTCTAAGTGACCTAAGAAATTAAAAATGTTAGAGACCTAATGTGATATGTTGGAACCAATGCTATAACCGATGCTATATCAACCTAGCATTACTTTGTTTTCAAAGTTTGTTGAAGTTCAAAATGAGAAAATATTAAGATTATTTTTTCTTAGCCTTTTGTGAAACTTAGTGTTAGGACCCAAAAATGTCCTCTTTTTCACTACATCTTTTGAACATTCAACCTTCTCATTCCTAAGCTAAATGACTATTTTAATGAGTACCAAGACCCTTTTTCCCAAGGTATGAACTATTCATCTTGCTTTTATATTTTCATTTACTTAGCATGTTTGATTGGTAACATTCACATATTTTACCCATGAAATGATTTAACTAATGATCAAAATGTTAGAACAACCCACTTCAAGAAATTCGCTTCTATTACAGCTATGCGCCAATCCTGGAAGCTGTTACATGACTTCTGCAATGGATGCCACCAATCCTAGAAGCTGTTACACAACTGCTACGAAAGAATCCTGTTAATATTGGGAGCTGTTACAACAGACGCCATCAGTCATGTTGTTTTACGACTACTACAACACCTGTTGATTAGATATGCTGGCTCACGATGTTGATAAAGGAGAATTCTAGATTTTGTATTAATGATATCATATGAACAACTTGAGAATCGGGGATTCTCAAGACTGTTTTGTTTCTGAACACTGATTGACTCTGACTTTAAATAACAAAGATTTTTTAATGTAAGGGGTTGTTAGTCTTTTTCCTTTGACAAGAAATAAAGAGAAGTAGTGCTTATTGTACTCAGACATTTTCTGACAATTGAATGAAAGAGTGGATTGCATTTGTTTAGTAGACTGTAACCTATCTCTTTGAGTGGATTCAGTGAGAAGGAAGGGCCCACCTTCCTCACTGATTCCCCTCTATTTTGAATTCTAGATTAGTCATTTTTGCGAATGATTTAATTGTTAGATAGTTCTGGAATATAACTGTTGTTACAGTTTAGTTCCCTCTTGGTAAATGTGCATAAACTTGTCTCATGAGAATTAGAAATCAATTGTTGAACATTGTTGGAGAACTGTTTTTCCTTTGTCTGCATTAGGTTAAAATCTTGTTTTGGAGAAATAAAAGTGTGAAGTAGCTTCTTGCAATAAGTAGAGTTCCTTTCTGCAATAGTATAGAGTTTCTTCCTACAAAAGTAAAATTAGAAAGATAGATTAGGGTAGGCAATTCAGGTTTTTTATATATTCATCAGTTTAGATTGCAATTATGATTTTAATTCTGTAGCACTCCAGCTGTATCAGCACAACTATGTTAGTGATATTGTTTGTTTCTTTTTGTTAAAAATAACTTCCCTATTGCAATTAGATTAGAGATGCTTTCATAATCTAGCATAGACTGTGCAGAATTATCTTGAAATAATAGACTTCCATGGGTTGACAATTTATATTGAACACTTTGATTTTCCATTCAATTAGACAATTAAAGTGCCGAAAATTTTGGCGCCATTGCCGGGGAAGATAATTGTATATTTTGGGAAGCACACTAGTTTTCTTTCTTAGGAATGAATAGTCTACATGAATCACAAAACACGAGAATGAATCCCCCAAAATACTAACCTTACAGGTACCAGAGGACGTGGAGGAAGAAATCTTAACATACTGGGAAGATAGATCATTGTTGATGAGATTATAGCCAGAGAAGATTCTTCTTCAGGATCCATTTTTCGCCCTACCAATTCTCCAAGAAGACGTGATCCATAGTCAGCAAAAACACCCCCTCTCGAAACATCGTTCTCATCAAGGGCTGAAGCTGAAGTTGAAATCAAAGCTGAGTATTTGTCACTAAAAAATCAGCAAGCAACACTGGAGAACATTGAATATCAAGGAAGTATAGCCTGGAACACGGAAAATCTAGAAGAAGTTGTTTATTAGATCAACGGTCGGATAGTCACTAAGGAAGAGTGGGATGTTGTTCACATTGAGTGGAGGGAGAGAGCACATATGGAGAATCAAGGGGATAATGAAGAATATCTCTACCAAGAGAATCCACAGAACAACGAGGATCATGTAAACAATGAAAACACTATCTCTACCCTGGTTTTTCCTATTTCTGATGTTCCCACATGAGGGATGGCTCCTATGAAAAACATACCTCTCTCAACTCTCCCAAATTTTCATGGATTATCTACTGAAGATCCAGATGAGTTTCTATTTGAATTTGACATTTTGTGTAGAAGCTATGACTACACTACCACTGCGCAGAAGCTTAAATTGTTTCCAACTACATTAAAAGGTAATGTGTTAATATGGTTCATGAGTCTTGGAGGAGAAAACATTTCAACATGGGTACAAATGAGACAGATTTTCCTGAGCAAATACCAAGACTACTGTCGAAAAAGGGAACGAAGAGAGGAACTGTTCAAAATGTCACAGAATGAGGACGAGACCCTTGAAGACTTTGTGGAGCGACTCCAATACAATCTACAACGGTTTGGCCATCCGGATGTGAGTAAGGACATTCTAAAAACCATTTTTCTAAAAGGGGTTAGAGAGGATTATTTAGATATGCTGAATATGCTTGGCAAGGGAGATATATATAAGGAATCCTATGAGGACATTGTAGATCTCTGTAAAATATGTTCTCGAGGATCTACAAGGAATAAGTCATCTACCAAGGAGACTACTTTTTCAAGGGTACAAAAATCAACCAATGGAGGAGAAACAAGAGAAGAAATAGGTAATCTGTTAGAAAGTTTCAAAACAGAGATGATTAACTCTTTTGCCTCACAAATGGATACTTTGCAGGTCAAACAAAAACAAGCAGAATCAGAGAAAGTATTATGCATTTTCTATCTGAAATGCAGGAAGAAACATCCACCAAGGGAGTGCCCACTAAACAGTGTCTAGGTATGCCTTATTTGTGAATTAGACCATGCCACTGACCAGTGTCCTTCTCTACCAGGTGTAAAATCATCAATGAAGGCAACTAATGAGGAGGCAGAGGTTGTCTATCTATTAACACAAAGGAGACAATGGCATCCAAGAGGTCAAGGTATGAATTCTCAATTCTATCCTCCATCATTTAATTATTGGAACAATCAGCTACCATATGGCCAGACGAATGTTCCCCTCCAAATCAAATTCCACCCTCTTATCAAGATCCCAATGCATGGTTACCTATGCCCCAACAACATAATCACTATGGGCAATGGAACCCATTTGGGAGAGGCCCTCAACAACAACTTAGTTATCAAATCCATCACCAACCGAACTTCTTTCAACAACAGTTCCAACCCCCATACCAGCAGTAATAGCTACAATTGCCTCCCAATAACTCACCAAACAATCCTCCCTTACAACCTCAAATGCATGTGCAACCTAACCCAAACCCAAATAATAAGGCCGCTCAGAACATAGACATACATAATGTGCCAGCCTTACCTATTACTCCTATGCCTTGTGATGAAATAAAGTTAAGATCAAGGAGAATAGTTGATCCAATAGTTGAAGATGCTCCATCTTCAGAATCAGATAAAGAATCAAGGGAAAGACCATCTGCTGAAACAAAAGAAATTGACCAACCCATTCTAGAATCAGAAGACCCACCATTCACTGAAAGACTGAAAATTACCAAGCCTATGGAATTACCATCTTTCAATCTCCTTGGAGAATTGCAAAATTTGCACGTTAATATTCCACTACTGCAAGCAATAAGGGATGTCGCTATTTATGCCAAAACTGTGAGGGACCTTTGTATCAGAAAACCTGGACGAAAACCTAAAGATCCCCTCACAGTGCATGTAGTGGGGGATTTGTCTGAGCTAATGTTAGGCAAAACTCCACCTATTAAATATGGCGACCCAGGAAACCCTACAGTCACAGTTAAAATTGGACAGACATCTATTCCACATGTACTAGTTGATTTAGGGGCAATAATTAACATCATGCCAATAGAAACTACCTAGTTGCTACAACTCGAAACACAAATCCAACCTACTCCTACTGTTCTAGAATTAGTTGATCGCTCTACCATCATACCAGAAGGAGTAATCGATGATTTAGTTATTTCAGTAGACTCATGGGAGTATCCTACTGATTTTGTTGTTTTGCAACCCAAATCCAGTCTGGGAGGCCATCCTCTAATTCTGGGATGACCATGGTTAGCTACAGTTGATGCTTTCATAGGTTGTAGATCTGGTTCTATGACCATCTCGGATGGTTATGACAAAAAAAAACTTGTCCTGTATCCTCATGCTACACCCAGTGCAGAATCTGAAAACTCTCTATGGATGGACACTGAGGATGAAAGTGCTCTGCCTGTGCTAACTATAGGAAAGGCCCTGAGTTTCAAAGACGAGACGGAGGATGAGTTAATCAACTATTTTATTTGTGATTCCTCTGCTGTTACACAACACATGCACCACCATTTGATCAGAGTCTTTGACCCTATGGCCCAGGAAGAAATGAACTCAGAAATGTTCTTAGAAATTGTTGACAATCAGAGTGATTCAGCTGTAACAACAGTCGTTGTAACAGCAAATGTTGTAACAACGGATGATGAAACAACAACAGCTGAATTATTTCCTAGAGTCAATTCTAAAATCATCGCTGTAGAAATCGAAGATGGAAAAACCTTGAACATCAATCCTAATCTCTTCAGTGCTGAAACTAGCTGACTGATGAATTTACTGATTGAACATAAAGAAGAATTGCATGGGATTACATGGATATGAAAGGCATTCCCTCTGAACTATGCACCCACCATATATACATCAAAGAATAATGCCAACCCATTTGCCAACCGCAAAGGACGATGAACCCAAACCTTAAAGAAATTGTTAAGGAAGAACTTCATAAACTTCTCAACACCGGATTCATCTATCCTATATCAGACAACGAGTGGGTATCACCATTGGTTATTGTGCCTAAAAATAATGGTAAGTGGAGAGTGTGTGTGGACTATAGAGCCCTGAACAAGGCAACACAAAAGGATAATTTCCCTCTGCCATTTATTGATCAGGTTTTAGATAACTTAGCCGTAAAAAAATATTTTTCTTTCCTAGATGGATTCATTGGCTATAACCAGATACAAATTTCCCCACAGGACCAAGATAAGACCACCTTTACCAGCCCTTGGGGTACATTTGCCTACAAGGTTCTTCCATTTGGCTTGTGTAATGCACCAGCCACTTTCCAAAGGGTTGTGATTGGTATTTTCTCTGATATGGTGAATGACTGTATGGAAATATTCATGGATGACTTTACACCTTATGGGACTGATTTCAAAGACGCTTTGTCTAATATGGAAAAAGTTCTCAAAAGATGTAGACAGTCTCATCTTTCTTTAAGTACATAAAAGTTTCATATGATGATGCGCGAAGGGGTAGTGTTGGGACACTTCATCTCTTATGCAAGGATTCAGGTAGATCCAGCCAAAATCCAGGTAATTTTGGACATTCCAACTCCATCAACTCAGAAAGAGGTAATAATTTTTTTAGGGCACGACGGGTATTACAGAAGATTCATTAAAAATTTCTCTAAACTTGCCTCTCCATTGTTTTTTTTACTAACAAAAGATGTTAACTTTCATTGGACTGACGACTGTGAATTGTCCTTTGTAGATCTTAAACAGAGATTGTCCACAGCTCCCATCTTGAGAGGGACCAATTGGGCTCTACCTTTTCACATTTCTTCAGATGCCTCAGACACTACAATTGGTGCAGTACTAGGGCAATAGGAGGACAAAGAACCCTACACTATCTACTATATCAGCAAGAACATGGCTCCTGCTGAGTTAAATTACACAGTTACTGAAAGAGAATTCTTGGCAGTAGTATATGCAATCAATAAATTCAGGCATTATGTAACTGGTTACCCAACTTTTATTCATACTGATCATACAACCATTAAATAACTGATGAATAAACCTATTACTAATGCCCGAGTGACAAGATGGTTGTTACTACTGCAAGAATTTGACATCACTATAGTGGATAGACCAGAAAAAGAAAATGTGGTTGTTGATTTTCTCTCGAGATTACATATAAATGATGATAATTCACTTGTAGATGATTCCTTTCCTGATGAACATTTGTTTGCAGTATCTGCTCACTCACCTTGGTATGAAGACATTGCTAATTATTTGGTTGCAAGGAAGGTACCTCCACATCTATCTCCTCGAGAAAGAAGGAAAATTATTCAAAAGAGTGCTAGGTACAGTTGGATAGGAGGATACCCCTTCTACACAGGCATGGACCAAAAGATCAGGAGATGTGTGAGGGATGATGAGGTTTATGATCTGCTAAAGCCTGCCATGATGGCCCTTATGGGGGTCATTTTGCTGATAAAAGGACTGGGCATAAAATTTTAAGGATGGGCTATTATTGGCCCAACATATTTCAAGATGCCAAGAAGTATGTCCAAATTTGTGACAGTTGCCAACTCATGGGTCAGCCAACTCACAGAGATGAGATTCTTCTCCAGTCTCAAGTAGTGTTAGAGCCTTTTGAGAGATGGGCCATGGATTTTGTAGGACCCATTCACCCACCTTCCAATCAGAAAGTCTATATATTGGTTTGTACAGATTACATGACCAAGTGGGTGGAGGCAAAAGAACTTATTAGAGTGTCAGAAGAGGTTGTCTTAGCATTCTTGTTTGAAGATATATTTTTTAGGTTTGGCGTTCCTAGAGAATTGGTCACTGATGGAGGACCCCCTTTTACATCACATAAATTTGAAGCTCTACTCAGTAAATATCATGTTTTACATAGAATATCTTCTCCATATCATCCACAAGGCAATGGACAAGTGGAAAGCACCAACAAGGTTATCGAAGCCATTCTTACTAAAGCAGTGAGAGAAAATCGTAGGGATTGGTCTGACAGATTGCATGAATCTCTATGGGCTTACCGAACTACTTGGAGGAGAGCAACTAGTTTTTCTCCTTATGAGCCGGTATATGGAAAAAGCCTTATGTTTCCCATTGAATTCGAAATCAAAACCTTAAGAACTGCATTAGCAGTCAACCTCGAATTGACTATGGCACAGAAAGCCAGACTGCAGCAGCTCAACGAGCTTGATGAAAAGCGTTTGGACGCCATCCATCAAACCACAGTGATTCAACAACAAAGAACAAAATGGCATGACCAATTCATCAAGACGAAAATATTCCAAAAAGGAGATTGGGCTTTGTTGTATGCTTCACGCTTTAAGGAATTTCAAGGAAAACTGCATACACGATGGCTAGGGCCTTATGAGGTAGACACCATTTTTCCTAATGGGACAATCCGGTTGATTACTATTGATGGATCCAATACACACTTACATGCAAATGGTAATCGCTTGTGTCTGTATCAACGTCTACTGTCCAACATAGAATTCAAAACTAGGTGTACAGTTGATACAAATTATCATATTTTAAATGGAAAAGAGCTTGCTCCTTCCCCTTCTGAACTTTAGGACTTCTTTTTCTCATACCTTGTATATAAATAATCTTAGCAAAATTTGCATTTCTCTGTTCTTAGTTGAAATTTCTCTATTTTCTTTACTATGCTAATAAAGATTTGAAAGGTATTAGGCAATTATGTGTGTGCAGGTAAATTGATGAACAGAAAGGAATGATTAGTTCATGGAGGTTGAAAAACTTCCTAGAATTGAAGTAAGGTAATGTTCGGTTGATTTCAATGCTGTTACACCTTTTTCCGATAAATTGGCTGATTTCAATGATGTTACACCTTCTTTTGATAAATTGGCCAATTTCAATGCTGTTACACCTTCTTCCGATAAATTGGTCGATTTCAATGCTGTTACACCTTCTTCCGATAAATTGGCCGATTTCAATGTTGTTACACCTTCTTACGATAAATTGGTCGATTTCAATGCTGTTACACCTTCTTCCTATAAATTAGCCAATTTCAATGTTGTTACACCTTCTTCCAATAAATTGGCCGATTTCAATGCTGTTACACCTTCTTCCGATAAATTGGCCAATTTCAATGCTATTACACCTACCTCCACAATTTTTGAAAAAAAACTTGCCGATACACTAATTACTGAAATTCTTTCTTGCCACTTCACTCTTTCTTTTTCGCCTTTTTGCCGATGTTGCAGCTCTAGCCCTCCAATCTTTCATGCAACAGCACCACTAATTAGACAATATTGATGCTTTCTATCTGAAAGTGCTTCTTCATTATGACATGACTTCACATTCGGCGATATCCAGTTGGCTCACTACAGTAAGGACTACGTCTCTACATAAGCTATCATTTCTCTCACGATCCTTCATCATGTCAACTATTCCGCTCCACTCAGATGGCGGTTGGATTGTGCAGTTACTCCGACAGGTCGTTATGTGCGGTAAGATTTGAGGTACGTGATTAATCCTACGTGTTAAAGTAATGAAGATATAAAAGCACGATTTCCTATTTACTAACCGATTACACCTGGAGCCAATCCGCTTAGTTGGGGGGGGTGGGGGGGGGGGACGTAAATTTAGCCGTTCATTCCAAATTTTATACACACCTCCACTACCTTTCCACCCACACTTCTTTAACTATCTTTCTACAAACCACGTTCGAGCTTATTGTCTCTCTGATTTAGGTGATCGTTTCTCCTCCTACGTGCTTGTTAGACTCTCAAGCCACATCATGGGAGGATTAGCTATAAGATATGAACCCGCAACTCTAGATAGTTTCTTCAGGCCGGATGGATATCGTATTTTAAGAAGTTGAAAGAGTTTAGTGAGAATGAGGTATTGGAGTTTAGTCAAAATCTTACCGAAGGGTATTCAATGGTGAATGGGGTAAGGATTCCAGTATCAGAAGCAAGGATTTTTGCTGTAATAGAGTTTCCAAGAACAGGAGACCGATGGTTTAACATAAAAACAGATCTTTCGGATGCATAGAAGGGGTTCCTCATCAACAATGAGCAAGTTCAGACCAAGGGAAGAGGTGTAGACATCAATTCCTTACCAGAGCCATGGGGGAAAGTCGTAGAATTTCTTAAAAGGTACATTACCTGTGAAGGCCGATACCAAGTTGTTTATTTTTTTGATTTCATCTTATTATCACATCTGCGACATTAGAAATTGATAAACATTCCTTACTTTCTCCTCCATTCATTGCATAACATGGCCCGTTTTGTAAAAAAATCCAAGAACCCCAAGAACTGTGTTTCT
Organism: Picea engelmannii; assembly: GCA_009831015.1. Lineage (NCBI taxonomy): Eukaryota > Viridiplantae > Streptophyta > Pinopsida > Pinales > Pinaceae > Picea > Picea engelmannii. Next base: position 281,208 of record ML781969.1, on the reverse strand, counting down.
AATCAAAGACTCATCGACCTATTAATTCACAAAGGTATTGGCATTTCTAATAACCCATTACCTGCTACAACAGACCAACCACAATCTGAAAATAAAGAAAGGATTGCACCAATCCTTGAAAACGCAACCCATGGACCTCTTCCAAAGCCTCTTCCCTCAACTGCAACAACAGTCCAAACCCCTACTGTCGCAGTCCGTGAGACAACTTAGAAAAGAAACCGTATAACCCGAAGCCATCCTGGCACCAAACAGACAAGCCTCGATGACTTTTCATTACAACAGCCTTTAGTTGTGGATGAACAAGCAGATGAAGAGCCAACCACTCAACCAAAACATGTGTCACAGCACTTGGCTGCAACACCGATTATTGAAATCCTACCCCCTGCCTCTGACAAGAAAGCCCCTGCTCCTATCTCTGTGTTACCTAAAAAGCGAGAAAGGATAGAACAGTCCACTATAACATCAAGACCGCTTGCCTCCTCTGTTGTGGCACCAACAATCACACAGACCCCTCCTATTGCTGCTGCAATCACACATGATTCTCCTATTGCTGTTGCAGCCAATCAAGTGCCTACTATCATTACCGATGCATCTTCGTAGAAAAGGAAACGTCCATTCAAAAGAAAACCTCAGAGATCCCTTGATAAAATTGGATCAACATCAAATTATAACCCTCTGGTTGCTACGACAGATAAATCTACAGAGGTACGAATACCAGGTTTTACTTTATGTACAGAACTTCAGGAAACTATCTTCTCCTTTCAAAAGGAATGTACCCAATTCGTAGTAGAATCATTGGTGCCACCTGATGATTCTGCGCATCCTATGTCCATTGACAATGTCCAGATCATAACAGACCCCAGTATACAAGAATATCCTCCTTGTGTGGTTGAGGAAGAACACCTCATTCCTCCTTGGGCAACGAAGAAGAAAACCACTACTTTCATTTCTATGTTACCCAGGAGAAGAACCAGGTACACCAGGTTTTCCGAAGCTACAAGTGGATGGAAAGATATGGAGCAGGATATTCCTATTCTTCATCCACTATCCTGTATGGTTGATACAGAGACGGTTCCACAAGAACCAACTATCCATGTCGAGACTGATCCACAAGAACCAGTCCTGACAAATACAGTTGTTACACAAGAACCAGCTGCTCCACAGAAGATTGTCCCACCAGAGCTAGTAATATCGGAACCAACTGACAATCTCGAGACTGTTCCACAAGAACCAATCCTGATAGACACAGATGTTACACAAGAACCAATTTCCCATGTTGAGATTGATCCACAAGAACCAATCCTGACAGACACAACTGTTACACAAGAACCATCTATACAACATGATGAGGATGTGCCACTTGCCCAATTATTTGCCCAAATAGAGAAAAAGATCAAGAATACATAAAATTCCAGGATCGCTACACTAATAACTGAGAATGATAACCTCAAAGAAGAGTTAAAAACCCTGAAACAGGAGGTGGAAGCTTCTTGATAGAAAAATCCAGATGGGATAACCTTGGACATCCTAGCATTGACAAAAGTTGTTATGGGAAGAAACAAAGAACTCATGTGTTTTGAGTGCGGAAACATTTACTATGAGGTAGGAAATGAGGTAGTCAAAGTTCCAGTCACTACAAGACTAGAAACTATCCCAGTCAAGACTGAGCCTGAACTTACTACTACACAAAAATCAATAAAACAGAGGAGATCTCATCGTCATAAATCAGCTGTTGGTATAACAGATGCTTGCAAACAAGAACCTATGTTCCCTTCATGAGTTGTTACTCGAGCAACTCAAACTACTTCCATTCTCAAGAATAAAGAAACTCAAACAGAATGTTGACACAACAGATTTTCCTTTTTGACACAACATTCTTCAATACCGGCACTTAGAAATTTTTCACTGGAGGAGATAGTTATCTACTTCAGTTACACAATAAGGTTTGAATGTGTTTTGCATGAGGACATGCAATGTCTTCAGTTGGGGAGTATGTTAGGACCCAGAAATGTCCTCTTTTTCACTACATCTTTTGAACATTCAACCTTCTCATTCCTAAGCTAAATGACTATTTTAATGAGTACCAAGACCCTTTTTCCCAAGGTATGAACTATTCATCTTGCTTTTATATTTTCATTTACTTACCATGTTTGATTGGTAACGTTCACATATTTTACCCATGAAATGATTTAACTAATGATCAAAATGTTATAACAACCCACTTCGAGAAATTCGTTGTTATTATAGCTATGTGCCAATCTTGGAAGCTGTTACATGACTTCTACAACGGATGCCACCAATCCTGGAAGCTGTTACACAACTGCTACGACAGAATCCTGTTAATCTTGGGAGCTGTTACAATAGACGCCATCAGTCCTGTTGTTTTACGACTGTTGCAACACCTGTTGATTAGATATGCTAGCTCACAATGTTGTTCAAGGAGAATTCTAGATTTTGTATTAATGATATCTAACGAACAACTTGAGAATCGGGGATTCTCAAGATTGTTCTGTTTCTGAACACTAATTGACTCTGACTTTAAATAGAAGAGATTTTGTAATGTAAGGGGTTGTTAGTCTTTTTCCTTTGACAAGAAAGAAAGAGAAGTAGTGCTTATTGTACTCAGACATTTTCTGGCAATTGAATGAAAGAGTGGATTGAATTTCTTTAGCAGACTGTAACCTATCTCTTTGAGTGGATTCAGTGAGAAGGAAAGGGCCCACATTCCTCACCGATTCCCCTCTATTTCAAATTTTAGATTAGTCATTTTTGCGAATGATTTAACTATTAGATATTTCTGGAATATAACTGTTATTACAGTTTAGTTCCCTCTTGGTAAATGCGCATAAACTTGTCTCATGAGAATTAGAAATCAGTTGCTTAAAATTGTTGGAGAATTGTTTTTCCTTTGCTTGCATTAGGTTAAAATCTTGTTTTGGAGAAATAAAAGTGTGAAGTAGCTTCTTGCAATAAGTAGATTTCCTTTCTACAATAGTATAGAGTTTCTTCTTGCAAAAGTAAAATTAGAAAGATAGATTAGGGTAGGCAATTCAGGGTTTTTATATATTCATCAGTTTAGATTGCAATTATGATTTTAATTTTGTAGCACTCTAGCTGTATCAGCACAACTGTGTTAGTGATATTGTTTGTTTCTTTTTGTTAAAAATAACTTCCCTACTGCAATTAGATTAGAGATGCTTTCATAATCTAGCATAGACTATGCAAAATTATCTTGAAATAACAGACTTCCCTGGGTTGACAATTTATATTGAACACTTTGATTTTCCATTCAATTAGACAATTAAAGTGCCCAACACTTAGGAAATATGAGATTTATTTTTCTTAGTCTGGGGAAGAGACCAAATAAGACCAACAAAAGTTTTAATGGAAAACATAAAGTTTTGATACATTGGCAGGAAAGGCAAGGTCGAAAAAAGGACAAACCTTATTTTTTACTTTGTTTTATCATATTGAATTTCTTAAGATAAATATTATGTGTACAATGTTTTGATGTATAATTTTTTTGTTGTTGTATTCATGTTTTATTTTATAACGATTAAATAATCTATATGAGGTGGTTTATTATAGGTTTAGAAAATTGGAATGAAATTTTTATTACAAATAACAACATGGGGACAAGATGAGTTACTCTCTATCTATGTAAACAATCTATTACATCCTATGTCTTCTTCCTTTTTCTTCTTTCTCTACCATTATCACTCCTTCTCCAAGGCATTTCCTTTGAATTGATTGCATGTTCGATTGAGCTTTGGTTCAAGCTCTCGTCTTCAGATTATTACATGTATAATTTGATCTCGGGACTAGTGTAGGTCCATATATGGGTTAAATTTGATGCTCTGAGTCTTCGTCATTCCATATTCAAAGAAATCGCTTTAATTCTAGTGGATTCTTTGTGTTATAGTATCCTTCTGTCAACCAACTAGTTTATTAGTTGCTTCATAACTAAGCCAAGAGCTTGATTTTTCTCACTAAAGACCCTTTCTTCCTCCATATCTAGTCAATTTAATACCCTCCTCATTTTATTCACCTTCCTTCGAATGCCAAGAGACTCCTTGTTTTCATTGTGAAAATTTCACTAGTAGCCCTCGTAAGGCTTTGCCCCATATTTTACATATTCCCAATGCTCTATAACCCCAATATTAGTTACCAACTTCTATTTAGATTTTGTGTAATTATACATGCAATGACATTTTAGTCATTTTCCTGTTTTACCACTTGGTAACCTGTTGTATCCACCAATCCTTTCTTGCAATGCCCCCTTTCTTCATTTGGATCCTTTTTCCTTGGACATGTGATTGATGTTAATTCATCAATGTTGTACATGATCCCTTCAATTCATTTTTGTTGCTTCTTTTCGTTCGTCCTTTTTTGGTGAGATCCCCAATCCATGCAACTAATTCTTTATTGGAGTCACCCAACAATGCCATTGGGCCTTCAATGGAGCCACTCGAGCCATGGCGATGAGCCTTTGGTGGACTCACCCCAATGATTTTATCAATCCTTTCAAGTTGTTACTGTAGTGGTACTATAGAGGCTTTTGTGGAGCTTCCCCATCCTTTTCCATGAATACTTTTGTGGAGCTTCCCCATCCTTTTCCATAAATACTTTTGTGGAGCTTCCCCATCCTTGAATAACACCTAAAACTACTTTTGATTATCTAAGAGCTCATATTCTTTAGATGTAAGCTTCTTACGGATCATTAGATCATTTGATGTGGCATGGTTTTCCTTGAATAACAATTATGAGCCAGCTTGCATTTGCAGATAGCAACCAATGATCATTATCCTCAATTACAAATTGAAAACTAAGTTATGATAGATTTTTCCACTTTCAAATTTAAAATATATATATATAGAGAGAGGGAGAGAAATTACTATATATAATTATTTAAAATGAATAAAAAAAAATTCCAATCAAATTGTGTTTTAATATAACCATTATGCATATTTCTTCTAGGGAGAAAGCCTTTGACTTATAAAATCCTATAGAAAACCACCACTCTCAATTTGACCAAAAGTGTGAGCAAGTCACAAGACAACCCTATAAAATTCCATAAAGAACCGCATTGTCCAGATTCAATTCACCCACTTAGGTTTTTTTATTTAAACGTTCCAATCTTATACTCAATGTCTCTTGTATAATGTCTCTTGTATAGGAACATGATTACTAAGTAGAAACATGTTTTTTAAAACTTGTGGATCCAAATGAACTTATGATATTTCCATTTCGTGTTTCTCCCAATAAGCTTTGGAGTAACATGTTACATTTGCATGAGTTAAGAGGAATCACTACTTAAATGGTTCAAGAAAAATTCAATGAAAATGAATTAAATCATGCAACGTCGTGATATACTACAAATCATAGTTTCATATCAATTAAATCAAATGGAATTTTTTTTAAATAGGTAGATAGTTGCTTTATATTTATACCAGGAATAAATCAAAACGTTTATACAAATACTTGTTTAAAACCGTAAACAAGGAATCATGAATGGTGTAACCAAAATCAAATCAACTAAAATATGGAAAGATGATATGCTCATTAAATAAAAAAAAATTAGGATCTGAACTGAACCATTCAACATAGCATATAGACAACCACATTGAAATACCTAAATGTGGAGAATCGTTCTAAATAATTTAAACTTGTATTTCGGTAAAATGACTCCATGCTTTTCATGACTTTTTCTTTTGCCTCTAAAAAAACGTTGAATTTCATGACTTTTTCAATTTCGATCTCTGTTATTGATGTCTCTGTCAACCTTCGATTCAGAAACAACAAGTCTCATTTATTAAGAAGCCAAAGGCATTGGATATGGTACAAATGTATTTATCAAGCATGCTATAAGATGCCAAGGCAATGGCACCTACTTATATGTGGACGAGACAAATCTACATCTAATATTGTCAACCATATATGTATAGAATCCTAGAGCCACATCAGGCACAATTTCAACATCATTTTATTGAACATTGTTAGTTATTAGTCCCTGCCGTAGGCGTAGAGGGACTATAGTGATCGATAAATCGTTGACCTAGTATTAGATTGTGCATTGACCATAAACATTTCCATATTATCTATTGTTGGAATAAGGGAAGTGAAGACATCAATTTTAATATAATAAAAAGTATCATGTTTGTCAAGATTTGATTGGACAAAGGATTGGAGGTCTTATTGCGGCCTTCACTATTCCCAATGTTAAATATCTTGACCTGTCCAAAGTATTTGGTAGTATATGGTCTTTTTGAATTATATATTTTATTATGCATTGGTCAATGGTGGATTAATGCTAGTATTAGTTTGAATGTCTCCCTTAGCATTTTCTGCTGGGTAGAATACATTCTCTACCATATTATTATATCTGATTTTTTCTCTATTGTTGCATGCTTCGAGAGAACAAGCTTGCCACGCTGTATATTTTCTTAAATGCTTGCACAAGCCTACGCCCTTCAACGGTCCTGACAGTCTTAACTGTTTACCTAATAGCTCTGGCAGTGTTAAATGATTATTCTACAGATGGGTTGCGATACAGTTTTGTTCATGGTCGACATCGGTGCTCGAGTGTTTGATCCTTGTTCGGTGCTTTGTTCCATGGTTCTGGTTCTTGTTTGATTCAACTTTGTAAAGTTGAGGTCCTGCAATTGTAGTTCGATCTCTTTGTGATTGTTCACTAGTTTGTTGTTTTTCAACTTTGCAAGTTGTTGGACCTATTGTTGCGGTTTGCAGTTTTTGGGCCTGAGCTCTTGTTGTCCTTTGTTGACGGGTAAGTTTCCCTGTTATTATTGTTTTTCAATGGTGGCAGTACCACCATCTTTATCTATGCTCTTAGTTTCTTTTCCTGGAAAGCATGTGCCTTGCAATGTAGAGGGCTTTACGAAAAGTATTTGGGAGCCATCAGAAGAGGGAACCATCAGGCGGGGTCTGTACGCAGGGTATACTTTCATTCTATGGGTGGGAACACTACGTCTACCTGTTCTATTTCTGATAATTAAAGTTATTGTTTTATTTATTTCTCTATTTTCTTGTCATCTTCTATGGGGACTAGAGGGAATTGAAGTTGAGAAGAAGAAGGTTCAAAGGTACATACAGGAATTGGTGCCCTGCTTTGTTGTTTTTTTCTATTTTGCTACCTTTTATTTTTTTCTCCTGCTTTTCTCTATTTTCATAGAAAGTGAAACTATGTAGAAAATGTTAGAATATAGAATATGGTGTTCTCATTTTACCATTGACGATACCCTCGTCACCCAACCATAGGCCGAAGCCTCCCTCCAAGCACCTTAACCTTGACTGAGAATTCCTCCAGAAGCAAACCCTAGGCTAGATAGCCAAGCAAAGGACAGTGCATCTCTCCCCAAGGATAGCACAACACAAAAGACTGATCAGATAGTCCCAAACCCTAGCCAAGAGATATTCAAGCCAATACTGAGAACTAGTTGCTACTGCAGCTGCACTTGCAACCCTTCTCCAAACCTATGCACCAGACTACAACTGCAGTGCGCACCAACTGGGAAACTGCAATTCTGAGATGCTGTAAATGAGAACTGGCGCCCTGTATTTATAGTAATCCTGCCAATTTTGCTGGGGCCGACTTCTCCTTCTGGGTATGTATCTATTCAGTATCTTATTATTATTTCTGTCCGACTTCTTCTCTTGGAGGTTAATAGCCTAATATAAATTATCTTCTTGAGCCGACAAGGCTTTTAGGGTTATTAGACAACTCATTAGGGTTTCTCTTGCTTCCCAGAGTCTTCTATTCTCGTCAGGTTCATACGTGGAGGTAAATACCTCCCACAACTACCATAATATTAACACCCCCTCCTAGCTAGAGAGGTATTTACAGGTAATGGACTTGAGCACAAAACATACCATTTACCCGGTAGCATCAATATAGTCATCTAGACTATTTCATGACTTAGATCATGAGCATCACCATCACCATCAACTGCATCAATTCTCGAAACCATACTTCATATGAGTAGTTAGATATGATGTTGGATAAGTTACTCTCACCATAGAGTGAGACAAGAGGAGTAAAAGCTCTGAACTATTTTCTGTCTGGAAAATCTCTGTTCATCATTCATCTGAATGATCATTATCTCCAATAAACTACTGATAGTCTTCAAGGAAATTAGAACAAGGATAGAACACACCTGTGTCTTTTCATAGTAGTACATAACTACAATCCAGTGGTTCACTACCACATCAAGTAATGCATAAGTACTTGATCAACAATGTATGGTTGTGAACGGTGAAACATATTCACCACAATAGTCCTCATCTACTGTCATATAGTCTTCATAACAAACATCTGATAGCATCCTGCATAAAAACAATGTTATGATAAAAGTTGTATCATCTAGGCCAATATTTCACTCAGGTCTGTGAGATCTGAAAGAATGCCTTCCACCACAGTAGTCTTCATTTGCATAGAAACAATGTTATGATAAAAACTGAATCATCTGGGCCAATCTTTCACTCACATCTGTGAGATCTGAAAGAGTGTCTGCCCTCAGTATAGAATATCAACAATAATCATCTGGGCCAATCTTTCACTCACGTCTATGAGATCTGAAAGAATGTCTTCCCTCAATATAGAATATCAACAATGGGCTATCTGTCCCATTCTTCTCAACCAAGGAAGAAGGATTATTTCTTATTTCTGAGCCTGGACCATTTCTCACCCTGGGCCATTCCTCCAACACTAAACAAAGTGTAACCTGGAGAGAATGAGTCTTCCCTCGAGAAAGGTTTGGACCATTCCTTAACCGGGGCCATTCCTCTGACACTAAACAAAGTGTAACCTGGAGGGAATGAGTCTGCCCTAAGGAATGACTGTCCTAGACTATTCCCTACCCTGGGCCATTCTTCCGACACTAAAAAAAGTGTAAATTGGAGAGAATGAGTCTGCCCTCAAGGAATAATTGTCCCTGATTGCTGAGCCTAGACTATTCCCCACCCTAGGCCATTCTTTCGACACTAAACAAAGTGTAACCTAGAGAGAATGAGTCTTCCCTCGAGGAATAACTGTCCAGACCATTCCACCCCCCTGGGCCATTCCTCTGACACTAAACAAAGTGTAACCTAGAGAGAATGAGTCTGCCCTCAAGGAATGTTTGTCCTGCATCAACCTCCAAAACGGACAATTCTTCGAAACTGCTCACAACTATGAACTTCAAAAGAATAACTTCCCGGTGAGGCGGACCATTCTACTTGACCACTACTCAGAGTGACTGCCAAGAAGAATGATTGTCCTAGACCACTCCCCACAATGGGAAGTCGCTGTCTATGATACATTAGCAATCAGTCTACCTCCCATGTTAACTACAATGGGAAGTCATTGTCTGTCAGAAATCTCAATCCACTTTCCGAACAGGAAAGCATCTGTCCAATCTGGACTATTTTTCAATTACAAAGATAAATAATATTTCCAGTGCTCCCTCCTAACTGGAGAGTTATTTCAATCACAAAAATAAATGTTTTCTTACCTTCTTCTAGTTTGGAGAGTCTTCCCTTATAGATAAGAGAGTTGTTTCCACGAGCTCTAGCTTGAGTATGCAAGTTCTTTCATCTTGAATAGAGGCTTTACCAAAAATGTATGCTTATCTTGTTCATCTGTGGAGATATGTATTGGAGAAATCATTTTCTCCCTTCCGGACTTTATCATGGATAATGTAATGCTTGTACTATAGTCTGGAACACTGTGAAGGCTTCATGCAAGTCTGAACAGTAGAGTATATCATAGTTGGAGAACTCGAACATATTCATGTGATACTTCTTCTGTCATCATGAGATCTGATCTTCTGAATAGTCATCTTTGATGTTATAGGAAATCTTCACCATGCTTCTGCTGTGCACTGGAGGTTCTCCGCCAAGTTGTCTTCTTCTTTTCTGCATACATGAGTCTCTTTCTGGTATGTCTCAAAGTCTTGAGATTGTTCTTCATACGCTCTTTATTCAATTTCTCTGGAGAACATTCCTTGCATTCATCTGATGTAGAACTCCAAATCATGGATGTTGCGGATGATGTAATGACTCATGCAATGATATGTCTAGTGTACTGGAACAAGTAATCATCATAGTCTTCTCCCTCTATTTGGGAGGATCTTTGGTTCTGGATCTTGCAATGATTTTATTCATAGGTTTTCCATACACTGTTCTTCATCATGACTTTTAGTTCTTCTACTTGATTGCCTTTAGTGAATTCATGTCAGGCTGACAATCTTTATACAATGACTAGTTGTTCTAGCTTTTCTTTCTTTCTTGGAATCTTCATTATCTCTTGGGTCCATGGAGTTTCTTGTAGATTCCATGTTCTAGAGATTCAACTTCTTCCTTTCATCATAGGATCACAGATCTGGATGGACAACCGGGAATGCTTTAAGGCTTCTCTTTTAAGAGGTCTTCTTCTACGGTTGAGTTGAACACGTACTGTCTTTTTCATGGTTGCTACCATGGATATATACATTTCATCATCTTCAATGGATCATAGGATTAGCTCCCTCTTAATCCTTGCTTCATGTCAGAGTGCATATAATCGGCTCCCTCCGTCTAATAGAGTCCAAGCTTCCATTTGTATCCTTATTGTCTTTTGCAATATAGAGTCCACGCTTCCATCTACATCCTTATTATCTTCTGCAATATATGATTGGTTCTCTTATCTAACAGAGTCCACGCTTCCATCTTGTTGTCTTCTACAGAATGTCACAAGTATTTTTCTAGTTTCCTCTCGATTGTTGACTTCTTTCTGTCTTTGCTTTTTCCAAGTCTCTTATGATTTCGGTTTTATCTTGTAATGTCTTTCACATGATATATTTCATTCTTTTTCATGTGTAATATCTAATGATAACTCTTTTTATCTTTGTTTGTTCTTTCATAGGTATAATCCTTCTTGGAACACATTATCTTCCAAGAGATAGATATACAAGATATGTACAAAGATGATGCAAGCAAGATATGTACAAGAAAATAAGAAGAGTGTTGTTACCTTTTAGTAGAAGAGGTCTCTTCCATCCTGCTTAGTCTTCTTTGTAGGTTCCTTTTCTTCAGCAATTGATGCTTCGTGTTTCTTCTTCCTTTTCTTTAGCTCGGGACACTAATTCCTATAGTGACCGTACTTCTGACAGTTGAAGCATTGTATTTCTGAAATGTCTTTCTCTTGATTTGGCTTCCTCCTTGAACCAAACTTCCTTTTGTTTCTGAAGTTCTTGAATATTGTTGTGAAGGCTTGATCATCATACTTATTTTGGGGTCTCTCTTTTTCATTGATCCTTGATTCTTCTTGAGCACAACAAGTCCAAAGTTCTTCAAATGTCGGGTACTCCTTCCTTGTGTTCATGCTTGCGGCAAATGCATCCCATGTCTTGGGAAGACCATTGAG
>ML781969.1:259633-269760 GCA_009831015.1 Picea engelmannii | reverse complement strand
CATGTCTTGGGAAGACCATTGAGTACTATGTTCACCAATTCCTTCTCTGAAGTGATCTCTTCAATAGCTTGTAGTTGATCTCTTAACTGGGAGATCCTTACAAAGTATGATGTTATGTTGTTGTCATCATTCATCTTCATGTCGCGGAGTTCAGTCTTCAGACTCATAACTTGTCCAATGTTTCTGACTGAGAAGAGATTTGATAGGGCATCGTACATCTTCTTCGATGATTCAAGATGGGAGATGTAGGGTATCAAGTGGTATTTTATGGAATCCACTATGATACTCATGGCATTGATGTCAACATCCTTGAACTTCTCCATAGCTGCAACATTCTGCGGTTCCTTCTCTTCTCCTTCTTCAAACTCTGGCTTCACGATATTTCCTTTCACAATATCCAACACTTTATTCTTAGCAAGGATGAGGTCAATCCTTGTCTTCCATGCTCTGAAGTTAGAGGCTCCATCTATCTTGTTCTCAGACTTCATAGAGTTCGTCATGGCTTACTTGACTTGGTCAAACCCTAGATTTGACCAGAAATCCAAACTTCACGTCTTCGCCTTCTGAGAGTACCAGGAGATGTGTTGGGCTAGGGCACACTGATATATCCATAGAATAGGTCAATCCATTCACTTAAGGTGCCTCAACAAGAGGTTTAGGGTTTCTACAACTACTTCTACTAGTAACCCTAGTTGCAGTGCTTTTGGAAACTGTTCCTGCTAGTAACCCTAGTGGCAGTTCCTCAACGAGCTCAATATCTAGCGTCGATGTTTCCTTCCAGTGTTTTAGGCTGACTGAAGGGGTGTGGGCCCATAACCTATTAGAATATAGAAGATGGTGTGCTCGTTTTACCATTGACGATACTCTCGTCACCCAACCATAGGCCGAAGCCTCCCTCTGAGCACCTTAACCTTGACTGAGAATTCCTCCGGAAGAAAACCCTAGGCTAGATAGCCAAACAAAGGACATCGCATCTCTCCCCAAGGATAGCACAACACAAAAGACTGATCAGATAGTCCCAAACCCTAGCCAATAGATATTCAAGCCAATACTGAGAACTAGTTGTTGTTGCAGCTGCACCTGCAACCCTCCTCCAAACCTGCGCACCACTGCAATTGCAGTGCGCACCAACTGGGAAACTGCAATTCTGAGATGCTACAAATGAGAACTGGCGCCCTGTATTTATAGTAATCCTGCCAGTTTTGTTGGGGCCGACTTCTCCTTCTGGGTATGTGTCTGTTTAGTATATTATTATTATTTTTAGCCGACTTCTTCTCTTGGAGGTTAATAGCCTAATATAAATTATCTTCTTGAGCCGACTAGGCTTTTAGGGTTATTAGCCAACTCATTAGGGTTTCTCTTGCTTCTCAGAGTCTTCTATTATCGTCAGGTTCATACGTGGAGGTAAATACCTCCCACAACTACCATAATATTAACAACAAATAGCTTTAAAGTGACAGTTGAAGAGATGAACGAGCTAATAGATGTTGAGTCGTACAAAATACTTGCACGGTCCATTGTACATGACAACATTGATTTGGTTTTGCATAGCAATGCGCTTTTTAGATTGGATGCATTCTTGTATACTGTTGGCGATTGCCTTTTTGATACATTCCAGGTTCTATTGCATTTCCGCTATTCGTCGACCGAGATGCACAATGGATTGATAGATTATTTCTTGACCTGTTTTAAAAATGGCGATGTCGAGGCTTTGCAGTCCTATGAATACGAACTGGAATCTGATTTTCTTTGGAAGTTGCATGGAATACAAGATGTCACTACGTATTTTTCAAAAATGAGGTTGTCTGCATCTCCAGTTCTACCTCCACATGAGAGGGGACTTTGGGGAGATACATTTTTTATACGATGGCTGTCTAACTGGTTGAATATATCAGTTGCCATTTGGTCATTGACAAGAAAAACAAGATATCTGCTATTCAATAAAACTGCATATGACAATCCATATTGCATCTTGTTCCATGATGCGAATGCCCTCACTGGCCATTATGAACCACTAGTGTATAGAAAAATGCCCATATGCAATATAGAAGGTCCTCGTATCTACTTGTCCGTTATTTTCAAAGACCTTCAATCATAATGCAAAGGGATTTTGCATGGCATAGATTGCCATGGTTTACAACTGGCAACAAACGCTGTGTATAGCTATGGAGATAGTTTGTTCAATGCAATTTGTTGTTTGGTACCAACATAATTGGATGTTTAGTTCTTGTGACTTTACACTATATAGTCCTTTTGCAATGCAATTATAGGCGGCATCCAACAGGCTTTTAGGTGCTTGCATCAACACCTTTGCCCATATCTTGTAGAAAATATGCCAGCAGTTGGAAGTTGGCAGGAATACCTTGTGAACATGGCGCTTCCATATGAAAAAGGGTGTATGGAGGGTTGCAGATTCTGCTTACAATGGTTGTCTGTCATATTCAGGGTTAATATGTAGGTGTGGTTGCCCTTGCCACATGCCACTGTCCATTCCTGGGTTATTGATTCAAATTGCGATCGAAAAATTGACATCCTTTAGTTGAAAATAGATACAACACATATCCATTATGAACCTTTTCTTGCACATATTGGTAGTTCATGGTTGACGATCCATGCCACCCAAACAACATCGAATTTGCATACACGTGGAATGCTTTTTTGTGAAAATGAAAGTCCTCCCAGTTGCGATATGGGCAGACAGGGCTTCAACCAAAAAACCATGCGTAAAATTCATGGCAGTTGTGATGAGTCCATAGACGGCTTAGAAAAAAAACGTAGAGTAAGTTATCACAATTTGAAAAAAATTATTCGTCAAATTTGTCCGACTTCTAATAAGGTCATAGAGACCTTGAACAAAAAACGTAAAGTAGTTTCTCAGAAACTGGGTGAACGTGAAATCCATCCCAGTTGCCACCAGCTCATCCTGCCCTTGGGCAATAAACGTAGACTAAGTTACCACAACTTGCATAAGGTCATGCGCGAGAGAAAAAAATACATTGCTACACTTCCTTTTAGAAAGAAACTCACATATGACAATGTAAAGAAATTTGTTCGTGCAGAACAAAGCATAAACAGGTGCGATTGCATATCCGAGAATGGTGATGCAACTGTACAAGTTTGTGATCTACAAGCAACACCATGCAGTAGTAGCAATGAAAACCATGAAACAATTTCTATGAATACTTCCCTGCAAAAGAAAAATGCAAGACATAACTACATGAAACAAATTAAAGACACTTCTTCAATTGCATGTGCAATTTGTGAACAATTGAATTTTTCAAAAAATAGTAAGTCTTTCAAACCTGATTTGCAAGCAGAATACCTCCGCTTGACAGCCTAGGATAAACCATTTTCCAATGCGAAAGTTTGTCTTCCATGCAAACGATCACTTGAAAATGGAAAACTGCCACAGTTTGCAAGCCCTGACCGAATAAGATGTAATACAACACTAGTAGATGTAAGTGCACTTACGAAATTCGAGGAGAGACTTGTGTCTCTGCGAATTTCATTTGCCCAAATCATACCTTGGGGCTATAAATGACCCCAGATGGGCTTAACAGGATCAATTATTAATGTGCCTGTTCAACTAGATGTTGTGCAAAACGCGTTGTTACAATCAATTAACAATACAATTATAATCGGTGTGGCTTTGAAAAGACGCTTGCGATGCAAAAATGCCTATCAGATAGGCAAAGTGCGTGTGCATGTTGTTATGAAATCATTCAAGGAATTATGTTCCAGAGCTATGTACAAAGCAGAGAACATTTGTATAAATCCCAATTGGAACAGTGTTCTCACAGAAGAACATGGCAACTCTACAAATACTATTGAAAATCCTAGTGATTTTGATGCAAGTGATGAATCGGACAATGAAACAGCTGCTGAAACATTGGTGCATGAATCGGACCTTCGAATATCTGCATAATAATATATATTTCTTCTTTCTAAATCTTTAATGCTAACAGGTCTTCGTACAGGCACCATCTAAGCTATCATTGATGCGTGCAAGGCTTGAGAAGTTCTACCATCAATGCAATTTATGCGAAGGCTTTTCTTATCCCTTCCCAGTATTAACTTCAAATGCCATGGAATGTCATCCGCACGCCGCCAACTTTCTTCCTTCTGTAAATCTCCAATCTCTTCTAAGTCTTAATTTGAAATACCATGGAATGTCATTCGCATGCTACCACCTTGGTTCGTTCATGAAACCTTCACTCCTTAAATGTTCTTCGTCGTAACTGCCACCTTCTCACTTCTAACTATGCAATAATTAATGTTTACTTCTAACAGGTCATCATACAACACACATGGATATTTCCATTAATGAGGATATTTTCCATTCGCGCGCATGGAAGCAATGTTTCCGGGGGATTATATTGCCCCCTCCAGTTCTTCATTTCAAGCAGCATCTGGAGCAAATCAACGTTTCGACAAAGTAATGGAACCAACTCTACAACAGTTTTGTGGAAATACAATGAACATCTTCCTCACGACCTTCCCGTGAAGAAGGGAAAAAGAATTGCAAGGGAGGCAGAGCAACCCGAAACTTACAGCGAAAACATGGATCTTGACGCTAATCTGGAAAGCATATTCTGCAACCTTGATCAGCCCGCAGACGGAATTCAACCTACCTACTCAATGGACATGGTTGATACCCTATTTTTTTACAAAGATGAATCCTTTGTATTCCAGAATGTTGTTTTTGAATCAGAATCAAAAAAATTAATCATTGAAAAAAAAGATGTAAATAATAACCAGAGAATACATTGTTCAGAACTTCACCTTGCCAATATCCAGGCATCCAAAATATCTCAACTTCACATGGAAACCAGAGATGCTCTTCATGGTTCCGTTGGACTCATTGAAGCCGAACATGCCAGACTAAAGAACCGCATTAAGGAATTACAGGAAGCTTTGTTTCCTATGTCATTGCTTCACAGTTCTTTGCGAATAGCAATGCCTGCTACTACATGCACTTCTGCAACAAATCTAAAAGGGTCCTCTAGCTTCCTTGCATCTTGTAGAGGATATGTCGAGAAAAATATCAACAAAAGAATGGAACTGATTACGAAGGCATGGGAAACATCACAGAATATGGATCTCCTGGGCAGTAGGTCACATAACTTGCTCCTACTTTTGCAGACGGATTTAAAAAATGAAGAAAGTTTCTATGTGCACACAGTCATCCCTTTTTCCTTTCATGTCAACAACATGGCAGAGACCAAAAGAAAACAACATGATCTCCCTTCCAATAAACGGCTCACTCAACTAGAATCATGCTGGAAAGAGAAAGTGAAAAATTTGTATGTCATCGTCCAGTCATGTGAGCAAGCAATATCAAAGAAAGAAACATTATTGACAAAGGTCACCAAAATAGACTTAGTAGGAAACACAAAGGGCTTCCAGGACCCCAACTTAATCCTCAACTTGTTGGCGTCAACCAAGCAATATTTCGATAAACAAGTTGATAATTTGAAATCCTTGTCTTTAGAAAGTTTTTACAGCATTATTGAATATCATAAACAAGAGGTGCACAACTGGCTAGTCCGGTATTCGATGCAGAATGCAGACATTGATGAAACTCTGTGCAAACTTTAAACTGATCTAAGCGAATTAGAAAATGAATTTTTCAACATTCAAATCCACAATGACATCAACATCGCCCCTTTGAGAAACTATATTGAAGAGAAAAACAAGATATCTGCTATTCAATAAAACTTCATCTGACAATCCATATTGCATCTTGTTCCATGATGCAAATGCCCTCACTGGCCATTATGAACCACTAGTGTACAGAAAAATGCCCATATGCAATATAGAAGGTCCTCGTATCTACTTGTCCATTATTTGCAAAGACCTTCAATCACAATGCAAAGGGATTTTGCATGGCATAGATTGCCATGGTTTACAACTGGCAACAAACGTTGTGTCTAGTTGTGGAGATAGTATGTTCAATGCAATTTGTTGTTTGGTACCAATAGAATTCAATGTTAAGTCCCTATGACTTTACACTGTACAGTCCTTTTGCAATGCAATTATAGGCGGCAGCTAACAAGCTTTTAGGTGCTTGCATCAACACCTTTGCCCATATCTCGTAGAAAATATGCCAGCAGTTGGAAGTTGGCAAGAATACCTTGTGAACATGGCGCTTCCATATGAAAAAGGGTGTATGGAGGGTTGCATATTCTGTTTGCAATGGTTGTCTGTCATATTCAGGGTTAATATCCAGGTGTGGTTTCCCTTGCCACATGCCAATGTCCATTCCTGGGTTATTGATTCAAATTGCGATCGAAAAATTGACATCCTTTAGTTGAAAATAGATACAACACATATCCATTATGAACCTTTTCTTGCACATATCGGTATTTCATGGTTGACTGTCCATGCCACCCAAATGACATCAAATTTGCATACACGTGGAATGTTTTTTTGTGAAAATGAAAGTCCTCCCAGTTGCGATATGGGAAGACAGGGCTTCAACCAAAAAAAATGCGTAAAATTCATGATAGTTGTGATGAGTCCATAGACGGATTAGAAAACAAACGTAGAGTAAGTTATCACAATTTGAAAAAAATTATTTGTCAAATTCGTCCGACTTCTAATAAGGTCATAGATACCTTGAACAAAAAACGTAAAGTAGTTTCTCAGAAACTAGGTGAAAGTGAAATCCATCCCAGTTGCCACCAACTCATCCTGCTCTTGGGCAATAAACATAGACTAAGTTACCACAACTTGCATAAGGTCATGCGCGAGAGAAAAAAATACATTGCTACACTTCCTTTTAGAAAGAAACTCACATATGACAATGTAAAAAAAATTGCTCGTGCAGAACAAAGCATAAACAGGTGCGATTGCATATTCGAGAATGGTGATGCAACTGTACAAGTTTGTGATCTACAAGCAACACCATGCAGTAGTAGCAATGGAAACTAGAAAACAAGTTCTATGAATACTTCCCTGCAAAAGAAAAATGCAAGACAGAAGTACATGAAACAAATTAGAGACACTCCTTCCATTGCATGTGCAATTTGTGAACAATTGAATTTTTCAAAAAATAGTAAGTCTTTCATGCCTGATTTGCAAGCAGAATACCTCCACTTGACAGCCCAGGATAAACCATTTTCCAATTCGAAAGTTTGTCTTCCATGCAAACGATCGCTTGAAAATGGAAAATTGCCACAGTTTGCAAGCCCTGGCCGAATAAGATGTAATACAACACTAGTAGATGTAAGTGCACTTACGAAACTCGAGGAGAGACTTGTGTCTCTGGGAATTGCATTTTCCCAAATCATAACTTGGGGCTATAAATGACCCCAGATGGGCTTAACATGATCAATTATTAATGTGCCTGTTCAACTAGATGTTGTGCAAAACGCGTTGTTACAATCTATTAACAATACAATTATAATCGATGTGGCTCTGAAAAGACGCTTGTGATACAAAAATGCCTATCAGATAGGAAAAGTGCGTGTGCATATTGTTATGAAATCATTCAAGGAATTATGTTCCAGAGCTATGTACAAAGCAGAGAACATTTGTATAAATCCCAATTGGAACAGTGTTCTCGCAGAAGAACATGGCAACTCTACAAATACTATTGAAAATCCTAGTGATTTTGATGCAAGTGATGAATCAGACAATGAAACAGTTGTTGAAACATTGGTGCATGGATTCACTAATTCATAGTGCATTCGTGACTTGCAAGACAAAATTGTTGAAATTGCACCTGCCAAGGGGCAACGTCCACTTGGAATATTCAAGGACAAATTCGTTGAGGAAATGAACTTTCCAACACTCTTCTGTGGAGATCCACGTGGCACTGATATTACAGAATGATTCAGTTATCATAAAATATTTTGATGGGAGCTGCTACATTCAAGCGGTTTCTTCTCCTGTCACATAACAAATTTGTTTTTCAAGGCAATGCGCATAATAATCGAGCAAGTTTTGTCCTTCATGTGGGTCCAAATAAGAAAAGGCCAGTTACAAGGAAGAAATTTGTTCGCGAAGGATGTGAAGTACAAAGTTAACCTAGAAAAAATTCTGGAATCTGATATTGGATACATATATTTCAAAAACATTTGCACCTCTCCTAACTATTTGCAACAAAACAAAAAAAATATTTTTGCAATGATCCGGTAATTAGGCCCACCAACATTTTTCGTCACATTTACAAATGCAGAGCACTGCTGGGATCCATTGCTGGTTGTGGTATCTGACCTGCATAAGAACAAGAAATGTAAAAAAGAAACCGATACACTGGAAAATAGCGACATTGACTACCTCATAAGAAAAGACCTGGTGACATGTACTCGCTACTATAGACATAGAATAAATTCTTTGAGACAAATGATATGCCATGATGAAACGTTTTTCGAAAAAATATCGGACTACTTTTTTGTCACTGAATTCCAGAATAGGGGAAATGAACATGACCACGCACTGTTGTGGATAGAGGATGCACCAGTGTAGGGAGCCGATAACAATTCAGAGATTGAACAATTTGTGGATAAATACATAACATGCAACACATATCATTTGGATCCAGAACTTGTGAAAGTCCATAGACATTACCATACAAGAAGTTGTAGAAAACGAAAAAACTCACATTGCAGATACAACTTTCTCGTGCCGCCAATGAGAGCTACAAGAATCATAGAGTCAATTAGTGTAGAGGAAAATGTTGTTGTTGAGAAATATAAATCCTTGTTCGCATTTCTAGAAGAAGGGGGATTTGACGAAATGATGAGCTTTGATTCCTTCTTGACAAAGGTAAATCTTTCAGAAGATGAGTACATCCAAGCCATACAATGTACGCTTAGGCAGCCAACACTTTTCCTTAAACGATAACTCTCCCATATTTGGAACAATAGTTTCTCCAAGGATATGCTAGTTATGTGGAAAGAAAATACAGATGCAGAGTACTTGTTGAATGCATATGCTGCAACATCATACTGTACCTCGTATATGACGAAGATTGACAAATCTATGACAAGTGCATTCAGAAAAATATGCAAAGAACATGAAAGAAGTCATATTGATGCCATACAAATGATACACGCACTTGGCAATACATTGCTTAATCTTCAACAAATGTTTGCTCAACAAGCAGTTCACATTGCACTTTCCTTGCCCCTCACTTGTAGTTCAAGAAAATGCGTCTTCATAAACACATCTCCACTTGAAAAACACACATTTGTCCTTAAACCATCGGTTTTGCTGCAACAAGAGACCGACAATTCAGAGGATGTGGTATGTCGCTCTATTATTGATTATTACATCCAACGTCCATCTCCTATTAGGCATATCTACTTAGTAGAATTCGTATCGCATTAGAAAACAAATGGTGCACCCATATCAAAAAGAAAAAAACCCTCTGTCATACGGTTGTTCAATTACAACAAACATTGTGACTATGAAAACAATTGTAGAGAAAAATTGTTGTTGTACGTTCCGTTCGATGAAAAAGAACATACATTAATGTATAAATTGTGTACATGAGAGGCTGCATATGTTGCGTCTGAGAGTATGGTGCACATCAATGAAGCTAGATTTACCTACAATGCTAATACAACATGGGGCGATCTAGAGGTTGCACTTAATGACCTATAAAACCCTGGTGATCATGATGACACATTCAGAGACCCAAAAACAACCAGAACTCCTTCCGAGTCCTATGACTTACAAGGAGATTTGCCTCGTCCTCCAGCGGCTGGAAGTGAAAAATGTATCAATCTTGGTTTTCAAGTTACAAAACATCCTTTCCTAATTGAAAATAATGAATACCACGGAATAAGACATTTGTTGAATCGTGAACAACAAACAATTGTAAAGGATATTGCTCTTAAAAAATGCTTGAACATGAACAGTCCTGTGCACGTGTTCCTTACACGCGAAGCAGGAACATGCAAGACATTCACAGCAAAAGCATTGTTCCAAATGCTTATACGAATCTATGATTCAAACAATTCCTCTGATCCTATGTGTTAAGGTCCTAACCCGCACATGGGTAGATTAATGTATTCGGATGTAATAAAGGTCAATATTAATAAGACCTTTCAATAAAAGAGAAATTAGGCGGATGTAAGAAGACCTAATAGAAGCTTCCGCTTCTAGAAGGATCTTCC
>ML781969.1:241460-254129 GCA_009831015.1 Picea engelmannii | reverse complement strand
CTGTGAACATTGCTATCTGAATCAAGTGTTATTTCTGTTCAAGTGCTATTTCTGTTGCTATTTCGTATATCATTTCTGTGTATTGTGAAGATTATGTTGGATATTTTACTGTTATTCTGTTATTTCTAGCATTTCGTTCCTGTCTGCATATTTTATATATCTGGTATCTTGCACTATGAAACCAAAGGGCCTAGTAGTTGCATACAAAGGAAACGTTGCATACAATGCTAGTGGAACAACAATCCACTCTGCATTTTTAATGCCTTTTAACAAGTCACAGTTTCTTCCACTTAGCAAGGAAATGTTGGATACATTATCTAAGCTTTATGAGAAACTCCAACTTGTCTTTATAGATGAAGCATCTTTGATTGGGAGTCGGTTCTTGTATTCCATTGACAGTCGACTACGAAGCATAAAACATGTGCAGATGAAATACTTTGGAAACATTGACATGATATTCTGTGGGGATATTTACCAGGCACAACCCATTCAAGATTCTTTGATATTTGAACAACCCACGGTCAACATGGAAACAGTCACCCATGAATTCTGGAGAGACAATATTAAATGCTTTGAGTTGCATACTACAATGCACCAAACAGATGAAACATTAAATGCAATTCTGAATAGAAT
Organism: Picea engelmannii; assembly: GCA_009831015.1. Classification (NCBI taxonomy): domain Eukaryota; kingdom Viridiplantae; phylum Streptophyta; class Pinopsida; order Pinales; family Pinaceae; genus Picea; species Picea engelmannii. The sequence goes on along the minus strand of ML781969.1, from coordinate 253,496 downwards.
GCGCACCAACAACCAAACACATGATGACTTGACCCATATCAATTTGAGATGCTTACAGGCTGCACCAACAGATCCAACATTCCCTTACCTGTCCTACAGAAATACGAATGTTGCAAGACATAACAACCACATGCTCTCCCTAATGCCTGGCGACGATATCATCATCAATTCCATTGACCTGGAAGAAGACAACCATGGAAACGTGCCACAGCATGAACATTCAGTCACTTTGCCTTTGCAACTTGTCCTCAAATTAGAGATGTTGGTTGAAATATATGCCTACAACTATGATTCACAGGATGGGTTGGTGAATGGTGCAGAGGGAATACTGAAAGGATATACCAAGATAGAAAAAGTGGATGTCCTTTGGATTAAGTTCCATGAACCACATATAGGAAAGCAACAAGCAAGCAAGTTGTCTTATCTATATAATTCAAATATTGGAAGCGATTGGACACCTATTCTGCGAATATCGAAGCCAGTATCAACATCAGCAAAGATAGGTCAACTGAATATTCGAAAATAGTTTCCCATTAAACTTGCATGTGCACGTACAGTCCATAGATCACAAGGACTAACACTTGATAAAGTTTCTTTTTAGCCTGCTGGAATTTGGATACATTGATTTGTCTACACAGCACTATCCCGTGTTAGAAGCATAGAGTCCTTGTATTTACTAAGTCCTCTCACAAAAGATAACTTCAAAGTGAAATAGAAAGTTGATATTGAAATGGAACAACTGAGGACCACCGCAAAATGGAAACTGCATTATGATTACCAATCCATACAAACAAATTCATCTGTATCAATTCTCTCGCTTAACACACACATCTTAAATGCACACATGGATGATATACTGAATGACTATGATATGATGCAATCCAATATTTTGTGCTTGCAAGAAACACACATGACATTATGCATGCAGAACAAACAATTCCCAAATCACAATTGCATATCAAGTTACATTACACATGGGGTCATGATACTGGTGAAAAAACATCTACCAATTTTGGACCATATACATATCGAAGAAAACAATGTTGAGTTGGTGCTTGCAAAACAAAATTTCTCATGAAACAGAAGTTGCAATATTGAATCTATATGTTGCTCGCCATGTAGCATTCTCCAACATAGTACATGTTATTTCCAATGCATTGACCCATTTCCATTTGAACGGACCCATTGTACTTGTAGGAGACTTCAATATCGATATGCTACAAAATACTGGCAGAACAAAAGAATTGGAAAACTACATGTGCAAATACAGTCTCTTCTTTCTTATGAACAACACAATCCATCTCCAAAATGCACTAATTGACCATGTCTGGTCCAATGTGCCCATTCCTCAATACAATATGTTTGTCTTAGACACATATTGGTTTGATCACGATACAATTGGTATTGCACTTGAATTATGACATATACATCAAAGTTATTGCAAACTCATATTTGTATGTTTCAAAGAATATATGTATCTCTGATTTGTACACACATCGCTCTAGATGGTGTTCTACTCGAATTATAAAATTTACATTGTACAGGGGGAAAAAAAAGGTACATCCTCCCAAAAACTATTTCTGACTCTATTCAACGTATTCTATATTTTTTTTGTATATGTACATAGCAGTTGCCTTTTTCTTAACATCTGAACTTATGTTCATATCCGTTTTGCTTTGTACTTTTGTTCATAGAAACAGACAGGAAAAGCAGAGGATGTAAAGAACTCCTACCCACACACGTAGACCAAACCATGCAAAGGTGCACCCTTTTCCTTCCCATGTTCCATAGTAAACAGTTTTTCGTTTACTTTCTCTGTGTTTGTCAAACTTATTTGCAACTATGTTTTTTTTGTTTTTTTTTGTTTTGTATGTAGAGGCAACTACCCTGCACATCTGCCATCCAACAGATGCAATGATGAGTGGGCCAGCCCGCAAATCCACTTGTGAATTTCTATATTGCCCAACCATAACGGCTATTCGCAGGACAGGAAACATTAGAGGCATATTGTGCAGCTCGCAAGTGCGCGATCCAAATAATGGCATCTAAAATCTCAGCCACCCCGCAAGTCCACTTGTCAAATTGTATATCGTGGAACTGTATGTGCTATTTGTAGAACACAGAACAATAGAAGGCTTTTTTTGACCCCTCCCGCCTGAGAACCCGCAAGTATGGAATGTGATATGGGTACATGGTGTATAAAATATGATATCGATACTTAATAAAGGTACATATCTAATTTTTCCTCATTTCTACACACACCAATCTGGTAACCACAGAGTTGGTGTTGCACATGAATTATGAAATATGCACTGGGAGTTGGACGGAGCCAAGTTTGCAATCCAAATAAGTGGCTAAGTATGGAATAAGGGGTCTGTGCATATTTGATATGTATTGCTTGTTTCTGGGATCCCGCCAGCCCTGGAGTAGAATGTTGAGCTGGCTGGAATGCAAACCTGCTTGTCAAATTATTGTCATAAGCTATTTGTAAGTAACCTAGCAATAGAGCCCTGTTTTTTACCCTGCCAGCCCAAGAACCCGCAATCCAGAAACTGTCAATGGTCTATAAAATATAAGCCAACCCGCAAGTCCCCTTGTCTATTTGTATGTCGTGGAACTGTGTGTGCTATTTGTAGAACACCAAACAATAGAGGCATTTTTTTGAGCCCACCCGTTAGAGGACCCGCCATCCCGAAAGTGGCAAAGTATGGAATGACATCCGTACACTGCTTCACTGAGCAATTCCGACTCACACAGCGTCAACATTGTAAACTCATCAATTTCATTATGCACTTTCACACTTGGCCATTCCTTCCTTGCTTGGTCTTTCTCGTGCCCGTCACCTTCACATATCTTTATAATAAGAAATAGTGTTTATATATATATATATATATATATATATATATATATATATATATATATATATATATATATATATATATATATATATATATNATATGTCTTATTTCTAAATATTTAATGCTAATAGGTCATCATACAGGCACCGTCTAAGCTATCATTGATGCGCGCAAGGCTTGAGAAGTTCTGCCATCAATGCAATTTATGCGAAGGCTTTTCTTATCCCTTCCGAGTCTTAATTTCAAACGCCATGGAATGTCATCCGCACGCCGCCAACTTGCTTCCTTATGGAAACCTCCAATATCTTCCAAGTCTTAATTTGAAATACCATGGAATGTCATTCACACGCTGCCACCTTGGTTTGTTCATGAAACCTTCACTCCTTAAATGTTCTTCGCCGTAACTGCCACCTTCGCACTTCTAACTATGCAATAATTAATCTTTACTTCTAACAGGTCATCATACAACACACATGGATATTTCCATTAATGAGGATATTTTCCATTCGCGCGCATGGAAGCAATGTTTCCGGGGGATTATATTGCCCCCTCCAGTTCTTCATTTCAAGCAGCATCTGGAGCAAATCAACATTTCGACAAAGTAATGGCACCATCTCTACAACAGTTTTGTGGAAATACAGTGAACATCTTCCTCATGACCTTCCCGTGAAGAAGAAGGGAAAAAGAATTGCAAGGGAGGCGGAGCAACCCGAAACTTACAGTGAAAACATGGATCTTGACGCTAATCTGGAAAGCATATTCTGCAACCTTGATCAGCCCACAGACGGAATTTAGCCTACCTTCTCAATGGACATGGTTGATACCCTATTTTTTTACAAATATGAATCCTTCATATTCCAGAATGTTGTTTTTGAATCGGAATCAAAAAAATTAATCATTGAAAAAAAAGATGTAAATAATAACCAAAGAATACATTGTTCAGAACTTCACCTTGCCAATATGCAGGCATCCAAAATCTCTCAACTTCACATGGAAACTATAGATGCTCTTCATGGTTCCGTTGGACTCATCAAAGCCGAAAATGCCAGACTAAAGAACCGCATTAAGGAATTACATGAAGCTTTGTTTCCTATGCCATTGCTTCACAGTTCTTTGCGAATAGCAATGCCTGCTACTACATGCACTCCCGCAACAAATCTAAAAGGGTCCTCTAGCTTCCTTGCATCTTGTAGAGGATATGTCGAGAAAAATATCAACAAAAGAATGGAACTGATTACGAAGGCATGGGAAACATCACAGAATATGGATTTCCTGGGCAGCAGGGCACATAACTTGCTCCTACTTTTGCAGACGGATTTAAAAAATGAAGAAAGTTTCTATGTGCACACAGTCATCCCTTTTTCCTTTCATGTCAACAACATGGCAGAGACCAAAAGAAGACAACATGATCTCCCTTCCAATAAACGGCTCACTCAACTAGAATCATGCTAGAAAGAGAAAGTGAAAAAATTGTATGTCATCGTCCAGTCATGTGAGCAAGCAATATCAAAGAAAGAAACATTATTGACAAAGCTCACCAAAATAGACTTAGCAAGAAACACAAACGGCTTCCAAGACCCTGGCTTAATCCTCAAATTGTTGGCGTCAACCAAGCAAGATTTCGATAAACAAGTTGATAATTTGAAATCCTTGTCTTTAGAAAGTTTTTACATCATTATTGAATATCATAAACAAGAGGTGCACAACTGGCTAGTCCGATATTCGGTGCAGAATGCAGACATTGATGAAACTCTATGAAAACTTTCAATTGATCTAAGCGAATTAGAAAATGAAGTTTTCAACATTCAAATCCGCAATGATATCAACGTCGCCCCTTTGAGAAACTATATTAAAGAGAACTTGAAGTGGGTCATTGCCCAAATCCAACAGGGAAATGCATAGTTCTTTCTTTGTCAATTCAGTTATTCCAAATTCTCTGAGTAGAAATTTATAGCCAAAAAATGATCTTGCCATTTCTACTTTTAAGGTATTATATTCTACCGTGTCCAACTCCTTTCCACAGTCATATTTCTTGTACATATTTCTGTTATGGTCTCCGGGAGCCCCAATCCCAGTCTATATTACAAACACATTTACATTTCCAGGGATATGTAACAAACTATTAATTTTTTCATATACTCCAAATAAAACTATTCTTTTGTCTGCTTATATATTTACGTGTTCCTAGATTTTTATCTTCAACCATGCTAAATGTGAAGACATTCTGTTTAATTTATCTCAATTCTCTTTTTTGTTCTATGCATCTTTTCTCCGGCCTGGTTATTTTCAAAATAAAGTATGAAATAAATCACTGACTCAAATTTTAGATATCATGTTTCATATATATATATATATATATATATATATATATATATATATATTCTTTAAATTTCCAGGAATATCTAACAGGTTTCATTATTTTTTATATAAATGTCATGAAATTGTGTTCGCTACTTTTTTTGTACTCAAACGTCTAAACAATGTGTCATTTGTTGGATCTTTACCAGCTGTGCTTCATACTTTTGCAACAAAAGCCCTTAAAATTTAAATAGTTTGTAAATCCACTTCTCAATTTGTATATCGCCAAACTGTGGGTGGTATTTAAAAAATTGCATATCTGGTATGTGTAGTTTATGTTGTCCAGGAACCTATAATTTGATACATTTCAACTTCTTGTATCCAATAGCCAGTGTTTGAAAGAAAACTAATTCAGGAATGCTATTTATTTGGTCTTTTTGTCCACCACCCTTTGTAACAGACGTTGGCAGCAGGACATGGAACAACAGAAGCTCCATTTTCAGGTCCCCAGCCCGAGAACCCACGATCCAAAAACTGGACAAGTTTCGATTCAGGGTTCCCTCCATGCTCTAATTCGGAAATGCTAGTTTTTTTCCTTCTTTTATGTGTTCGTAAAATTTCATAGAGAGTATGTACACAGAGTTACGTATTAGATATGTATAGTTTATGGTCTCCACGAACCTATAATTTCATAAATTTCAGTTTCTTGTTTCGATGAGTGCCTGTTTTAAAGAAAACTAATTCGTGAATGCTATCTATTTGGTCCTTTTGTCGACCACCCTTTATGCCTATGTAAAGAAAAATGATTCGCGAATGCTAAATTTTTTGAACACAAGCCCCTTCAAATTCAAATAGTCTCCAACTCCAATTGTCAATTTGTATATTGCGGAACTGTCGATGCTATTTGCAGGAAACAAACCCGCAATCCAAAAACTGGTCAACTCGAGAACCCGTTCTTTTAAAGAAACTAATTCGGGAACGTTTTTTTTTTTCATGCTTATGTTAACCAACCTATGTAACAGACATCAGTAGTATGTTTTTTTCCTTTCTTTGTCCACCAACATATGTAAAAAGAAAAACTAATTCAGAAACGCTAAGCTTGTTTTAATTACTTATAAACGATTTTATTGATATTAAAATAAGTTATTGACTTTATTATTTCAATTTGCTTATTTGACACGAGCCTCTCCAAATTCAAATACTCCGCAAGTCCGATTGTCAATATGTATATAGCAGAACTCTACCTACTATTTGTAGCACAAGGAACAACAAAAGCCCGCATTTAAGGTCTACAGCCTGATAACCCGCCTAATTCCACACCGCAATTTTTTTCATGCTTATGTTCACCAGCCTATGTAACAGACGTCAGTACTATCTTTTTTTCTTTTTTTGTCCACCAGCATATGTAAAAAGGAAAACTAATTCCGGGAATGCTAAACTTGCTTTATTTAATTATAAATTATTTTATCAACACAAAAATAAGTTTTTCAGTTTATTATTTCAATTTGCTTATTTGACACGAGTGACTTCAACTTCAGGTAATCCGCAAGTCCAAATGCCAGTATGTATATCGCGGAACTCTAGGTGCTATTTGTAGACCACGGAACAACTGATGCCCAGTTTGTAGCCCACCAGTCCGACAACCCACGATCCATAAATTTCAAATAGTCCGCAAAACAACTTCTCAATTTGTATATCGCGGAACTCTTGATGCTATTTGTATGCAACGGAACAACACAAGCACAATTTTCAGCCTGACAATGCGAGATGAAGCTTCTGTGCATGCTCTATATATCTATTTCATCAAATCACATATTTTATTTTTGTAGGCCACAGAACAACAGAAGTCCGATTTTCAGCCCGAGAACCCGCGATCAAAAAATTCAACTAGTCCGCAAAACTGCTTGTCAATTTGCATATCGCGGAAGTCTAGGTGCTATTTGTAGACCATGGAACAACAGGTCCCTAGCCCGAAAACCGGCGATCCAAAAACTAGCTAAGTCAAGAACCCGCTCTTTTTAAGAAAACTAATTCGGGAACGCCATTGTTTTCATACTTATGTTCACCACCCTATGTAACAGACGTCAGTACTATTGTTTTTTCTTTTTTTTTTCCAGCAACATATGTAAAAAGGAAAACTTATTCGGGTAACAACAAAAGCCCGATTTTCATCACGGCAGCCCCAAAACCCGCGATCCAAAAATTCAAATAATCTGTAGGACTGCTTGTCAATTTGCATATCGCGGAAGTGTCCGTGCCATATGTAGACCACAGAACAACAGAAGCCCAATTTTGAGTCCAGCACCCCGACAACCAGAAAACCCATGTCAATTCTACACCAAACACTTCTCTTGGTTTTTACTCCATATAATCCAAATACTCCTAATACTCCATGTTCACTGCAAACTGTATATGACATAATTGTTAAATAAAATGAACCTGCGACTTTGCCTACACGCCACTCCATAATCACTGGGTTGCATTGGTTATGTACCAAACATTAATAATTTTTGATAAATTTCAAATAAAACTAATTCAGGAATACCACGTGTACTGCAACTTGCTACCCACTCGTTTACTCCACGTCCAGCCTAGCAAGGACTACGTTGGCATGCAACACTTGTTATTATTGCAATTCAGCTGATAAGAGTCAATAATGGGAGAAAAAAAAAAACATGTAGTGGTTGTTCCATCTATGGTGCATGGCCATATAATTCCTTTTCTGGAACTGGCCAAGTTGCTCGTTTCACAGGGCCTCGTGGTTTCAATTATAATGACTCCAGGGAATGTCAAACGTCTCCACCCACAGGTCGAGGGTTCGAATCTGGACATTCGGTTTGTGTCTCTACCCTTGCCTCCCGTACACAGAATGCCCCTGGGAATTGATAGCACAAACAACGCTCCTGCTCACATCGTCTGCATATTCATGGCTTCATCCCACAAGCTAGTTGGTTCATTCGAAGAATGGTCGGAGTAGCAACAAATGAGTAGTAATGATATCCAGGAGGCTCCAAATTGTTGCTCTTGTCTTCAGGGAGCCAAGTTTAGGGTTCCCATCATATTATTCCATACGGCCGAAGCATTCAACATGTATGTCCTTCACTCCATCTTTACTCAACATGCCACAAAAGAGCGTGAAGCTAGACGATGGGTATTTTGAGATCCGAGTTGAGCTTCACCTTCAAGCTATGCAAGTCGGACTTGACCGTGGCGTTTCAAGATCCAGATTCTAATACTCACTTGGGTTTCACCAGGGAGGAGATTAACCATAGCATGAAGGGGCGTTTTGCGAACTAGACTCCTTAGGGAACGATCACATGCGAAGATTGATAGGGAGACTCATGTGGAGGATAACATCCTATGTAACATCTCATCTTGTCGATTAATTTCGCGTCTTCCAAATCTTGTGCCGATATGATTTTGACCTCTAACTGGTCTCGGGGGTATTCATGGAGCGCAGAAATTCAAAATTGAAATGTGAGATATGCGTTTGGGGACCGTGGAAGATTTATTGTGATGGGTCTAACGTTAGAGTTGACAAACCATGGCAGGTGTACTGCAAATTTTCTTCTCTAGCTTATCGAAGATGAAATTTTCGTAAGGAGGTTGTCGAAGGAACGAAGCTCAACAAAATTTACCTGATGGTTTTATGGCAAGAATATATGGGCGTGATACCTTCATCCATTGGCTATTGTACTTCACATCATATTGGAAACCATGCACTAATCCGTCAATTATTGGGTTAATGTATGGCAAATAAGATTTGCGAACAGGTACTTGTTGCCTTTTTTAATTCTTAATCTAATTAAAAAAGAAATTCAAAATGATTCTCAAAAATATTTCAAACTATAATTACTCAAAGAAATATTAAAAATAATCTAAGATTGCTCGATAACATTGTGTATGGAAAAATTAACAAATTCCATGAAAATGTTTATTCATTTAAAAAAAATAATAAATTCAAAGAATATATATAAAGAGGTGAAATTAAGAATGAGAAAGTTTTTTTCAAATTAGATGGTAAAAATTTAATTTGCTTATCAAGGTAGAGATAAAGATGTAAAAGTTTGGTTTTGGTTTTGGTCAAAGACTTTTAATATATTTATAAAATAAAATGGAAAAAATTATATATATATATATATAAAAGATCACAACCAAGCTATTTGAGGTATACATCACAACCAAGAAAAAATTATATATATATAAGATCACAACCAAGCTATTTGAGGTATACATACCCTATCCCCTTTGGATACGTTCTTAACCATTAAACTTATTCAAGTTATATATATATATATATATATATATATATATATATATATATATATATATATATAATATTAAAATTTTGAAAATTAAAAATTGAAAAATTTATATAATTAAAAACTGTATAATAATTTTTAAAAATTGAAAAAAAAAATTATTTATATTTTAGTTAAAAATTATAATAAATTTAAATAAATAATAAAAAAATTAGTATAATTTTTTATAATAAATATTAAAAAAAATTAAAATTAAAAAAAAATAAAACATTTATACAAAATAATTTAATAATTTTAATAAAAAACCATAATAATTTGATAAAAAAAAATCATTATGAGTTTAGGTTTTCCTAATTAATTAGGATGTTTGTTGAACTTTGAAAGAGTATATAAAAAACCAACCAAACACTTTTTTTAAGCTAAAGGTTCTTTAGGGGAAAGTTCACTCTTAGCTTATGGATACATGACACCTCGCGGCCATCAGTGGCCGCCAAATTCACGGCCATGAGCAAACCCTCCATCATAACTAGCATCGCTGATAATAATGAATGTGAATGTGTACTACAATGATGCGAGTAGTGGGAGGTTTGTTTAGCGGGCTGTTGTCATGAATCTTGAGCCCGGGACCATGGACAGCGTGAGATCAGGCCCTTACTGTCAGATATTCAGGCCTGACAACTTTGTTTTTGGCCAGTCTGGAGCTGGTAACAACTGGGCCAAGGGCCATTACACCGAATGGGATGAACTCAAGCCGAGAACTACGACTGTCTCCAAGGTAAATTAACGTTTTTTAAGTCAATATTCCATGTTTTCATTGTTGTTGAGGTAAATTAGCCTCCAAGGTAAATTAACGTTTTTTAAGTCAATATTTCATGTTTTCATTGTTGTTGAGGTAAATTAACGTTTCTGTATGTCAATAGTCCAGGTTTTTCCACGTTTTCATTGTTGTTGAGGTAAATTAACGTTTCTGTATGTCAATAGTCCAAGTTTTCGTTGTTGTTGTGTATTGATTTTTTTGATTTAATGGTCTTGGGTTTTTGTGGTGCATACAGGGTTTCAAGTATGCCATTCTCTGAGGGTGGAACAGGGTCTGGAATGGGCACATTGCTCATAGGGTTTTGTGGTTCTGGAATGGGCACATTGCTCATAGGGTTTTGTGGTTCTGAAATGGGCACATTGCTCATATCCAACATCAGAGAAGAACACCCAGATAGGATGATGCTCACATTCTCTATCTTCCCTTCTCCCAAGGTCTCGGATACATTGGTGGAACACTACAACGCAACGTTCTATGTTCATCAGATGATGGAAAACGCAGGTTTACACTGAATTTAATTCTCGCAGCAGAAATGTACGTTTCATGCCCGCACAACTGCCATGGACCCAATTTCAACAAATATGATATATCTTTAACCCTTGCTTTTGTGTGCGACATTAATTGTTTTGAAAAGGCTTATGGAGTCATTTACATTTATTTGGCTGTTTTGTTTGGTGTATTGAAATGAATCCCTGTTGCTGCTGAGAGAAGGGAGAGGTGTAACAGTGTTTGTGGGTAGGGAGGAGTATAGGGGAAAGGCGTTGTTGTTGTTCAAGTTGGGATTTGGCACAGGAAATCTGAAATGAGGAAGAGGAGGAGTGTTTGAGGGGTGTTGAACCAGGTAAGGTAATGGCGGATTCAAAGGTCGTGGTGGCCGCTCTCAAGAGTTGAGATTTGGATACATGTTAAGCGTGCACACTTAGCCAATTATTTGTAGACACGACCACCTCCATGAAGCTATTTGTCGTTAATTGGGTTCAGCACAAAATCGGGTTCAACACAAAGAGCACACGCACAAACAAGGTGCAAGTTGTGATATGAGATGCAAGTTAGTTATTTAAAAGTTAAAAGGTTATAAATCCAATTATGAGAAAAATTAATTCTCTATAAGGGAAGGATGGCTCACTTGCCTCTTCTCCTCGGTGAACCATTTGTTCTACCGATAACCCTAGGAGGGTTGCAACCAATTCCAAGATGTAGGGGATTAGCCAAAAGCTCACTGAAATATAGCCAAATGGTTTTACAGTTATGAAGAAGGTCATCGTTATGTGCCAAACCATGGAGCTATCTACGAAAAGGATAGGGCATTTAAAACATTCGATTGTTACACTTGCAAATCATTAATCTAGGGAGAAAGAAGAAAGAAGAGCAGTTAAAATTGGAAGAATTAATTCACACAACACAAAACGTTTTTCATTACTTAACAAACACATGTGGGTTACATATATAGCATGCAGATCACTGACTCAAGTGGATCTGATTAGCTAAAAATAGTAAACCTAGAAACTCACAGTTACAACAGTCATAGTTGAAACTAACTATTACAACAGTAATAGTTAACCTAGAAACTCACGATTACAACAGCTATAAGCATTATCTCTAACACCCTCTCTTAATGCTTACATTACAAATATCTCAATCACAAAACATAACAAAAAGTTACAACACTAGAACTTTCATCTGTCTGTCTGATCTGGTCTTCCTCGGCACTGAAACCCACTCTGCAATCACACGGCTTCCGCTCTTTCTTCTCCCTCTTCTTCGAGCTACCCACTGACACACTTAAAGTCAAAACACCTCT
>ML781969.1:204536-220471 GCA_009831015.1 Picea engelmannii | reverse complement strand
AAATAGAATAAGTCGGATGTAAGAAGACCTAATAGAAGCTTTCGCTTCTAGAAGGATCTTCCTCTAGATGCTTCTTTTGATAGACATATTTAGTATAAATAGGAGTCGAGGGTATGAGAACCCTAGCTTGGATATTATTGTAAAAGAGCTTTGCTCAACTGGAGGTTGCCCCCTTGAAGAGGCCCGTGAACATTGCTTTTAGAATCAAAGTGTTATTTCTATTGTTATTCTTATATCATTTTAGTGTTATTGTGATGATTGTTCTGGTTATATTGTTGTTATTATGCCATTTCTAGCATTTTATTTATGTTTTGCATACTTTTTATATCTAGTATATTACAAGTGGTATTAGAGCACTTTCCTTGGCAGAAAGTGTAGGTTAAATTTTTTTCAAGATAGAGACATATTCTGATGTCTTTAAGCCACAAAGATTTTTCGTTACGTGCCTATACCCGCGGTTGAAGGATTCATACACGCGGGAAATACAAGTGGTACTTAAGCGCACATCTGTTGGCCACCCTTGTAACCCCTATTGGTACCCCTTTGAGTGGTAGCGCATCAGACAACACCTATGTACGGATCAACCTAGATTACCTAAAGCCCTCTTAGATAAACCGATTGACCCCCTGACTGCTATAGTGTCACCGAGAACAACACTCGGGAAGATACTCTCTAGTACCTAGGTAGTCGGGTAGTACGGCTAAGGTTATGGTCTATCCTCCTTAGTTAGTGCCCTGAGATATTGGGCTGAGTACTACTGTAGGACCCCGCACGTATATTAGAGAGCTATAGCACTGGGAAAACCCTTATCTATAAAACCCTTTAATACCTAACCCTTAGGGACAAGAACATAAAAAAATTAAAACAAACAAGATCTATTGTTATGTAACTGTGTTCGGGTTGCCAAATAAATACACATTTATTTCTGGTTAAGTGTTTGGGCATTTCCTCTCTGCAGTATTCTTCAGACCAGAGTATAACTCCGCACGTGTAAACAAAAAAACAAAAATCTGGAAATTTTTTCACCATTATTTGAGACCTATTCCATTGGATTCATCTTTTTGCCCTTATCACATTCATCCACATCATTTTTCGGCAAAACTTTTGACCCCACCCGCCCCTTTTCAGTTCCCCCATCCTCATGGCCCATACCCGTAGCCAAGACTTGGAAGCTCGCTTCAACACCTTGCAATATGGTCTCATCGAGACCCAACAAGAAGTGAAACAACTCAGTGCCAATCTTGTCGCCATCAATACAACCATGCAGTCTTCAATGGAGGAAATCAAACAAGACCTCACCACCCAGCTTGAATTCATCTTTTCGACACTCTGCACCAAACTACATATCCCTACAGATAACCTTCCCTCTTCCTCACCTCCACATACTGAAGGTGACCATTCCTCTCATTCCCATAACTTTCAGAACCATCACTTTCAACGTGACCTATGCCTTCCGCGGGTAGATGTGACCAAATTTGATGGTTCAGACCCCACTAGTTGGGTAACCCAAATGGAACCTTATTTTTCTTTATACGACATTACAGATGACTTGGCCAAACTCTGATATGGTGTTCTCCATCTAGATCAAGAACATTGGCAATGGAAAAAAACTTCTCGTCAAGGGTATATTGCTTGGACACACTTTGTGGCAGACCTTTATGAACGCTTTGACATTGACACCAACCATTTGGGCCATTTGACAAAGTTGAAAAAATTAGGAACAATTGAAGACTTTATAGCTGCCTTTGAGCGCCTGGCTTTTCGGACAGAGGGCATGTCTGATGCCTTTTTCCGAGAATGTTTTATCAGTGGCCTGAAGGATGAGATTTGGGCCCATGTCCCCATGGCCCGGCCTCAAAGTTGCGTGGAGGCTACTAAAAGAGATAAAGAAGCACAAAAGGTTGTATCTTCTCAAAACCGGAAACCCTCCTTTATACCTCACCCTAAACCAAAAAATACCACTGCTCCCTCCGCTCAACTAAAGATCCAAAAATAGACCAGGGCTGAAATGGATGAATGCCAACTTAAAGGCCTTTGTTATAATTTTGATGACAAATATTTCTCGGGCCACAAATGTAAAGAATGAAAGTTGTTTATGGCCATCTCCAAGGATATTTCAGAAGAGGATATTGAAACTCCCCTTGTGTCTGAGTCACCTGAAACCCCCGACATAACTCCTCCCTTAGACCCTCCCGAAGTAGAACCGGTCATTTCCCTCAATGCCCTCACTGGCTTCTCTGCTTCCCAAACCCTCAAGCTAATCAGTTACGTCAAGCATCAGAAGGTCATCATTATGGTTGATAGTGGAAGCACCCATATTTTTATTCATCGCCGCATTGCCCAAGAAACTCATTGCTACATCCATGCCATCAATAATTTCCAAATCATGATTGCCAATGGTGGCTCCATGAAATGTGGTGGGCATTCTGAAAATGTGTGTATCCAAATTGGTGACTACCACCTAAAATCTCATATGTTTTCTATCGACATGGGTGGTTGTGACATTGTGTTGGGTGCAGACTGGCTAAGGACTTTGGGTCCCATTCTCATGGATTTTAAGGAATTAACCATGCAATTTGACCAAGAGGGCCACAAATATAATCTCCAAGGCATCATTGCCGGTTCACCTGAGATCATTAGTTCCCATCGCATAGAAAAACTGCTCAAAAAGGGTCATTCTAGTGTTATTGCTTAACTCCATGCCATACAAGAAACATAAACACCCTCGGTGCTGCAAGACCTCCAAGCTATCCTTTCTAAACATCAAGTGGTCTTTTCCACTCCCCAGGGACTCCCTCCTTCACGTGGTGTTCATGATCATTCCATTCCCCTTGTACCCGGAAGCCTTCCTTCCAATATCCATCTGTATCATTACCCCTTTTCCCAAAAAAATGAAATTGAGAAAATGGTCCAGGAACTCCTTAATGCAGGCGTTATCCGCCCTAGTACGAGCCCCTACTCTTCTCATGTAGTCATGGTCCTGAAGAAAGAAGGTTCTTCGTGAATGTGTCCTGACTTCCGTGCCCTCAACAAACTTACCATTAAAGACAAATTTCTCATTCTTGTCATTGATGACCTCCTGAATGAACTGAGTGGTGCCCAATTCTTTACTAAACTTGATCTTCGTTTGGGCTACCACCAGATATGTATGAAAGAGGTAGACATTCCTAAGATTTCCTTTAGAACTCATGAGGGCCACTATGAGTTTTTGTTCATGCCCTTTGGCTTATGTAATTCCCCCTCCACATTTCGAAGCCTCAGGAATCATGTCTTTCGTCCTTTTCTTCGTCTGTTTGTTTTAGTTTTCTTTGATGATATCCTCATCTATAGCAAGACCTGGACAAAACATCTTGCTCATGTGAATCGAGTTCTCCATCTATTCTCTCAACACCAACTTTTCTTAAAACAGTCTAAATGTGCTTGTGGCGCCTCAGAAGTAGAGTACTTGGGTCATATGGTTGGCAAAGACGGCGTGAGGGTGGATCCTAAAAAGATTGAAGCTATGCAAGACTGGCCTCACCCAAAGACTCTCAAAAGCTTGCATGGATTTCTGGGCTTAATAGGTTATTATCGCAAGTTTGTTAAGAATTACGGAAAGATTGCAGCACCTCTCCTTGCTCTCCTAAAAAATAACTCTTTCAATTGGACTCCAGCTGCTGCTCAAGCTTTTCAAACCTTAAAGATGGCCATGTGCACCACTCCAGTCCTGGTCCTTCCTGATTTCACAAAGATCTTTGTCCTGGAATGTGATGCTTCAGGGAAAGGAATTGGTGTTGTCCTTATGCAAGAGGGTCGGCCTTTGGTCTTTACCAACAAGCAACTATCTGAAAGAAATCTGGGCAAATCTATCTATGAAAAGGAAATGTTGGCTATTCTGCATGTCGTTGATTTGTGGTTCCCTTATCTATTGGGGCAACACTTCCAAATTAAGACAGACCATCAAAGCCTCAAGTATTTTTTGGAACAACACATTTCCTCCCCGGAGCAACAAAAATGGGTAACTAAGCTATTTGTCTATGATGATGAGATCATTTACAAGAAAGGCAAAGAAAATGTGGTTCCGGATGCACTTTCCCGCAAATATGAAGATGAAGAATCCCTTTTTTCACTTTCCTTCATTGTACCAGATTGGCTCCAAGATATTCGCTAGGAATGGCTACAAGATCCCAAAAGTTCACAGTTGATCCAACAATTGCAGTCTAGTGCTTCAGCTCCCCCAAGGTAATCTTGGCTCCATGATGAGCTTCGATACAAAGGCCGTTTGTATTTAAGTAAACAATCAAAGCTTAAATCCATGGTATTTTCTAAGCTTCATGCTACACCGACAACGAGACACTCAGGGTTCACCAAAACCTATGACAGGGTCAAACGTTCTTTTTCCTGGGATGGTATGAAACAGGACATTCGTACTTTTGTCACCGAATGTGATGTGTGTCAATGCAACAAGGGAGAAACAGTCAAATCTTCGGGCACACTACAACCATTCCCGATTCCACCTACTATTTGGAAGGACATCTCTATGGATTTTATTACAGGCTTACCCAAATCGGGAAATAAATAAGTCATCATGGTGGTTGTTGATCGTCTTTCCAAGTATGCTCATTTTTGCGCTCTTCAACACCCATTTACAGCATCCACGGTGGCTCAAATTTTCTTGGATCAGGTCTTCAAGCTTCAGGGCATGCCACACTCTATTGTTTATGATTGTGACCCAACATTTACAAGCAATTTTTGGCAAGAACTGTTCAAGCTACAAGGCACCCAATTGCATCTCAGTACAGTTTATCATGCCCAGATTGATGGCCAAACAAAAGTTGTCAACAAGTGTTTGGAAACATATTTGAGGTGTTTTTCCTCGGAAAAGAAAAATCAGTGGGCTCAATGGTTCCCCCTAACTGAATGGTGGTACAACACTTCATACCATACAACGACACGCATGACTCCTTTTGAAGCGGTATATGGACGGAAGTCACCTTCAGTTCTCTCATACTTACCTGGTGTCTCGAAGGTCCAGGCATTTGACCAAACACTTACATTTTGAGAGGCTATTCTCCATACCCTCAAAGAGAATTCGGTCATGGCACAAAATCGCATGAAGCAACAAGCAGATCAAGGTCTCTCTGAACGTCAATTTGAAGAAGGGGATTAGGATCAGGTGTTTCTTCTCCTGCAACCTTACAAGCAGAATTCCCTCAAGGTCGAGCATTGTCAGAAGCTAGCACCCAAATTTTATGGTCCTTATAGAGTTCTCAAGCGTGAGGGATAGGTGGCCTATCAGTTAGGTTTGCCCAGTCATTCAAAGCTACATCCTGTTTTTCATGTTTCCTACTTAAAGAAGGTGATCAGAACTAAGTGCCAAATTCAAACCAACCTTCCCGAGTTAGCCAAAGAAGGATCCATTTGACTACAACCACAAGCCATTTTGGACCAACGTGATTGTCGTCTCCATCAGAGAACCATCAAGAAAGTGTTAATCCAGTGGAAATATACAACTCCAGCAGATGCCACTTGGGAACCAACTACCATTCTACAACAATTTCCACATCTCAAGCCTTGAGGACAACGTTGTTTTTAAGGGGGAGGACATGTTAGGGTCCTAACCTGCACATAGGTAGAACAATATATTCAGATGTAATAAAGGTCAATATTAATAAGGCCTTGCAATAAAATAGAATAAGCCAGATGTAATAAGACCTAATAGAAGCTTCCGCTTCTAGAAGGATCTTCCTCTAGATGCTTCTTTTGATAGACATATTTAGTATAAATAGGAGTCGAGGGTATGAGAACCCTAGCTTGGATATTATTGTAAAAGAGCTCTGCTCAACTGGAGGCTTCCCCCTCAAAGAGGCCCGTGAACATTGCTTTCAGAATCAAAGTGTTATTTCTGTTGTTATTCTTATATCATTTCAGTGCTATTGTGGTGATTGTTCTGGTTATATTGTTGTTATTTTGCCATTTCTAGCATTTTATTTATGTTTTGCATACTCTTTATATTTGGTATATTACAAGAAAACAAAGAAGCAGACAACCTATCAAAACAGGTGCTCCTAAAGGTTCCCGGGAAGATTATCTATTTTCTATGTGAAGAGGATCATGAGGGTCCTCACATGTATTTAGATCTCTTCTAGTAGTACTGCTCCTGTCGCATGAACTATCGGTTCAATGTTTTTTGGGGATATTAGCGGGCTTCACAAATGACATCATGTTCATTTGGTATGGCTTTGATTGGCGTTTCCTCTGGATTATATCCTTTGTGGGGGATTTATAAAGTTTTTGTAGCAGGATTGTAGCTCTTGTTTAGGTTATTATTATAGTCATGTTTTGCTATGCAGTGGGAAAGGCTGTCACTGGATGTATTTTGGCATCTGTTGTTGATTATCATGTAAAAGAATAGTTTATATTTAATATAAATATAAAGCAAAATTTTCTGTGCAAAAGAAAAGTAAGTTATAACAATAGTTGTATTTCAATGGACAAGCATCCAATTCTTCCATAATAAAAAGTTGTAAAAATAATTATACTTCAATTTACTATTCCATAATAAAAAATTGTAAATAATTATATTTCAGTAAATTGTATATATATTTCAAAATAAAAATTATTTTAAATAAAATATTTTCTTTTTATTTTTTTGAATGATAAAAATTAACAAAAGATTAAATAAATAAGTTGTAATTTTAATAGAAAATAATAATAATCATACTTTGTAATTTTAAACTTAATCTAAGTATATATATATTATAAATAAAAAATAAATATTATAAATATTTAACCATACTCTTACTCTTACTCTGTGTTTTCTGTAATATTTCTCCCCGCCCCCACCTTCACCCTCACCCTCATTATGGATTATATGTATATTATAAATATCCAACCATACTCTTTGTGTTTTCTCTAATATTTACCCTCATCCCCACCCCCACTCTCAGTTTATTGAACATTGTTAGTTATTAGTCCCTGCCATAGGCGTAGAGGGACTATAGCGATCGATAAATCGTTGACTTGGTATTAGATTGTGCATTGACCAGAAATATTTCCATATTGTCTATTGTTGGAACAAGGGAAGTGGAGACGTTGATTTTAATATAATAAAAAGTATCATGTTTGTCGAGATCTGATTGGACAAAGGATTGGAGGTCTTATTGCAACCTTTGCTATTCCCAATGTTAAATATATTGACCTGTCCAAAGTATTTGGTAGTATATGGTCTTTTTGAATTATATATTTTATTATGCATTGGTCAATGATGGATTAATGTTAGTATTAGTTTGAATGTCTCCCTTAGCATTTTCTGCTGGGTAGAATACATTCTCTACCATATTACTATATATGATTTTTGCTTTGTTGTTGCATGCTTCAAGATAACAGGCTTGCCACATTGCATATTTTCTTAAATGCATGCACAGGCCTACGCCCTTCGACGGTCCTGACAGTCTTAACTGTTTACCTAACAACTCTGGTAGTGTTAAATGATTATTGTACAGATGGGTTGTGATACAGTTTTGTTCATGGTTGGCATCGACGCTCAAGTGTTCGATCCTTGTTCGGTGCTTTGTTCCATGGTTTTGGTTCTTGTTTGATTCAACTTTGCAAAGTTGAGGTCTTACAATTGCAGTTTGAGCTCTTTGTGGTTGTTCACTGGTTTGTTGTTTTTCAACTTTGCAATTTGTTGGACCTATTGTTGCGGTTTGCAGTTTTTGGGCCTGAGCTCTTGTCGTCCTTTGTTGACGGGTAAGTTTCCCTGTTATCGTTGTTTTTCAATGGTGGTAGTACCACCATCTTTGTCTGTGCTCTTAGTTTATGTTCCTGGAAATCATGCGCCTTGCAATGCAGAGGGATTTACGAAAAGTAGTTGGGAGCCATCAGAAGAGGGAACATTGGGTGAGGTCTGTACACAAGGTATGCTTTCATTCTGTGGGTGGGAACACTACGTCTACCTATTCTATTTATGCTGAGTAAAGTTATTGTTTTATTTATTTTTTTGTTTTCTTGTCATCTGCTGTGGGGACTAGGGGGGATTGATGTTGAGAAGAAGAAGGTTCAAAGATACATACGGGAATTGGTGCCCTGCTTTGTTGTTTTTTTCTATTTTTCTACCTTTTATTTTTTTCTCCTTCTTTTCTCTGTTTTCATAGAAAGTGAAACTATGTAGCAAATAGATTCAAAGTGACAGTTGAAGAGATGAACGAGGTAATAGATGTTGAGTCGTATGAAATAGATGCACGGTCCACTGTACATGAAAACATTGACGTGTTTTTGCATAGCAATGCACTTTTTAGATTGGATGCATTCTTGTATACTGTTGGGGATTGCCTTTTTGATACATTCCAGGTTCTATTGCATTTCCGTTATTCATCGATCGAGCTGCGCAATTGATTGATAGATTATTTCTTGACCTGTTTTAAAAATGGTGATGTCGAGGCTTTGACGTCCTATGAATACGAACTGGAATTTGATTTTCTTCAGCAGTTGCATGGAATACAAGATGTCACTACATATTTTTCAAAAATGTGGTTGTCTGCATCTCCAATTCTGCCTCCGCATGAGAGGGGACTTTGGGGAGATACATTTTGTATATGATGGTTATCTAATTGGCTGAATAGACCAGTTTCCATTTGGTCATTGACAAGAAAAATAAGATATCTGCTATTCAATAAAACTACATTTGACATTCCATATTGCATCTTGTTCCATGATGCGAATGACCTCACTGGCCATTATGAACCACTAGTGTACAGAAAAATGCCCATATGCAATATAGAAGGTCCTTGTATCTACTTGTCCATTATTTGCAAAGACCTTCAATCACAATTCAAAGGGATTTTGCATGGCATAGGTTTCCATGGTTTACAACTGGCAACAAACGTTGTGTCTAGTTGTGGAGATAGTCTGTTCAATGCAATTTGTTGTTTGGTACCAACAAAATTTGATGTTCAGTCACTGTGAATTTACATTGTACATTCCTTTTGCAATGCAATTATAGGCAACATCCAATCGGCTTTTAGGTGCTTGCATCAACACCTTTGCCCATATCTTGTAGAAAATATGCTGACAGTTGGAAGTTGGCAAGAATACCTTGTGAACATGGTGCTTCCATATGAAAA
The DNA here is from genome assembly GCA_009831015.1 of Picea engelmannii. Taxonomy (NCBI): domain Eukaryota; kingdom Viridiplantae; phylum Streptophyta; class Pinopsida; order Pinales; family Pinaceae; genus Picea; species Picea engelmannii. The sequence goes on along the minus strand of ML781969.1, from coordinate 211,367 downwards.
AGGGTGTATGGAGGGTTGTAGATTCTGTTTGCAATGGTTGTCTGTCATATTCAGGGTTAATATCCAGGTGTGGTTTCCCTTGCAATATGCCACTGTCCATTCCTGGGTTATTGATTCAAATTGCAATCGAAAAATTGACATCCTTTCGTTGAAAATAGATAAAACACATATCCATTATGAACCTTTTCTTGCACATATCGGCAGTTCAGGGTTGACTGTCCATGCCGCCCAAACAACATCGAATTTTCATACACATGGAATGTTTTTTTGTGAAAATGAAATTCCTCCCAGTTGCAATATGGGCAGACAAGGCTTGAACAAAAAACACATGTGTAAAATTCATGATAGTTGTGATGAGGCCATAGACGGCTTAGACAAAAAACGTAGAGTAATTTATCACAATTTGAAAAAAATTATTTGTCAAATTTGCCCAACTTTTGATAAGGTCATAGAGACCTTGAACAAAAAACGTAAAGTAGTTTCTCAGAAGCTGGGTGAAAGTGAAATCCATCCCAGTTGCCACCAGCTCATCCTGCCCTTGGGCAATAAATGTAGACTAAGTTACCACAACTTGAAAAAGGTCATGCGTGAGAGAAAAAAATACATTGCTACACTTCCTTTTAGAAAGAAACTCACATATGACAATGTAAAGAATTTTGTTCGTGCAGAACAAAGCATAAACAGGTGTGATTTCATATCCGAGAATGGTGATGTAACTATACGAGTTCGTGATCTACAAGCAACACCATGCAGTAGTAGCAATGAAAACCAGGAAACAATTTCTACGAATACTTCCCTGCGAAAAAAAAATGCAAGATATAACTACATGAAACAAATTAAAGACACTGCTTCCATTGTGTAACGTTCCTGACCATCAACCCCATGGTCGGGCCAACATTACTATGTGGAAAAACACTACTGTAACATATTATGCATTCTTATGAAATACAATTGCTTAATTACATTTAAACACAACGTAAGCACATTAATACCGTTAGCATACATAATCCACGCCATTAACAATAATTCACAAATATAGCGAAATACATGTAAGCATTGCTAGAATCACAAACATGCATATTTAATTGAAATTATACGCATGTATATACTTATATTTTAGACTGGATGTAATTCACCAACTGCGTGTAGACCTCCCATGAACCTCCCAGCCTTAGATCGTGCTGCTCATCACTCTCAGCAGTAGGTCACCCCCAAGCTGGGACTAAGCTCCACCGGGTAGGGATTCCTAGGCTACGCAGGGAATACAGGAAGACACACAATCACAGGAGAAGGATTCTCTCCCAGGAGCCACTTATGTCCACTTCCCACAGACTCTCATTCCCCACATGTCTGTCCCACCCCAGGAGTATACACCTTCACTGTCACCAAGACAGTCCATCTATTGCTAACCTCCCTTCCCTTGGGCTTCAACAACAGACCGGACCGGAAGTCTCCGAGCTCTATGGTAGCTATAGGACTCTTTCCAAGAGTTCTCACTTCCTCCGCACACTCTCTCACCTGGAGAGATTCGCTCACAGACTGGATAACCTTCCTCTTCAACAACAATCACCTCCCTCACACTGGCCAGCAAGCCACCCATAGTCCAGCACTGCGTGGCCACAACAGTCAATTGGGAAAATGGGTATGGACACCTGAAACAGAAACAATCAGCACTAAAGCATAGCATGGTTATGCGATTACAGGATGCATTAAGCTTTCCGACAAGCAACACAGGATGCACGGCTCAACAATTGTGGAACATTTAGTTCTCCCAACCAGCAATAAGGAACAGACTCACCTCTTTCGTTTCAGAGATGCGTAAGGTGTACAGAGGCTCAATCACAGAGGCTAAATGCATACAGATGGAGGATAGAGGAATTGGAAGGTCAAACCTTGGATTCAGGTGATGGTTGGAGAAATGCCCCCCCTCTCCTATGCAATAGTTGACGGAATGGCAAGAGAACCCCCAACACGACTCATTTCCTAGGTTAAATCGCATGTGCCTGGGTCGACACATGTCGCCCATGAAGCTGCATGCATCCCTCCCCAGGAACTTAGGAAAAAACATAGATTTCACATGGCTTTTGGGATAATATTAAAATATTATTCCCAAGGACTTAAGCCCCTAGGCTTAGCCCTTGAGCTCCACACTTAGCCTCTCTTTCCAACCTTCCAGCCCCCAATCCCTTACCCAGGTTTTTTGGAAGCTTAGTCCCCCATCACTCATTCATCGTGGTCAGTCCACACACAGAGATGTTTTGTATTAATACTGTGCATAATTACATGTACAAAAATCAGGCTCCTATCCTTCAACACTTAGGCTCCCTGGCCTAATAACACATAAGCCCACTACCTTATATAACTTGGCTCACCAGCCTTATAAACTTGAATTACAGTTCATAGACAAGTTTTATACTTCATAGGCATGATTTACAACAGGGCTCGGCCTTGGGGACATTACAATCCCCTCCTCTTATTTTTCACCGTCCTTAATGCAACTTTACACTGCATCTGCAAGCTTTTCAAAATTTTCAAAAAGATGCGGGTACTCTGCCCGCATAACATATTCATGCTCCCATGTCACATCCTCAGGGCCATGACCAGGTCCACTGGACCTTTACAAGCCCTATGGCTCGATTCTGGAGCTGTTTGTTTTTCCTGTCCAATATGCACACAAGATGCACTTGCAGGACACCTTCTTTCTCCACCTGGATCACATTCCAATCAATTACATGATTAGCATCAGGTATATACTTTTTAAGAAATGAAACATGAAACACATTATATACAGTCATGGATGCAGGTAATGCAAGCATACATGCAACTGGCCCAATCCTTTCCATGATTTCAAATGGCCCACAAAATCTGGCTGCCAACTTGGCGCAACTTCCCAGCTTTAGGGAACTCCTGTTAGCTTTCATTTTCAGGAAAACATGATCACCCACTTTGAACTCTCTGTGGGTTCTGTTCTTATCAGCATAACTTTTCTGCCTGTCTTAGGCAACTTTCAAATTTTTCTTAATTTTTATCATTTGGTCCTCCATCTTCTTAAGTAAGTCTTGCCCAACTATTGTTCTATCAGCTGGATTATCCCAACTCACTAGAGTATTGCACTTTCTTCCATAAAGTGCTTCAAATGGGCTCATCTTCAACGATGCATGATACCCATTGTTGTAGGCGAATTCTACCAAGTGTAGGTAGTCTTCCCATCTTGATGGTTTGTCCATCACATACATTCTCAGTATGTCTTCTATTACTTTGTTCACCCTCTCTGTTTGTCCGTCAGACTTAGGGTGATAAGCTGTACTAAAGTTCAGATTCGTTCCGAATCCTTTTAACAATCCTTTCCAGAAATTCGAGGTGAATTTCGGGTCTCTGTTGGACACAATCATTTTAGGAATTCTGTGCAATCATGCCACTTCCTTTATGAAAATATCAACAACATCTACTGCCTTGTGATTAGTTTTCAGTGGAATAAAATGGTCAGCTTTTGTAAGCTTGTCCACCACCACCATGATCAAATCATGCAGCTTGCCTATTCGGGGCAATCCCGTAATAAAATCCATTGTTACTACTTCCCACTTCCACTCAGGAATGGGTAAAGGTTGCAGCAACCCTTGCAAGATACCAGATATATAAAATATGCAGAGTAGAAATAAAATGCTAGAAATGGCAGAATAAAAGTAAAATATCCAGCATAATCTTCATAATACACAGAAATGATATAAGAATAGCAATAGAAATAACACTTTGATTCAGAAAGAAATGTTCACAGGCCTCTTTGAGGGGGCAACCTCCAATCGAGCAGTGCTCTGTTACAATAATCTCCCAGCTAGGGTTTTCATACCCTCGACCCTTATTTATACTAAATATGTCTATTAAGAGAAGCATCTAGAGGAAGATCCTTCTAGAAGTGGAAGCTTCTATTAGGTCTTCTTACATCCGCCTTATTCTATTTTATTGAAAGGCCTTATTAATATTGACCTTTATTACATCCGAATACATTGATCTACCTATGTGCGGGTTAGGACCTTAACGTGTCCGCCCTCTTAAAAATAGCCTTGTCCTCGAGGCTTGAGATGTGGAAACTGCTATAGAATGGTAGTTGGTTCCCAAGTGGCATCTGCTGGAGTCATATCTTTCCACTGTACTAGTACTTCCTTGATGGTTCTCTGACGCAGGCGATGCTCACGCTGGTCCAAAACTGCTTCTGGTTGTAGCCAAATGGATCCTTCTTCAGCTAACTCTGGAAGGTTGGTTTGAATTTGGCACCTAGTTCCAATCACCTTCTTCAAGCAGGAAACATGAAAAACAGGATGTAGCTTTGACTGACTGGGCAGAGCTAACTGATATGCGACTTGTCCCACACGCTTGAGAACTGTGTAAGGGCCATAAAATTTGGGTGCTAGCTTCTGACAATGGTCGGCCTTGAGGGAAGTTTGCTTATATGGTTGCAGTCTCAAAAACACCTGATCCCCTTCTGCAAATTGACGTTCAGAGCAACCTTGATCTGCTTGCTACTTCATTCTATTCTGTGCCATGACCAATTTCTCTTTAAGGGTACGAAGGATATCCTCTCAGATTGTAAGTGTTTGGTCAACCGCCTGGACCTTCAAGGTACCCGGTAAGTATGAAAGAACTGAAGGTGGCTTCTGTCCATATACCGCTTCAAAAGGAGTCATGCGAGTGGTTGTATGGTATGTAGTGTTGTACCACCATTCAGTGAGGGGTAACCATTGAGCCCACTGGTGTTGTTTTTCAAAGGCAAAGCACCTCAGATATGTTTTCAAACACTTGTTGACAACTTCCGTTTGACCATCCATCTGGGGATGATAAGCTGAGCTGAGATGCAATTGTGTGCCTTGTATCTTAAACAACTCTTGCCAAAAATTGCTTGTGAAGGTTGAGTCTCGATCGGAAACAATAGAGTGTGACATGCCATGAAGCTTGAAGACCTGGTCCATGAAAATTTGAGCCATCGTGGATGCAGTAAAGGGGTGGGGAAGAGCGCAAAAATGAGCATACTTGGAAAGACGATCCACCACCACCATTATGACTAATTTATTCCCCAATTTGGGTAAGTCTGTAATAAAGTCCATAGAGATATCCTTCCAAATAGCAGGGGGAATCAGAAGCAGTTGGAAGGTGCCTGGAGATTTGACTGTTTCTCCCTTGTTGCGTTGACACACCTCACATTCAACGACAAACTTACGGATGTCTTGTTTCATACCATCCCAGAAAAAAGAACGTTTGACTCAGTTATATGTTTTGGTGAACCCTAAGTGCCCCGCTGTGGGTGTAGAATGAAGCTTAGAAAGCACCTTGGATTTGAGCTTGGATTGTTGACTTAAATACAAGCAGCCTTTGTATCAAAGCTCATCTTGGAGCCAGGAGTACCCTAGGGGAGCCGAAGCCTTGTTCTGCAGTTGCTGGATCAGATGCTAACTTTTGGGATCTTGAAGCGATTCCTGGCACACAACTTGGAGCTAATCGGGTACAATGAGGAAAAGAGAAAAAAGGGATCCTTCGTCTTCATATTTCTGGGACAGTGCATCCGCCATGGCATTGTCTTTTCCCTTCTTGTAAATGATCTCATAATCATATCCAAAGAGATTAGTCACCCATTTTTTTTGTTCCTGGGAGGAAATGCGTTGTTCCAGAAAGTACTTGAGGCTTTGATGGTCAGTCTTAATTTGGAAGCATTGCCCCAAGAGATAAGGACGCCACAACTCAACGACATGCAAAATCGCCAACATTTCTTTTTCATAAATGGGTTTGCCCAGATTTCTTTTAGATAGTTGCTTGCTATTGAAGGTCAAAGGTTGACCCTCTTGCATAAGGATAGTGCTGATTCCTTTCCCTGAGGCGTCACATTCCAACACAAAGGTCTTTGTGAAGTCGGGAAGGGCCAGAACCGGAGTGGTGCACATGGCCGTCTTCATGGTTTGAAAACCTTGAGCAGCTGCTGGAGTCCAAGTGAAAGAGTTCTTTTTGAGGAGAGCCATGAGAGGTGCTACAATCTTTCCGTAGTTCTTAACAAACTTGCGATAATACCCTATGAGGCCAAAAAATCCACGCAATCTTTTGAGAGTCTTTGGGTGTGGCCAGTCTTGCATAGCTTCAATCTTTTTTGGGTCCACCCTGACGCCATCCTTTCCCACCAGATGACCCAATTATTCTACTTCTGAGGCACCAAAAGCACATTTGGACTGTTTCAGGAAAAGTTAGTGCTGAGAGAGTAGGTGGAGAACTTGATCCACATGAGTAAGATGGCCTGTCCAAGTTTTCCTATAGATGAGGATATCATCAAAGAAAATGAAGACAAAATGATGGAGAAAAGGGCGGAAGACATGGTTCATGAGGCTCTGGAAGGTGGAGGGGGCGTTACACAAACCAAAGGGCATGACCAAAAACTCATAGTGGCCCTCATGAGTGCGAAAGGCGGTCTTGGGAATGTCAGCCTCTTTCATACGTATCTAGTGATAGCCTAAGCGAAGATCAAGTTTGGTAAAGAATTGGGTGCCACTCAATTCATTCAGGAGGTCATCAATGACAGGAATGGGAAATTTGTCTTTGATGGTTAGTTTGTTGAGAGCATGGAAGTTAGGACACATTCTCCAAGAACCTTCTTTTTTTAGTACCATGACGATCGTAGAGGAGTAAGGGCTCGTACTAGGACGGATGACGCCGACAATAAGGAGTTCCTGGACCATTTTTTCAATTTCATTTTTTTGTGCAAAGGGGTGGCGATATGGACGTATATTAGGGGGAAGGCTTCCTGGGACAAGGGGAATGGAATGATCATGGACACCGCGGGAAGGAGGGAGTCCT
>ML781969.1:191684-203033 GCA_009831015.1 Picea engelmannii | reverse complement strand
TCGTCGGTTTAATTTGTTTATGTTTATGTTTATGTTCCCCAAGGGTTAGGTATTCAAGGGTTCTACAGACAAGGGTTTTCCTTGTGCTATAACTCTCTGATATATGTGTGGGGTCCAACAGTAGTACTCAGCCCAATATCTCAGGGCACTAACTAAGGAGGATAGACCGTACCCTTAGCCATACTACTTGACTACCCAGGTACTAGAGAGTATCTTCCCAAGTGCTATTCTCAGTGACACTATAGCAGTTCGGCGGCCGATAGGTTTATCGAAAGAGGGCTTCAGGAAATCTAGGCCAATCCGTACATAGGTGTTGTCTGATGCGCTACCACTCGAAGGGGTACCAACAGGGGTTACAAGGGTGGCCAACAGTTGTGTGCCTAAGAACCACTTGTACTTCCTGCGTGTATGAATCCCTCAACCACGGGTTTATGTGTGTAATGACAGATCTCTGCCGCTTAAAGACGCCGGAATACGTCTCTACCCTGAAAAAAAAATACTCACAATTTCTGCTAAGGAAAGTGCTCTAATACCACTTGCAAGATACCTGATATATAAAATATGCAGAACATAAATAAAATGCTAGAAATGGCAGAATAACAGTAAAATATCCAGCATAATCTTCACAATACACAGAAATGATATAAGAATAGCAATAGAAATAGCACTTTGATTCAGAAAGCAATGTTCATAGGCCTCTTCGAGGGGGAAACCTCCAATCGAGTAGCGCTCTGTTACAATAATCTCTCAGCTAGGGTTTTCATACCCTCGACCCTTATTTATACTAAATATGTCTATTAAGACAAGCATCTAGAGGAAGATCCTTCTAGAAGTGGAAGCTTCTATTGGTCTTCTTACATCTGCCTTATTCTATTTTATTGAAAGGCCTTATTAATATTGACCTTTATTACATCCAAATACATCGATCTACCTATGTGCGGGTTAGGACCTTAACAACCCTACTGAGTGCCTATGCTCAGCTTTAACTTTATGGCACTTCATACATCTAGCGATGTATTCAACGATCTCTCTCTTCATACCCGACCAAAAGTAATGGCTCTTGATCGCTGCTACTGTTTTCTGATATCCAGGGTGCCCTGCATAAGGCACATTATGCATCTCCCGCAAAATCATATGTTTCAAGCACTGGACATTGGGTACAAAAATTATGTTCTTGTACAACAATATTCCATCTGTTTCCAATTTATAAATTTCCATCTTCTATGGCATCTTACCCTGCTATAGCTTGGCTACCAATTCTTTGTATTGTGGATTTGCATTTGCAGCCTCCATAATTCTTCTTTTAATATCAGTATGATACATGCTAATGGCTATAGCATGTAATTCATGCACCCTCCTGCTGAGTGCATCAACCACTTTATTCTCCTTTCCTTTGATATGCTTGATCTCAAAGTCGTACTCACACATAAATTCCAGCCACCTACTTTGTCTAGCATTTAAGGTTGGTTGATCAAACAAATATTTCAGACCATTATGGTCTATTCTGAGTTCAAACCTCATTCCCATGAGGTAATGCCTCCATTTCTTTAGAGCATGAACTATGGATGCCAACTCCAAGTCATGGGTTGCATAGTTCTTCTCGTGCTCTTTTAATTTCCTAGACTCATAATAGATTACGAATCCATTCTGACTAAGGACCCCTTCCAGTTCTTATTTGCATGCATCAATGCATACTATGAAATCTGCATTTGGATCTGCAATCCTCAGGATTGGAGCACTGGTTAACATCTGCTTCAATTGCTGGAAACTTTCCTCACATCCCTCTGTCTAGTGAAACTGCTTCCCCTTTCTTTGCAGGGAAGTAATAGGGTGAGCTATCTTGGAAAACCCTGTGATGAACCTTATGTAATAACCATCCAATCCCATGAAGGATCTAACTTCCGTTACATTCCTTGGCACTAACCATTCTCTAATGGCTTCAATTTTCTCAGGGTCTACCGCTATCCCATCCTTCAAGATAATATGTCCCAAGTAATGGATCCACTCCTAATAAAATGTGCACTTGCTCAGCTTGGCATACAATTGGTGCTCTCTTAGCACCTGCAACACCATCCTCAGATGTTGTTCGTGTTCTTCTTCAGTCCTGGAATACACCACAATGTCATCTAGGAAGACGATGACAAACTTGTCTAGATAGTCCCTGAATACTCCATTCATCAAGCTCATAAAAACAACGGGTGCATTTGACAATCCAAACGGCACCACTGTGAACTCATAATGACCATACCTTGTTCTAAAGGCGGTCTTTTTGATGTCTTCATATTTTATTCTTACTTGGTGATATCCCGATCTTAGATCTATTTTCGAAAAGATCTTTGCATCCTTCAACTAATCGAAGAGATCATCAATCCTCGACCGAGGATACTTGTTCTTCACCATTACTTTGTTCAATTGCCTGAAATCGATGCAAAATCTTAGTGTTCTGTCCTTCTTCTTTACGAATAGGAACAGGGCACCCCAAGGTGACACGATAGGGCGTATATACCGCTTCTTCATAAGTTCTTCAAGCTACAACTGCAACTCTTTCAGTTCTTGCGCACTCATCCTATATGAAGCCTTTGACATTGGAGTTTCTCCAGGCATCAAGTTCATAGAGAAATCGATATCCCTTTTCGGAGGTAGTCCATGTACTTCCTGGAATACATATTTGAACTCTCTAAGTACCTCATGATCCTCAATACTTGACACCTTATCCTTAGGCATTTCCCCCACATGGGTTGCAAATAATTGACAGCCTTTTCTGTAGCACTTCTTTAGCTGTATTGTTGAGATTTCTCTAAGAGTAACAGCTCTAGGAATTCCTTGGACGGCTCTCTGATTCCCTTCTTCATATAAGAAAGTGAAAGCCTTGTTCCAATAGTACAAGATGGCATGGTGTTGTTCCAACCAGTCCATCCCAATTAGACAGTCATAAGAGCCTAACGGAAGAATGTTCAAATCAGCCTTCGTGCTCAGTCCATTCATGTCTACAGGACAGGACTTGACTAACTCTGTGACTTTCCTCTTGGTTCCTGTAGTTAGCTGCACTAACCAAGACTTTTCATGTTTGCTTATTATCAAATGAAAAATTTCTACCACTCTAGGGTATATAACTATGGCTAGCCCCTGAATCAACTAAAATAGTAAATGGTTGGTTTTTTATCATACCTTCTAATTCAATCATGTGTGACTGATACTCGGCTTGCTTGTTTTCCAGGGCCGCGTAGATCCTTGGAATTCTACTGCCCATGTCCTCCACTGTTTAAGCCTACTGAACATTGTGGAGAACTCTTACTTTATCATTTCTGTGGGGGCAATCCCTGTACGTATGGTTTTCTTTACAACCCCAACATTCCATAGGTGGCGGCCTTGACATTTGCCCACCCACTTCAACCTTTCTGGGCTCTCTAAGAGATGATTGTCCTTGAGGAATTTTTTTGAAAAAGGGTGGTTTATTTCCCCTTTGCCTCTGTTCTTTCTTGAACTTTTTATGGTCATCCCAAGCCTTCCGAAAGGTAGGCTTTTCTCTTTGTTGTTCAAATAAGCACTTCTCTCTTCTTATCATTTCTTCCATAGTCTTTGAGTCATCATACTGAATCGTATCCCCAATAGGAGGCAGTAATCCACTCAAGTACCTTTGAATCTTGACAGACTCATCTTTGATGAATGGAACATACTTCAGTAATTCCAAAAACTTTCGTTCATACTCATCAATGGTCTAGTTGTCCAGCTTGACTTCAAAGAACTCTTTCATCTTTCTGTCATAATATATTTTAGTTAAGTATTTCCTCTCGAAATACCTCTTGAATTCTTTTCATGTGATGTCCCTTTCCCTGATGTGTTGCACCTACACAAGTTGATCCCACCACATCGATGCCTTTCCCTTCAACTGATACATGGCAATCCTACCCTCTGCATGAAAGGAATAATTCTGTAGTTGAAAGTATTTCCTCATACCAAGAAACCAAGTTTCGACATCTTCCTCCTTCTTATGTTCTCCATCAAATGTTGGAGGCTTGATCTTGTTCATTTCCCCTTTTAATTCATCTATCCCAGATCTTCTGTTCTTTTTGGTAGGATATGGGCTTGAACTACTGTGTGCTTCCCTACTGGAATGCTTTGGGAGTGACGACGATGTCTGCTGCCACTCCTTGATCTTATTTTCCTCTCAGGGGTCCTACGACTCTCTGTCTTGCTTGAGTCACTCTCCTTGTCCAATTTCTTTTCTATTCTTTCCAGACTCTTCAACATCCTTAAGTTGAATTCACCCTACTTATCCCTGACTGTCATGAGTGTTTGGCTATCAACTCAGTGAGCCTGGGCATCTTTCTGCAATCTTTCAATGATTTTCATCATATGTCCTTCCTTATCCATCTCCTTTCCTTGCCCATTAGGGTTTGATCCTTCGACTCCCAAGTTGACATTCCTTCCTTCTCTTTCATTCTCTGAATTGGAGGCAATCCACACCTCTTCCATTCTCTGCTCTCAATGACAACCCTATTCGGTTTTGGCACTTGCTAAGCTTCTGCAAACACACATGCAGACAATAGGGATTTGTTAGGTCGTCATTCTTAGCAAATTCCACACATTCAAAACCATTATGATTAAGAAAATGCTTCGACTTCACAAATTTTCCAAGTTATGATCAACTCTGTAATTTTCGGGTGATAGCTCCCTCTTTCTTAGCACCTACCCTCATAACCAAAGGTCGTGACCAAATGCTAGACTACTAGGTGCTACTCGGGCTTTTGACCTTCAAAGAGTTTTAAGGTACACACATCTATCTCCTGGAGTTTCGATTTACCGAATTCGCATAAATTGGGTGGATCAATGGTCCACGTTTACCCTACATCCAACAATTAAAAATCCACTATGGTTCTTCCGTCTTTGAAGATTTCGAGACTTCGGGACTTCGGGTTTTGGGGTTTCGGGGTTTCAATAATCGGGAGTTCGAAATGCAGCGACCCAAACCACTGGTCACTCCATTCCCCAAACTATGATACATGAGTTCTTATACGAGATCCAACGATCCTCGATGATTTGGATCCAACAATCCAGATTTTTTCGGAGTTTCGTGAACCGGGAGTTCACGATGTAGTGACTCCAAATCTCTTGTCACTTCAATCCATGAATTCCGATATGGGAATTCATGTATGAGATCAATGACTGTGAGCCTCCCCTGATCCAATGGTCTAGATCTCTCCTAAGCTTACACCTGTCAAAGATCTTCAGCCCTAACTTCCTCGCTAGTTGGCTAGATATGATGACTCACGGGATTTCGACACTTCTTCCTGGAAGCGCTCCACCGTCCGATTCTACTCTTGTTAATATTTTTCGCGATTCGGGACTTGGAGTGACCAAGAATTTGTCCTGTGCTCCAAGTTCACGATCCCTGAATTCACGAAATGATCCAATGGATCAAACCAACCATGATCAATGACCCACATTTATTCTGGATCCTAGGGTGGCGAGTTTCTCCATCCACTAACCACCTTGCAACTTCTGGCTATCTTATGGTCCTCGTGATTTCGCGAGTTCTCCACAGAGAATTCTGACTGTCCAACTTTGCTTCTCAAGGACTTCTGGCCAATGACTTGGTACCCTCCTTCTGAACTTTCATCTACTTGATCCAACGGTCCTGATTCCCCACGATCCAACGACTCAGATCTCATCAACATTTCGCATATCAGGATTTCGTGTGTCACGAAGTTGAAAGATTTTCCACCTTCGTCCTCCATATTCCCGAAATGTCGATTTCTCCTGGACAATTAACGGTCCAGCTCTCTCTTAGATCGACGGTTGTGATCCAATCGTGAATTCACGTTTCGTGAATTCTCACGAACTCACCCTTAGACCATTTCAAGTCACAAGTCAGTGAAAGGTTGATCACTTTCCATGCGTCCTTTCCGATGGACGGTCCTGACGAATTTGGGATTTCACGTATCGTGATTTCCACACTCCTGTGCAACTCCAAAGGGTTTTAAACCTTGTGCACGCTCTCCAGATTTGACGATTGTGAGGGTTCTCCTTTTCTCCCGAACAGATTCTATGGCTCAACACTTCTTGTGTGGAGTTCTCTCTCTCCCTGTGGCCATATACCACATCGTCTGCAGTTTTATAATACTGCTACACCTCCTGAGCTTTGTAACATGGTTAAGTAGTCTGTTGGCACTCATAAACATTCTGAGGTCTGAAATTAGTCCTACAGACACAATTTCTTCTCAAAACCTTGGTCCAAAGACCACTTATCCGGCCCATCTAATCTCAACATTGAAACTAGGCTCTGATACCATACTGTAATATTCCCGACCATCAACCCCATGGTCGGGCCAACATTACTACGCGGAAAAACACTACTATAACATATTATGCATTCTTATGAAATACAATTGCTCAATTACAGTTAAACACAGTGCAAGCACATTAATACTGTTAGCATACATAATCCATGGCATTAACAATAATTCACGAATACAACGGAATACATGTAAACATTGCTAGAATCACAGACATGCATATTTAATTGAAATTATACGCATGTATATACTTATCTTTTAGACTGGATGTAATTCACCAACTGCGTTTAGACCTCCCACGAACCTCCTAGCCTTAGACCACGCTGCTCATCACTCTCAGCAGTAGGTCACCCCTGAGCTGGGACTAAGCTCCACCGGGTAGGGATTCCTAAGCTAGGCAGGGAATACAGGAAGACACATAGTCACAGGAGAAGGATTCTCTCCCAGGAGCCATTTATGCCCACTGCCCACAGACTCTCATTCCCCACATGTATGTCCCACCCCAGGAGTATATACCTTCACTGTCACCAAGACAATCCATCGGTTGCTAACCTCCCTTCCCTTGGGCTTCAACAACAGACCAGACCGGAAGTCTCCGAGCTCTGTGGCAGCTACAAGACTCCTTCCAGGAGTTATGACTTCATAGAGCCATGCTATGCTTTAGCGTTGATCGTTTCCATTTCAGGTGTCCATACCCATTTTCCTAATTGACTGTTGTGGCCACGCAGTGCTAGACTGCGTGTGGCTTGCTGGCCAGTGTGAGGGAGTTGATTGTTGTTGAAGAGGCTTGGAGAGAGTCACTCACAGACTGGATAACCCGCATCTTCAACAACAATCAACTCCCTCACACTGGTCAACAAGCCACACGCAGTCCAGCACTGCATGGCCACAATAGTCAATTGGGAAAATGGGTATGGACACCCGAAATGGAAACGATCAGTGCTAAAGCATAGCATGGCTCTGCGATTATAGGATGCATTAAGATTTCCGGCAAGCAACACAGGATGCACGACTCAGCAATTACGGAGCATTTAGTTCTCCCAACCAGCAATAAGGAACAGACTCACCTCTCTGGTTTCATGGATGCATAAGGTGTACAGAGGTTCAATCATAGAGGCCAAACGCGTACAAATGGAGGATGGAGGAATTGGCAGGTCGAACCCTGGATTTAGGTGATGGTTGGAGAAATGCACCCCCACTACTATGAAGCAGTCGATTGAATGGAAAGAGAACCCCCAACACGGCTCATTTCCTGGGTTAAATCGCATGCACCTGGGTCGACACATGTCGCCCATGAAGCCGCATGCATCCCTCCCCAGGAACTTAGGACAAAACATAGATTTCACATGGATTTTGGGATAATATTAAAATATTATTCCCAAGGACTTAAGCCCCTAGGCTCCACACTTATCCTCTCTTTCCAACCTTCTATCCCCCAATCCCTTACCTAGGTTTTTTGGAATCTTAGTCCCGCATCACTCATTCATCATGGTCGGTCCACATGCAGTGATGTTTTGTATTAATACTGTGCATAATTACATGTACAAAAATCAGGCTCCTGGCCTTCAACACTTAGGCTCCCTAGCCTAATAACACATAAGCCCACTAGCTTATATAACTTGGCTCACCATCCTTATAAACTTGAATTACAGTTCATAAACAAGTTTTATACTTCATAGACATGATTTACAACAGGTCTCGGCCTTGGGGACATTACACATTGCATGTGCAATTTGTGAACAATTGATTTTTTCAAAAAAAAGTAAGTCTTGCACGCCTGATTTGCAAGCAGAATACCTCCACTTGACAGCCCAAGATAAACCATTTTCCAGTGCAAAAGTTTGTCTTCCATGCAAACGATCGCTTGAAAATGGAAAACTGCCATAGTTTGCGACCCTTGACCGAATAAGATGTAATACAACACTAGCAGATGTAAGTGCACTTACAGAACTCGAGGAGAGACTTGTGTCTTTGCGAATTGCATTTTCCCAAATCAGACCTTGGGGCTATAAACAACCCCATATGGGCTTAACAGGATCAATTATTAATGTGCCTATTCAGCTAGATGTTGTGCAAAAAGCGTTGCCACAATCTATTAACAATACAATTACAATCGTTGTGGCTCTGAAAAGACGCTTGCGATACAAAAATGCCTATCAAATAGGCAAAGTGCATGTACATGCTGTTATGAAAACATTAAAGGAATTATGTTCTAGAGCCATGTACAAAGAATATAACATTTGTATAAATTCCAACTGGAATAGTGTTCTTGCAGAAGAACATGGAAACACTGCAGATACTCTTGAAAATCCTAGTGATTTTGATGCAAGTAATGAATCGGACAATGAAATAGTTGTTGAAACATTGGTGCATGGATTCACTGATTCACAGTGCATTCATAACTTGCAAGAAAAAATTGTTGAAATTGCACCTACCGAGGGGCAATGTCCACTTGGAATATTCAAGGACAAATTTGCTGAGGAAATGAACTTTCCAACACTCTTCTATGGAAATCCACATGGAACTGATATTACAGAATGATTCAGTTATCATAAAATATTTCGATGGGAGTTGCTACATTCAAGCAGTTGCTTCTCCTGTCACATAACAAATTTGTTTTTCAAGACAATGTGCATAATAATCAAACAAGTTTTGTCTTGCATGTGGGTCCGAATAAGAAAAGGCCAGTTACAAGGAAGAAAGTTGTTCACAAAGGATGTGAAGTACAAAGTTAACCTAGAAAAAATTCTGAAATCTGATATTGGATACATAGATTTCAAAAACATCCGCACCTCTCCTAACTATTTGCAACAAAACAAAAAAAATATTTTTGCAATGATCTGGCAATTAGGCCTGCCAATATTTTTCGTCACATTTACAAGTGCAGAGCACTGTTGGGATCCTTTGGTGGCTGTGGTATCTGACCTGTCTAAGAACAGGAAATGTACAAAAGAAACTGATACACTGGAAAATAGCGACATTGACTACCTTATATGAAAAGACCTGGTGACATGTACTCGCTACTATAGACATAGAATAAATGCTTTGAGACAATTGATATGCCATGATGAAACGTTTTTCGGAAAAATATCGGACTACTTTTTTGTCACTAAATTCCAGAATAGGGGAAATGAACATGACCTCGCACTGTTGTGGATAGAGGATGCACCAGTGTATGGAGCCGATAACAATTTAGAGATCGAAAAATTTGTGGATAAATACATAACATGCAACACAGATCATTTGGATCCAGAACTTGTGAAAGTCCATAGACAGTCGGTTCTTGTATTCCATTGACAACTGACTAAGAAGCATAAAACATGTGCAGACGAAATACTTTGGAAACATTGACATGATATTTTGTGGGGATCTTTACCAGGCACAACCCATCCAAGATTCTTTGATATTTGAACAACCCACGATCAACATGGAAATAGTCACCCATGACTTCTGGAGAGACATTATTAAATGCTTTGAGTTGCATACTACAATGCACTAAACAGATGAAACATTCATTACAATTCTGAATAGAATGCGCACCAACAACCAAACACATGATGACTTGACCCATATCAATTTGAGATGCTTACGGGCTGCACCAACAGACCCAACATTCCCTTACCTGTTCTACAAAAATAAGGATGTTGCAAACCATAACAACCACATGCTCTCCCTAATGCCTGGCGATGATATCATCATCAATTCCATTGACCTGGAAGAAGACAACCATGGAAACGTGCCACGGCATGAACATTCAGTCACTTTACCTTTGCAGCTTGTCCTCAAATTATACATGTTGGTTGAAATATATGCCTGCAACTATGATTCACAGGATGGGTTGGTGAATGGTGTAGATGGAATACTGAAAGGCTATACCAAGACAAAAAAAGTGGATGTCCTTTGGATTAAGTTCCATGAACCACATATAGGCAAGCGACAAGCAAGAAAGTTGTCTTATCTATATAATTCAAATATTGGAAGCGATTGGACACCTATTTTTCGAATATTGAAGCCAGTATCAACATCAGCAAAGACAAGTCAACTGAAGATTCGAAAACAGTTTTCAATTAAACTTGCATGT
This sequence comes from Picea engelmannii, assembly GCA_009831015.1. Classification (NCBI taxonomy): domain Eukaryota; kingdom Viridiplantae; phylum Streptophyta; class Pinopsida; order Pinales; family Pinaceae; genus Picea; species Picea engelmannii. The sequence continues at coordinate 192,656 of ML781969.1, read as the reverse complement.
GCACATACAGTCCATAGATCACAAGGACTAACACTTGATAAAGTTGCTTTTCAGCCTGCTGGAATTCGGATACATGGACTTGTCTACACAACATTGTCCTGTGTTAGAAGCATAGAGTTATTCTATTTACTAAGTCCTCTCACAAAAGATAACTTCAAAGTGAAACTGAAATTTGATATTGAAATGGAACGACTGAGGACCACCGCAAAATGGCAACTGGATTATGATTACCAATCCATATAAACAAATTCATCTGTATCAATTCTCTCACTTAACACACACAACTTAAATGCACACATGGATGATATACTGAATGACTATGATATAATTCAATTTGATATTGTGTCCTTGCAAGAAACACACATGGCATTATGCATGTAGAACAAACAATTCCCAAATCACAATTGCATATCAAGTTACATTACACATGGGGTCATGATACTGGTGAAAAAACATCTACCAATTTTGGACCATATACATATCGAAGAAAACAATGTTAAGCTGGTGCTTGCAAAAACATTTTCTCATGAAACAGAAGTTGCAATACTGAATCTGTATGTTGCTCCCCATGTAGCATTCTCCAACATAGTACATGCTATTTCCAATGCATTGACCCATTTCCATATAAATGGACCCATTGTACTTGTAGGAGACTTCAATATCGATATGCTATAAAACACTGGCAGAACAAAAGAATTGGAAAACTACATGTGCAAACACAGTCTTTTCTTTCTTATGAACAACACAATCCATCTCCAAAATGCACTAATTGACCATGTCTGGTCCAATGTGCCCATTCCTCAATACAGTATGTTTGTCTTAGACACATATTGGTATTGCACTTGAATTATGACATATACATCAAAGTTATTGCAAACTCATATTTGTATGTTTCAAAGCATATCTGTATCTCTGATTTGTACACACATCGCTCTAGACGGTGTTCTACTCGAATTATAAAATTTACATTGT
>ML781969.1:170837-191634 GCA_009831015.1 Picea engelmannii | reverse complement strand
TATTGCACTTGAATTATGACATATACATCAAAGTTATTGCAAACTCATATTTGTATGTTTCAAAGCATATCTGTATCTCTGATTTGTACACACATCGCTCTAGACGGTGTTCTACTCGAATTATAAAATTTACATTGTACAGGGAAAAAAAAGAAGGTACATCCTCCCAAAAACTATTTTTGACTCTATTCAACATATTCTATTTTTTTTTTTGTATATGTACATAGCAGTTGCCTTTTTCTTAACATCTGAACTTATGTTCATATCCATTTTGCTTTGTACTTTTGTTCATAGAAACAAACAGGAAAAGCAGAGGACGTAAAGAACTCCTACCCACACACGTAGACCAAACCATGCAAAGGTGCACCCTTTTCCTGCCCGTGTTCCACAGTAAACAGTTTTTTGTTTACTTTCTCAGTGTTTGTCAAACTTATTTGCAGCTANATAGAGGCAACTACCCTGCACATCTTCCATCCAACAGATGCAATGTTGGGCCGGTCACCCCGCAAGTCCACTTGTGAATTTCTATATCACCTAACCATAATGGCTATTTGCAGGACAGGAAACATTAGAGGCATATTGTGCAGCTCGCAAGTGTGTGATCCAAATAATGGCATCTAAAATCTCAACCACCCCGCAAGTCCGCCTATCAAATTTTATATCACGGAACTGTATTTGCTATTTGTAGAACACAAAACAATAGAAGGTTTTTTTTTACGCCTCTCGCCCGAGAACCCACAAGTATGGAATGCGATATGGATACATGGTGTATAAAATCTGATGTCGATACTTAATAAAGGTACATATCTAATTTTGCCTCGTTTCTACACACACCAATCTAGTAACCACAGAGTTGGTGTTGCACATGAATTATGAAATATGCATTGGGAGTTAGACGGAGCCAAGTCTGCGATCCAAATAAGTGGCTAAGTGTGGAATAAGGCATCTGTGCATATTTGATATGTATTGCTCATTTCTAGGATCCTGCCAGCCCTGGAGTAGAATGTTGAGCCGACTAGAACACAAACTCGCTTGTCAAATTATTATCATAAGCTATTTGTAAGTAACCTAGCAATAGAGCCCTATTTTTGACCCCGCCAGCCCAAGAACTCGCAATCCAGAAACTGTCAATGGTCTATAAAATATAAGCCAACCTGCAAGTCCCCTTGTCTATTTGTATATTATGGAACTGTGTGTGCTATTTGTAGAACACCAAACAATAGAGGCATTTTTTTGAGCCCGCCCATCCAAGGACCCGCCACCCCGAAAGTGTCAAAGTATGGAATGACATATGTACATTGTTTCGCTGAGCAATTCCGACTCATGCAGCGTCAACATTCTAAACTCATCAGTTTCATTATGCACTTTCACACTTGGCCATTCCTTCCTTGCTTACTCTTCCTCGTGCCCGTCACCTTCGCATATTTGCATAATAAGAAATAGTGTTTATATATATATATATAAATGTCTTCTTTCTAAATATTTAATGCTAACAGGTCATCGTAAAGGCACAGTCTAAGCTATCATTAATGCATGCAAGGCTCGAGAAGTTTTGTCATCAATGAAATTTATGCGAAGGCTTTTCTTATCCCTTCACAATCGTAATTTCAAACGTCATGGAATGTCATCCACACGCCACCAGCTTTCTTCCTTCCGGAAACCTCCAATCTCTTCCAAGTCTTAATTTCAAATACCATGGAATGTCAGTTGCACGCCGCCACCTTGGTTCATTCACGAAACCTTCACTCCTTAAATGTTCTTCGTCCTAACTGCCACCTTCGCACTTCTAGCTATGCAATAATTAATCTTTACTTCTAACAGGTCATCATACAACACGCATGGATATTTCCATTAATGAGGATATTTTCCATTCGCACGCATGGAAGCAATATTTCTGGGGGATTATATTGCCCCCTCCAGTTCTTCATTTCAAGTAGCATCTGGAGAAAATCAATGTTTCGACAAAGTACTGGCACCATCTCTACAACAATTTTGTAGAAATACAGTGAACATCTTCCTCATGACCTTCCTGTGCAGAAGAAGGGAAAAATAATTGCAGGGGAGGTGGAGCAGCCTGAAACTTACAGTGAAAACATGGATCTTGACACTGATATGGAAAGCATATTCTGCAACCTTGATCAGACCGCAAACATAATTCAACCTACCTGCTCAATGGCCATGGTTGATACCCTAATTTTTTACGAAGATGAATCCTTCGTATTCCATAATGTTGTTTTTTAATCCGAATAAAAAAAATTAATCATTAAAAAAAAGATGTAAATAATAACCAGAGAATACATCGTTCAAAACTTCACCTTGCCAATATGCAGGCGTCCAAAATCTCTCAACTTCACATGGTAACCAAAGATGCTCTTCATGGTTCCGTTGGATTCATTGAAGCCAAAAATGCCAGACTAAAGAACCGCATTAAGGAATTAGAGGAAGCTTTGTTTCCTATGCCATTGCTTCACAGTTCTTTGCGAATAGCAATGCTTGCTACTACGTGCACTCCTGCAACAAATCTAAAAGGATCCTTTAGCTTCCTTACATCTTCTAGAGGATATGTCGAGAAAAATATCAACAAAAGAATGGAACTGATTACGAAGGCCTGGGAAACATCACAGAATATGGATTCCCTGGGCAGCAGGGCACATAACTTGCTCCTACTTTTGCAGACGAATTTAAAAAATGAAGAAAGTTTCTATGTGCACATGGTCATCCCTTTTGCATTTCATGTCAACAACATGGCAGAGACCAGAAGAAGAAAAAACGATCTCCCTTCCAATAAATGACTCACTCAACTAGAAGCATGCTGGAAAGAGAAAGTGAAATATTTGTATGTCATCATCTAGTCATGTGAGCAAGCAATATCAAAGAAAGAAACATTATTGACAAAGCTCACCAAAATAGACTTAGCAAGAAACACAAACGGCTTCCAGGACCCCATCTTAATCCTCAACTTGTTGGTGTCAACCAAGCAAGCTTTCGATAAACAAGTTGATAATTTGAAAGCCTTGTCTTTAGAAAGTTTTTACAACATTATTGAATATCATGAACAAGAGGTGCACAACTGGCTAGTCCGGTATTCAGTGCAGAATGCAGACATCGATGAAACTCTGTGCAAACTTTCAATTGATCTAAGCAAATTAGAAAATGAAGTTTTCAACATTCAAATCCGCAATGACATCAATGTCGCCCCTTTGAGAAACTATATTGAAGATAACTTGAGGTGGGTCATTGCCCAAATCCAACAGGGAAATGCATAGTTCTTTCTTTCTCAATTCAATTATTCCAACTTCTCTGAGTAGAAATCTATAGCCAAAAAATTATCTTGCCATTTCTACTTTTAAGGTATTACATTCTACCATGTCCAACTCCTTTCCACAGTGTTATTTCTTGTACATATTTATGTTATGGTCCGCGGGAGCCCCAATCCCAGTCTATATGACAAACACATTTACATTTCCAGGGATATGTAACAAACTATTAAAATTTTCATATACTCCAAATAAAACTATTCTTTTGTTTGCTTATATATTTACATGTTCCTAGATTTTTATCTTCAGACATGCTGAATGTGAAGACATTTTGTTTAATTTATCTCAATTCTCTTTTTTGTCCTATGCATCTTTTCTCCGGCCTGGTTATTTTCAAAATAAAGTATGAAATAAATCACTGACTCAAATTTTAGATAACATGTTTCATATATATATATATGTGTGTTTCTTTAAATTTCCAGGAATATCTAACAAGTTTCATTATTTTTTATATAAATGTCATGAAATCGTGTTCACTACTTTTTTTGTACTCAAACGTCTAGACAATATGTCATTTGTTGGATCTTTACCAGCTATGCTTCATACTTTTTCCACAAAAGGCCTTAAAATTTAAATAGTTCGCAAATCCGCTTCTCAATTTGTATATCGCTGAACTATGGGTGGTATTTAAAAAATTGCATATTTGGTATGTGTAATTTATGTTGTCCAGGAACCTATAAATTGATACATTTCAACTTCTTGTATCCAATAGCTAGTGTTTTAAATAAAACTAATCCGGGAATGCTATTTATTTGGTCCTTTTGTCCACCACCCTTTGTAACAGACGTTGGCAGCAGGACATGGAACAACAAAAGCTCCATTTTCAGGTCCCCAGCCCGAGAACCCGCGATCCAAAAACTAGACAAGTTTCGATTCAGGGTTCCCTCCATGCTCTAATTCGGAAATGCTAGTTTTTTTCCTGCTTTTATGTGTTCGTAAAATTTCACAAAGAGTATGTACGCAGATTTACGTATTTTCTATGTATAGTTTATGGTCTCCATGAAACTATAATTTCATAAATTTTAGTTTCTTGTGTCGATGAGTGCCTATTTTAAGAAAACTAATTCGCGAATGCTATCTATTTGGTCCTTTTGTCGACTGCTCTCTATGCCTATGTAAAGAAAACTGATTCGCGAATGCTAAATTTTTTTAACACAAGCCCCTTCAAATTCAAATAGTTCGCAACTCCAATTGTCAATTTGTATATTGCGGAACTATCGGTGCTATTTGTAGGACACAAACCCGCAATCCAAAAACTGATCAACTCAAGAACCCGCTCTTTTAAAGAAACTAATTCAGGAACATTTTTTTTTTCATGCTTATGTTAACCAGCCTATGTAATAGACATTAGTACTATGTTTTTTTCCTTTCTTTGTCCACCAGCATATGTAAAAAGAAAAACTAATTCATAAATGCTAAACTTCTTTTAATTACTTATAAACGATTTTATTGATATTAACATAAGTTATTGACTTTATTATTTCAATTTTCTTATTCGACACGAGCCTCTCCAAATTCAAATACTTCGCAAGCCCGATTGTCAATATGTATATCGTAGAACTCTACCTGTTATTTGTAGCACACAGAACAACAAAAGCCCGCATTTAAGGTCCGCAACCTGATAACCCACCTAATTCCGCAACGCAATTTTTTTCATGCTATGTTCACCAGCCTATGTAACAGATGTTGGTACTATCTTTTTTTCTTTTTTTGTCCACCAGCATATGTAAAAAGGAAAACTGATTTCGGGAATGCTAAACTTTCTTTATTTAATTATAAATTATTTTATCAACACAAAAATAAGTTATTCAGTTTATTATTTCAATTTGTTTATTCAACACGAGGGACTTCAACTTCAGGTAATCCACAAGTCCGACTGTCAATATGTATATCGCAGAACTCTAGGTGTTATTTGTAGACCACAGAACAACTGATGCCTAATTTGCAGCCCGCCAGTCCGACAACCCACGATCCATAAATTTCAAATAGTTCGCAAAACAGCTTATCAATTTGTATATCACGGAACTCTCGATGCTATTTGTAGGCAACGGAACAACACAAACACAATTTTCAGCCCGACAACACAGGATGAAGATTCCGTGCATGCTCTATATATCTACTTCATCAAATCACATATTTTATTTTTGTAGACCATAGAACAACAGAATCCCGATTTTCAGCCCGAGAACCCGTGATAAAAAAATTCAACTAGTCCACAAAATTGCTTGTCAATTTGTATATCGCGAAAGTCTAGGTGCTATTTTTAGACCACAGAACAACAGGTCCCTAGCCCAACAACCTGCGATCCAAAAACAAGCTAAGTGAAGAACCCTCTCTTTTTAAGAAAACTAATTCAGGAATGCCATTGTTTTCATACTTATGTTCACCACCCTATGTAACAGACGTCAATACTATTGTTTTTTCTTTTTTTGTCCACCAGCATATGTAAAAAGGAAAAATTATTCAGGTAACAACAAAAGCCCGATTTTCAGCATGACAGCCCTAGAACCCACGATCCAAAAATTCAAATAATCCGTAGGACTGCTTGTCAATTTGTATATCGCGGAAGTGTTCGTGCTATTTGTAGAACATGGAACAACATAAGCCCAATTTTGAGTCCAGCACCGCGACAACCCGAAAACCCATGTCAATTCTACACCAAATACTTCTCCTGGTTTTTACTCCATATACTCCAAATACTCCTAATACTCCATGTTCACTGCAAACTGTATATGACATAACTGTTAAATAAAATGAACCTGCGACTTCGCCTACACACCACTCTGTAATTGTTGGGTTGCATTGGTTATGTACCAAACATTAATAATTTTTGATAAATTTCAAATAAAACTAATCCAGGAATAGCACGTGTGCTGCAACTTGCTACCCATGCGTTTACTCCACGTCCAGCCTAGCAGGGACTACGCTGTCATGCAACACCTGTTGTTATTGCAAATCGATTGACAGGAGTCAATGACCGGAGAAAAAAAAAACATGTAGTGGTTGTTCCATCTATGGCGCAGGGATATATAATTCATTTTCTGGAACTAGCCAAGCTGCTTGCCTCACAGGGCCTCGTGGTTTCAATTATAACGACTCCAGGGAACGCCAAACGTCTCCACCCACAGGTCGAGGGTTCGAATCTGGACATCTGGTTTGTGTCTCTACCCTTGCCTCCCATAGACAAAATGCCCATGGGAATTAATAGCATGAACAATGCTCCTGCTCACATCGTCTACATACTCATGGCTTCATCCCACAAGTTGGCTGGTTCATTCGAAGAATGGTCGGAGTAGAAACAAATGAGTAGTAATGATATCTAGGAGGCTCCAAATTGTTGTTCCTGTCGGAGTAGAAACCAATAAATCCCACTACTCCCTCTGCTCCACTAAAGATCCAAAAATTGACCAGGGATGAAATGGATGAACACCGACTTAAAGGCCTTTGTTATAATTGTGATGAAAAATATTTCTCGGGCCACAAATGTAAGGAATGAAAGTTGTTTATGGCCATCTCCGAGGATATTTTGAAAGAGGATATTGAAACTCCCCTTGTGTCTGAGTCACCTAAAACCCCCAACATAACCCCTCCCTTAGACCCTCCTGAAGTAGAACCGGTCATTTCCCTTAATTCCCTCACTGGCTTCTCCGCTCCCCAAACCCTCAAGCTAATTGGTTACATTAAGCATTGGAAGGTCATCATTCTAGTTGATAGTGGAAGCACCCATAATTTTTTTCATCGCCGCATTGCCCAAGAAACTCATTGCTACATCCATGCCATCAATAATTTTCAAATCATGATTGCCAATGGTGGATCCATGAAATGTAGTGGGCATTCTGAAAATGTGTGTATCCAAATTGGTGACTACCACTTGAAATATCATATGTTTTCTATCGACATGGGTGGTTGTGAAATTTTGTTGGGTGCAGACTGGCTAAGGACTTTGGGTCCCATTCTCATGGATTTTAAGGAATTAACCATGAAATTTGACCAGGAGGGCCACAAATATAATTTCCAAGGCATCACCACCAGTTCACCTGAGATCATTAGTTCCCATCGCATAGAAAAGCTGCTCAAAAAGGGTCATTCTGGTGTTATTGCTCAATTCCATGCCATACAAGCAACAGAAACACCCTCGGTGCCATAAGACCTCCAAGCTATCCTTTCTAAACATCAAGTGGTCTTTTCCACTCCCCAGGAACTCCCTCCTTCATGTGGTGTTCATGATCATTCCATTCCCCTTGTACCCGGAAGCCTTCCTTCCAATATCCGTCTATATCATCACCCCTTTTCCCAAAAAAATGAAATTGAGAAAATGGTCTAGGAACTCCTTAATGAAGGTGTTATCCGCCCTAGTACGAGCCCCTACTCTTCTCCCGTGGTCATGGTCCTGAAGAAAGAAGGTTCTTGGCGAATGTGTCCTGACTTCCATGCCCTCAACAAACTTACCATTAAAGACAAATTTCTCATTCTTGTTATTGATGACCTCCTGGATGAACTGAGTGGTGCCCAATTCTTTACTAAACTTGATCTTTGTTCGGGCTACCACCAGATATGTATGAAAGAGGCAGACATTCACAAGATTTCCTTTAGTACTCATGAGGGCCACTATGAGTTTTTGTTCATGCCCTTTGGCTTGTGTAATCCCCCTCCACCTTTCAAAGCCTCATGAATCATGTCTTCCATCCTTTTCTCTGTCCTTTTGTCTTAGTTTTCTTTGATGATATCCTCATATATAGCAAGACCTGGATAGAACATCTTGCTCATGTGGATCGAGTTCTCCATCTATTCTTTCAACATCAACTTTTCCTGAAACAGTCTAAATGTGCTTGTGGTGCCTCAGAAGTAGAGTACTTGGGTCATCTGGTTGGAAAAGATGGCCTGAGGGTGGATCCTAAAAAGATTGAAGCTATGCAAGACTGGCCTCACCCAAAGAATCTCAAAATCTTGCATGGATTTCTGGGCTTAACAGGTTATTATCGCAAGTTTGTTAAGAATTACGGAAAGATTGCAGCACCTCTCCCTGCTCTCCTAAAAAAGAAATCTTTCAATTGGACTCCAGCTGCTGCTCAAGCTTTTCAAACCTTCAAGATGGCCATGTGCACCACTCCAGTCCTTGTCCTTCCTTATTTCACAAAGACCTTTGTCTTGTAATTTGATGCTTCAGGGAAAGAAATTGTTGTTGTCCTTATGCAAGAGGGCCGACCTTTGGTCTTTACTAGCAAGCAACTATCTGAAAGAAATCTGGGCAAATCTATCTATGAAAAGGAAATGTTGGCTATTCAGCATGTCGTTGATTTGTGGTTCCCTTATCTATTGGGGGGACACTTCCAAATTAAGACAGACCATCAAAGCCTCAAGTATTTTTTGGAACAAGGCATTTCCTCCCCAGAGCAACAAAAATGGGTAACTAAACTATTTTTCTATGATGATGAGATCATTTACAAGAAAGGAAAAGAAAATGTGGTTCCGGATGCACTTTCCTGCAAATATGAAGATGAAGGATCCCTTTTTTCTCTTTCCTTCATTGTACCAGATTGGCTCCAAGATCTTTGCTAGGAATGGCTACAAGATCCCAAAAGTTCACAGCTGATCCAACAATTGCAGTCTAGTGCTCCCGCTCCCCCAAGGTAATCTTGGCTCCATGAAGAGCTTTGATACAAAGTTCGTTTGTATTTAAGTAAACAATCAAAGCTTAAATCCATGGTACTTTCTAAGCTTCATGCTACACCGACAGCGGGGCACTCAGGGTTCACCAAAACCTATGACAGGGTCAAACGTTCTTTTTCCTGGGATGGTATGAAATAGGACATTTGTACTTTTGTCACCGAATGTGATGTGTGTCAATGCAACAAGGGAGAAACAGTCAAATCTTCGGGCAAACTACAACCATTCCCGATTCCACCTACTATTTGGAAGGACATCTTTATGTATTTTACTACAGACTTACCCAAATCGGGAAATAAATCAATCATCATGGTGGTTGTTGATCGTCTGTCCAAGTATGCTCATTTTTGCACTCTTCAACACCCATTTATAGCATCCATGGTGGTTCAAATTTTCATGGATCAGGTCTTGAAGCTTCATGGCATGCCACACTCTATTGTTTATGATCTTGACCCAACTTTCACAAGCAATTTTTGGCAAGAACTGTTCAAGCTACAAGGCACCCAATTGCATCTTAGTACAACTTATCATCCCTAGACTAATGGTTAAACAAAAGTTGTCAACAAGTGTTTGGAAACATATTTGAGGTGTTTCTCATTGGAAAAGAAAAATCAATGGGCTCAATGGTTACCCCTAGCTAAATGGTGGTACAACACTTCATACCATATAGCTACACGCATGACTCCTTTTGAAGAGGTATATGGACAGAAGCCACCTTCAGTTCTCTCATACTTACCTGGTGTCTCGAAGGTCCAGGCATTTGACCAAACACTTACAGTTCGAGAGGTTATTCTCCGTACCCTCAAAGAGAATTCGGTCATGGCACAAAATTGCATGAAGCAACAAGCAGATCAAGGTCTCTCTGAACGTCAATTTGAAGAAGGGGATCAGGATCAGGTGTTTCTTCCCGTGCAACCTTACAAGCATAATTCCCTAAAGGTCGAGCATTATCAGAAGCTAGCACCCAAATTTTATGGTCCTTATAGAATTCTCAAGCATGCAGGATAGGTGGCCTATCAGTTAGCTTTGCCCAGTCATTTGAAGCTACATCCTGTTTTTCATGTTTCCTACTTAAAGAAGGTGATCAGAACTAAGTTCCAAATTCAAACCAACCTTCTCGAGTTATCCAAAGAAGGATCCATTTGACTACAACCATAAGCTATTTTGGACCAGCGTGAGTGTCGCCTGCATCAGAGAACCATCAAGGAAGTGTTGATCCAGTGGAAAGATACAACTCTAGCAGATGCCACTTGGGAACCAGCTACCATTCTGCAACAATTTCCACATCTCAAGCCTTGAGGATAAGGTTGTTTTTAAGGGGGAGGACATGTTAGGGTCCTAACCTGCACATAGGTAGAACAATATATTTGAATGTAATAAAGGTCAATATTAATAATGCCTTGCAATAAAATAGAATAAGTCGGATGTAAGAAGACCTAATAGAAGCTTCCGCTTCTAGAAGGATCTTCCTCTAGATGCTTCTTTTGATAGACATATTTAGTATAAATAGGAGTCGAGGGTATGAGAACCCTATCTTGGATATTATTGTAAAAGAGCTCTTCTCAACTAGAGGTTGCCCCCTTGAAGAGGCCTGTGAACATTGCTTTTGGAATCAAAGTGTTATTTCTGTTGTTATTCTTATATCATTTCAGTGCTATTGTGGTGATTGTTCTGGTTATATTGTTGTTATTCTTCCATTTCTAGCATTTTATTTCTATTATGCATACTCTTTATATTTCATATATTACAAGAAAACAAAGAAGCAGACAACCTATCAAAACAGGTACTCCTAAAGGTTCCTGGGAAGGTTATCTATTTTCTATGTGAAGAGGATCATGAGGGTCCTCACATGTATTTAGATCTCTTCTAGTAGTACTGCTCATGTCGCATGAACTATCGGTTCAATGTTTTTTGGGGATATTAGCGGGCTTCACAAATGAAATCATGTTCATTTGGTATGGCTTTGATTGGTGTTTCTTCTAGATTATATCCTTTGTGGGGGATTTATAAAGTTTTTGTAGCGGGATTGTAGCTCTTGTTTGGGTTATTATTATAGTTATGTTTTTCTATGTAGTGGGAAAGGTTGTCACTGGATGTATTTTGGCATCTCTTGTTGATTATCATGTAAAAGAACAGTTTATATTTAATATAAATATAAAGTGAAATTTTCTGTGGAAAAGAAAAGTAAGTTATAACAATAGTTGTATTTTAATGGACAAGCATCCAATTCTTCCATAATGAAAAGTTGTTTATACTTCAATTTACTATTCCATAATAAAAAATTGTAAATAATTATATTTCAGTAAATTGTATATATATTTCAAAATAAAAATTAACAAAAAATTAAATAAATAAGTTGTAATTTTAATAGAAAATAATAATAATCATACTTTGTAATTTTAAACTTAACTTAAGTATGAATTATATATATATATATATATATATATATATATATATTATAAATAAAAAATAAATATTATAAATATTTAACCATATTCTTACTCTTACTCTGTGATTTCTGTAATATTTCTCCCTGCCCCCACCTTCACCCTCACCCTCACCCTCACCCTCACCCTCATTATGGATTATATGTATATTATAAATATCGAACCATACTCTTTGTGTTTTCTGTAATATTTACCCTCATCCCCACCCCCACTCTCATATATGAGGGTGAGAGGGGGGGTGGGGGTAAATATTAAAGAAAACACATTGACCCTCAGATATGAGGGTGGGGGTGGGGGTAAATATTAAAGAAAACACATTGATCCTCACATATGAGGGTGGGGATGGGGGAAAATATTACATATATGAGGGTGGGGGTGGCGGGGAATATTAGAGAAAAACACAATGACGGTGGGGGTCGGCGGAAATATTAGAGAAAAGATTGTGTTTTTCTCTAATATTTCCCACCACCTCCACCCTCATTATCTCTTCTCTAATATTTATCCCCACCCCGACCCTCATATATGTGTTTTCTCTCATATTTCCCCTCACTGGGGGAGGATTTTTAGAGTCTTTTAGAGTATATATATATATATATATATATATAATTTAATAAGAAAAAGGATCACAATTGAAGGATAGATATCTACAAAACGACAAGATATCTCCTTAGGGAAACCCTCAAGGGGGAGAAAACATTGCAAACTTTCCTCGGTATAGATTCCTCCAACATGTACAATGTCATACAATGATCTTTCACGAAATCAATACCAAAGAGACCCAAACACTAACCAAGAATAGCCTCCTAGATAAGTGTGTACAACTCTCTTGTACTTATATTCAATGAGTGATCAAAATGACTCGAAATAACCTCTTTTTATACTCTAAGAGACCTAAAAGACATGACTTATCAATAAACCCTTTCACTATGACACTTAGGAATAACCAATACAGTTACACTTAGGAATAACTTCTGAAATTACAAAAAATCTCAACACTCCCTCTTAATGAGGAAGGTATTCTATCCAACACAGAATCTAACACTATCACCATCCACACAAGCTCATGAACATTGACTGTCAGATACTCGAATTTATACATCACAGGAAATCCATAGTGACTTCACCACATGCATCCAGGTCGGTCGGTGGGTACCTCTCCAATAGCTACAACATGTCATCATGAGACTATCCAGTTTCCTACAGGAAACTCAGATATCTTATGCATGACATCCAGTACCCTACGATAAAATTTGTACCTCATCTCTTCAGCATGCATCCAGGTTCGTTGGGTAGTTATCCAATAGCTACAACATGTCATCATAACATCCACTACCTTGCAATAACATTTGAAGCCATCACTCCCTCTGGAGAGGGACTATGTCAAGCTTGTCCCTGAAGTACTTGAACTTCATCCTTGACAATGACTTTGTCAGCACATCCACAACCTGCTCATCGGTAGCCACATATTGGAGCCTCACTGCTCCCTTCTGCACCATATCCCTTATATAGTGATACCTGATTTTTATATTCTTTGACCTATCATAAAACACCAGCTTCTCTGAAAACTTTATACAAATCTGGTTGTCGCACAAGATACAGGTCGCCTCCATCACAATATCGAATAATCAAATCAATAATTTTTGAAGCCACACTGCTTCGTGACTTGCTACACATGCTACCATATACTCCACCTCAACTGTACTGAGTGCTACACATGACTGCTTCTTACTGATCCATGAAATCATATCGAACCCAAAGTAAAACAACATCCCAATGTACTTTTCCACTTTGCAACACTACTGACCCAATCTGAATCTCAATATCCAAGTAGACTAATATCACTATATGCAACATACTTGAGCCCATAATCCATTGTAACTTTAAGCACATGTTTTACTGCAATTAGGTGAACATGTTTGGGGTCAACCATGTACTGACTGAGGGTGCTCATAGAAAAACATATAACCGTTCATGTATTCATCAAATACATCAATGATCCAATCATCTAACTGTATAATGTAGCATTCATATCCTCTGAATTCATATCATCCAACAACTTCATATTTGATGCCATCGGTGTAGCCATCGGTTTACAATCCAACACCCCAAACCTCTTCAGGATCTCCACAACATATTTTCTCTGACTAAGGAAGATCTCATCTATCATACTTATAATCCCAAATAGTAATGTATGAGACTAAGATCCTTCTTTTCAAACTTAGAGGCCAACTTCCTCTTTCATTGAAAACAAACCCTATTGTCCAGTCTGCCTCACTGGCTGCTCCCTCTATGACTGAGGTAAAATTCATACCCCAACCCTCTTGACTGGTTGCCCCCTCTATGAACCATGATTCTATCATGAATAAAAGGCATGCACAATTGTAGCCCAATCAACATATTAATGCAAAGAGTATTCACATTAGAACACCATGTGCATCATCGGTTCCTCACATCTTCTATAATTGCAACAACAAATTTGACAGACACCTCTCTACACAACAATAACATTGCCTCTTTTCCATTGTTTCCCCTTGAATATTTCCAAACGCACCTTCACAAACTCAAATACCCGAATCAAGGTTCTTTCCATCAGAGAGGATTCTCTTTGCATTCCCAATTGGCTATACAATGGATTTGCATTCAATCGATCACCTCTTTCCTATCCATTGCTTCCAATGGAAAATTGCAGGAAATCCAAAACATGGAAACCATAGTTCTTCTCTTGTCTTTTTCCCAAGGTAATTGTTCCAATATTACACTTTGCCATATTCATTTCTCATGAATATCATTTGAAATAAACATGCACCAGTTGTTCAAGTGATCGTGACATACTTAACAATGCCGAACAGTTTGTATTATAATTGACACTGACTATGCCAAATATTTGGCTCCAAGCAAATGAAAACGCCAACCATGAACAAGGTTCAACTCCCAAAGAATTAATATGGTAGTTTCACAACTCCTATTTATCCCTGGCCTTCAAAATATTTTAGGATATTATACCAAAAGGATGAAGCGCTAATGTTGCCCACAACGTACAAGAAGGCGGGATGGCCCCTATTGGATTACGTTGCACGTATAAAATAGTCATGATAATATATTCTTGTATAGGCCTCTCATAAGCCTCTCTAGCATATTTATTCACACCATATTGTCATCAAAGGCATTCTCATTTCACATTATACAAATTTCTTCCACAACATTCTCATGCTCATAAACCCACTCACATTTTATCAATATACAGTGTCATCATCTGCGTTGGAGGATTTGAAACAATGCCATCTTCTTTCTCTTCCTCATGCTAATTCCATTGCTGAGAGATTTTGAAATGATGCCATCAGTCATTTTCATTGCTACCAGCATCACATGGTGCAAACAATCACTTCCAAAATTAAATAGATTGAAAATTGAAAATCCCATTTTGTCCTGCCCGTGATCACGTAATCAATCATATCCCATGATTTTTCACATTGTCATTAAATGTTTTAATTCTTAATATTGTACCAACCCACCTTGTAGAGTATTTAATACACCTTCAAGTGTTTTCCACTCACCAAGAGCCTTCTCTTTATGATGAACATGATCAATGATTTAACCTTGTCCCCACACTATAAAACAGTTGCAGGCCAATACTCTATGCAAGAACTAGTGGTGGCTTTCAAAAAAACACATGATTAGAATAGAGACTGCCTCGAAAGTAGTGAGTAATGACACCTTTCCCCAAGATTCCATGCTCAGGAAGCAATCGGTATTCATTAGTGAACAACTCTTCAACTTGTAGGTAATGATATCATTATGTGCCACACATTACACCATAGCACTATGAACATCTTCAAACTAACACCACAACAAACTAACACCATTGTAGTAATCATTGATGAGGCCTAAACATCATATAAGCAAGAGAAAAAAACCATTGGTACTATAGTATGAGGAACGGATTTTTTTTTTATTACCATTAGCAATCGGTCCCCATGCTTCACAAGCTTATGATGGAGGATATGTATGTTAACCAACATATTGTGATCTGGTAGTATGGGGACTTCCAATACACTACAACCTTTCTATTCCTTTGTTTGCACATGCTGATTTTTCCATATCTCATTCAACATCAAGGAACTTTCTCACAGAGAGTCACCATCCATCATCTGTTGTAATTCCTATACTTCCACCAACACTTCCTATTGTTTCTAAGGTAATCGGATGGAAGGGAAATTCATGAATTACAACTTTGCCTCCCAGGCTCATATGAGTGCATGCATATTGAACCTTTCCGCTTTTGAGACTGATTACAAAGAGAAAGGATTCATACTACTTCACCTCTTCAACACCATCCCTACTCCACTTGGCATCAAAGTCATAAGTTCCTATTATGGGAACATCGCCTCTCCTAATGAGCATCAATGGTACACAATACTGTCATGATGAAGTATAAATCCCAGTACATAGGAAGACAGTCGTGATTAGGTTCATCTCATAGGGTTTACAATCTTTTCAAGTAGCATGGATATGAACAAATTTCTCTCACAATTAATAGTGAGAAACCCAAGGAGAGTTTGCTAACTCACTACAAGGATCCTGTGAGTAGATGTATAGCTATGACATCTCTCATGAAGCACATCGAGTAGCTGGAGGTAAAATTTGTGCCTCGCTTCCTCATACAAGTCTTTATAATTTGCTCATAAATCCAAGGGTTCTCATATCCATGCGATAACTCTCTGTGAATTCGTTTCTCGAAAGTACGTAACCCATTTAGTTTATCATGTAAGCATTATCTGGTGCACACTCAAAATCACCCTCAATTCGAGCTCATTGAATTCGAACATTGCTCTATGGTAGGCCTGTGCAAAGCTTATTGTTATCATCTTCAAATTCGGCACTGGCCTATTTTTGGTCTATTCCACTCAAAGATATCTACCATTTTCCTCAGCCCAAGCCCAATCCTGCTCTGCGTAATTGAAGCCCTCCTCCACAAAAAGACCATGTATCCATTCAAGGAAAATCATTTCATTTTTACACAGTGATTATCTATAACACAAGTATTCTCACAAAATGCAAGCTATATCTCTTATTTTCTCGAGCCCTCCTGTGAGGGAGTTAAGCCCGGTCCCGCTCTGATACCATGTTGACTTTTCAAGATATATATATATATATATATATATATATATATATATATATATATATATATATATATATATATAATATGCAAAAAGGATAACAACTGAAAGATAGATATCCATAGAACAACAAGATATATCCTCAGGGAAACTCTCAAGGGGGAAAAAACCCTGCAAACTTTCCTCAGTATAGATTCCTCCAACATTTACAATGTCATACAATGCTCTTTCACGAATCAAGACCAAAGAGACCCAGAAACAAACCAATAATAGCCCCTAGATAAGTGTGTACTACTCTCTTGTACATATATTCAATGAGTGATCAAAATGACTCAATATAACCTCTATTTATACTCTAAAATACCTAAAAGACATGACTTATTAATAAACCCTTTCACAATTACACTTAGGAATAATTCTGAAATTACATAAAATCTCAACATTTAAATGACAATGCAAAGCTTGAGACATAATGTGTGAATCAAATTTTTTTGTAGACATCCATATAATAAATGATCATTACAACTTAGATTTGTATCTCGAGAATATCATATCACAATCAAGCTAGAGTGTGGGATTCATGTTTTTTATAGATCTCATTAGAAAAGAAGAAATTGTCCTAGACCTTAAGATCTTTGCAGTTGAATGGGGGTAATTCTATCAAAACACTATAAAAGCCATGAAGAGTGCCTAGTTGCTTTATGGGGCTCTAAGAACACACAAATCTAGCATGATTGCACAATTGTGTATTATGTAAGCTAAGATTCCTATAATTTGGAGATTCCTAAAGTTGATACAAGTTCACAAAGTTAAAGGAAATTTCTAATCAATACCACCAAGTACGTCATTCTTATTGAGGACATTGATTACTCACTCTATTTATCAAACCATGCAAAAAATGTGTGATAGAGTAGATGTTATAGAATAATCCCTATTGCATAGATATAAGAATAACATCATTTATGTTACCTTCTCCATATATCTTATTTAAGAATCCCACCCGAGCATAAAACATGTTGCTCCAAGAATTAAGGTTGTAAATGATATATTTCATTATTCTTTGGCTTATGATGACGTGTGGATGACGCAAGGGAGGTAGATCTAAGTAGCATTCTCAAATATTTGACACTTCAAGTATTTTCACACTAATGTCAATGTTTCTAGAAACAAGGAGGAGTGTTATGGATAATGATACATAAAATTGGGGAAAGGGGAATGATCATAAAAGTAAAGATTTGAAGATGTAGAAAAATGAATGAATAGAAACACAATTATCATTGTTGTAATTCTAATTTTAGGTTTTGTGATGTTGACAAGATTTGTTTTGTGTAGACTCATACATAAACTTAATCAAGAACATACAAGTTATCACCGATCTTAATGGAGTTTTTTAATCCCAAGCAAAATTATTAATTTAATTTTGTGTGAAACAAAGAAAACTAAATGTTATCTTTAAAATGAGCTTGAAAATAGCTATACATGATCAATGAATTGTTGAGATATTTACATTCAAGTATTAATTATGTGTTTTTTTCTCTAAATATTTATTACAATAAGAGGGATGTTACAAACAATATACTAAGTGGTTGAGAAGCGGACAAGGGACCCCCTTCATGCAACAATTTTACTGCTAAATTTTACGGAGGTATACATACCCTCCCCCCTCTGGATTTGAAATTATGGCCTCTTAGGAGGAAACAAATTTTCTTAACCATTTAGCCTTCTCAACATGTTAGATGATTTTAGAGAGATGGACTATGTGAACATGCAGAAAGAAACATGACCTTGTTTCTTTCGGTTCAATCAATGTCTATTATATTCTCTTCAAAATTGTCATTGAACCACACATTTGTAGTGAATCTTGCTAAAAGGTTTTCTTTGTCATTGTAATTTTCATCTATAATCCATGACTAATTGTTTTGTTTTTTTGCAAAGAGAAGAGAGGAGGGAAACATAACAAATGAAATGAAATTATGGTGAGTGTGGGATCTAAACACATTAGTTATGGACATTAGAATGTCATGTCAATTATCATATCGACAAGGATAAAAAATGCACATAACACATGAATTCAAGTGGGGATTAAGAAAGATTTAAGGTGTCCAAGTGACTCTTGGAAGCTAATATTAAGTGACACTCAAGATGTTGGATATTCCAATAGAATGATAAGATTATATAGGCATGAGATTTTTGATGGATTTTATGTTGTTGAAGGGTACACCATATCAAGGAATAGATGACAAAAAACAAGAATAGAAATGATTTTAGTCTTTAAATGCTAAAGGAAAGTAATGGGTGTTGAATCATGAATCATTCTCATGATTCACATCCATATTCATTTAATATGAAATGTATCATGCTCACTTAGCATCCAAGAGTTGGAAATGAGATTAATGGGTTGTTGAAAATAAAACCCTTTTTTTGAAATTTTAAAATATTTGTTGTTCTTCATAAACGACAAATGATTTCAAAAAATTTCATTTTTTTAAGGGTCTTTTTTTAATTACCCTTCTAAGACGAGTTTGAATCCCTTAAAAGGATGGAAAGGGGTTCAATTTTAATTATCGTTTCCAAGCACTTCAAAATAGTCATAGTCACTTTTTCAATTTCTTTTTAACTTAGTTTATTATAATACAATTTCTTTTTAACTTAATTTATTATAATAAAAACAATTATCAAAAAATAAAGGTTAATATTTGATAGATTAGATCAATATTGGATAGGAGTATAGTTTCAACTATAGGAATTCTAGTATGTGCTTCTAGTTAGTCCATGTCGAAGGCGTAGAGGGACTATAGCGATCGATAATTCGTTGACTTCATATTAGTTTGTCCTTTGACTAAAAATATTTGCATAATATCTATTGTTGGAACTATAGAACTAAAAACATTGATTTTTGTATAATAAAAAATACCATATATGTCATGATCTAATTGGATAACAGATTGGAGGTCTTATTGCCAGCTTCACTATTCCCAATGTTTGATATGTTAGCATATCCAAAGTTTTTGATCAATACGGTCTTTCTGAATATTTACTCTTTTCGTGAAATGTTTGGATATCCAAAGTTTTGAAGATAGAGAGTCAGTTTTTTATTAGTTGACTTCATATTAGTTTGTCCTTTGAATAATTTTTTTTTTTTACATAGCCTCTATTGTTCGAGCTATTGTTACTAATTTTTTTTTATTGTTATAAAATAATATAATAAATGTTTTTTCGTACGTAACAAACCTGCCACACTTCATTATTTATTAAATGTTTACAGAGCAGTCCTGACAGAATTAAACGTTTACCTAATAGGCCTCACATCCTTAAATGTTTACTTAACAGGCTTGTTACAATACATTTTCTTCCATTTTTTTTATATGCAATGTTCTCTATAGTGAATATGGGCGATATTGTTCTTCAACGACATTGTTGGTTCATTGGTTCATGCTTGCTTCTTGCTTGTTCACTAATTTCTTCTTTACTTGTTGTTGTTTTTGTTTGCCTATTGGTCTTGTTGCAGTTTTCACACTTGGGATTCTGCAACTGCGATTGGAAATGGCCTTTTGTTGTTCCCCATTGACGGGTGGGTTTCGGTGTCGTGTTTAGCTTCCTTTGCTATTTGTAGTTTGCAGGTGAGAAATTTCACTACTGGGGATGTCTGAGTTGAAATCCTCTTGCAGAACATCTTTGTATGTGAAGAGAAAATATGATTTCCTTTTCCTATACGTCACTGTGGTTGTGATGGAGGTAGGTTCTGTGTCAAACATTGGTGATTAGGAACGAGACGAAGACAACATTACAGTCCTGATTCTCTAGTCATATTAATCACATGCAAAGATGGACTGCAAGAGGCTTTTGATCACTCCTAATATTGAAAAATACAAACCGTGAAAACCACACCTTTCTTAATTTCTTGCACAATGGAAGGCCTTTGGACGATCCTCACAGCCTTGAATGTTTACCTAACAGGTCTCACAGCCTGAAATGTTTGGTTAACAAATGTGTTACAATATATTTTTCTCCGAATGTTTTGATACAATCTTTGTTGAAATTCTGAGGTCCTATGAGGCTTCCATCTAAGGTCCGTCCTTGACCTTAGTATGGCTCTAAGTTTCAATTGTTTTGCTGTCTTCTTTTGCTGTTTTAGGACAGCAAACAGTCATGTACTTTCTGCTCAATGTTTTATAGGTTAAGTGCTCTTTTAAGGTGCCCTTGCAAGTGTTTTCTTGTCTCAATGTTAGCACATGCAATATAACTTAAA
>ML781969.1:133790-169305 GCA_009831015.1 Picea engelmannii | reverse complement strand
ATTTCACTTTTGACTTAAAACTCCTAAGTCAAAGTGAAATTAGAATCATAAAGTAAAGTATGAGGGTAAAAGTCTTCCCCCTTTGTGCTTAGAGACTCATAAGAACATGGGGACCACTTTCCAAGGTATCCAAATCTCAACAATCTTGTGTGCAGTGAATTTGGTCAATATTGTTCTTCACCGACATTCCTGGTTGGCTGGTTG
Organism: Picea engelmannii; assembly: GCA_009831015.1. Lineage (NCBI taxonomy): Eukaryota > Viridiplantae > Streptophyta > Pinopsida > Pinales > Pinaceae > Picea > Picea engelmannii. The sequence continues at coordinate 169,101 of ML781969.1, read as the reverse complement.
GTGCTTGCTCCTTGGTTCATTGGATGCTACTTATTATTGTTTGCTTCAACTTTGCAAGGTTGGGATCATGCATCTGTAGTTGGACATGTTGTTACAGTTTGTGGGCTAGGTGTTTCACTTCTGTCCTTCTCCATTCAACGACGGGTCTCGGTTTTTGTGGTTTCATTCTTTCATTGCTTGACATGCCTGTTGCAATACATTTTCGTCCTTTATTTTTTCTTCTGCAGTGTTTTCTGCAATGAATATGAGCAATATTGTTCTTTTGTAGCGTTCTTGGTTCAATGGCTTTTGCTTGCTTGTTGATTGTTGACTAGTTTCTTGTTTTCCTATTGTTGTTGCTATTGTTGTTTTCATTCCCAATTGACGGGTGGGTTTCGTTGCTATATTTAAGTTCGTTTTTGTTCTTTGTTGTTTGGTATTTCTAGTTTGCAAGTGAAAATTTTAAATGGTGGAAATGTCTGAGTCAAAATCCTCTTCTAGAACATGTTCGCATGCGAAGAGAAAATTTGATTTCCTTTTTTATATGTCAGTGGGTGTTATGGAGGTGTTCCAATTGCAGATGCAGAATGCCAACCGTGCAAAACTGTAGCTTCCTTAAATGTTTGCACAGTGGGATGCCTTTTCATGGTCCATTGCCAGGCCTCACACCATGAAATGTTGGTTAACAGGCATGTTACAATATATTCCTCCGATTTTTTTATACAATCTTGTTTGTAGTAAATTTGGACAATATTGTTCTTCACTAGAATTCCTAGTTGACTAGTGGATGCTTGCTCGTTGGTTCATTGGATGTTGCTTATTATTGTTTGATTCAACTTTGCATAGTTAAGGCCCTATAGCTGCAATTAAGCCTATTCATACTTGTTTCTTCACAAATACATCTCCACTTGGAAAACACAAATTGGAACATGGTTTTACAGTTGGGTCACCAAAAAATACTATTAAGATAAAATAATATGCAAAATTTTGCAGTGGATATAAACAACATCTCTTTTGAATTGAACCAGAGTTTGTCGAGCTCCAACTATATTTTATAGATGAGAATGTTTTTCCCATAGTTAATGTCTTTCTATGGATTCATAGTTATGAGACTAAGTGTTGTTGTGTGAGGGATAAAGTTCTTGTCTCCCTTTCTTTTTCCTCTTCTAAACTTGCTATTTTTTCCCTTTTGTTCTTCCCCTCTATTATGCATTTCTGGTTCTATACTTTGTCACGTTTATGTGGTCGTGGGTTCCCAGGGTGGAAAAATGAAAAATCGTAATCTCCATCTATATATTCACATCGTGAGTCCGACGGACTGTTGTTCGTTTTCATACTTAGCCAATTTCTTCTAAACTTGCTTAGTTTTCCCTTTTGTTCTTCCCCTCTATTATGTGTTTCTGATTCTATAGTTTGTCATGTTTCTATGCTCGCGGGTTCCCGGGGTGGCGAACTGAAAAATCGTCATCTCCATCTATATCTTCACATCACGAGTCTAACGAACCATCGTTCATTTGCATAATTAGCCAATTTATGAACGCAGGTGTTATCACTAAAATTTCGTCCACAAATGGTTACGAGAATTCAACATCATCAAACAGTTATGAGGTCACCCATGAACCAAAATTACCAAAAAAGCATTTCCAAAGAGTAAAAAACTATACAAATAGTGACAAAATTAAAGGGCGCTATGAATACACAGGGCGTGCGCGCACATGCGCAAAACAGAAACACAGGAATCGTGCACATGCACCCGATGCGTGACTGTTGTTGCAAAAATCCATGCACCTGAGAAACAATGCATTTATGAGAGTGGTTGGCCTCCCACCCACTTCTGGTTCATCTTCCAAGTTGATTCGACACTCAAATCTGGACTGGATTCGACTCGGTGGCTGGTCAAAGACCTAGAAATGCCCTAATTAGCCCCTTTACACACTACAAGCTGGTTGAACAATACCTCAAAGAGGTGCTATAAAAAGGCCATGGGTGCACTTCATTTTTCAAGGAATTCAATAGCAAAGTTATGCTGTCACTATTCTCTTGAGGAATCCTCTATTCTCATCAAGATTATACTAGCATCATTGCATTGGGCAATCCATCTCACTCCTTGAGTGGATTATTAAAGAATTCTTTCACCATTTTCATTTCAAAGTTGTAAGAAGAGCTTATTTGTGGGGGTCCAAGAGCCCTCCCTTGGAGGAAGAAGGGACTCATAGTCCTCTTTCTTCTTGGTGTTTTCTTTCATTCATATCAACCTTACCATTGGTGACATGGGTCTCATTGTTTCTTTTGTCCTTATGTCCCTATGCTTATTAATTTAGTTGTTGTTTTATTTCTTAGTTTATTTCTTAGTTGTTCTTTTATATTTCTTTCTCTAACCCTTTTCCTTACAAATGTTCTGCTTAGCAAACCCAACTAAGCTTGCAAGCACCTCTATTTTGTTCACTAAGGTGACGAAAGAGGCACAACAGATTGGCAACTCCACCAGGGAAAGGTATCAATTTCCTACCCCATTTGGGTTTTTCTAGCTCTTCTTTTGGTTTATTTAACTTACAAGTGCATTAACCGGCCTAAGCCGACCTGCAAAACATCCAATTCCAAGTTGAATTGAGAAAATTCCATCCAAAATTTTCATTCACGGCCATGTGTCATCTGTGCATGGGTTTTTTGACCCACAGACGCGCATCGTGCGCACATGTGCCTAAGTCACAATTTTGTTTCACGCACCTATGCCCAGACGATTGTTTCGGTCTGCACACAGGCACTCAGTGCGCCTCTGTCTCCACTGAGACCCGCACACCTGTGCAAAAAATACACATTGTAACGTTTTTTGAGATTTGGGGAAGGCCCTAAGCCTTCTTAAAAGTGATTCCATGCATGTTTTAAGCTGCACCACACCTAGTCCCCTCTTCATATAAAGGGATTAGTCAAAACACATAGGCACTTAGGGGGTTTAAAATCATTATTTCCTCTTTTGCTTTCATTTTGCCATATGGATGGCTTGCTTTGACTAAAAATATAAGTTGGAAATCATTTGTAATCACATAAAGCTTGCATTGGGACTAGAAGTTGGATAACAATCGCTTAGTATGCTCTTCTCTCGCACTTCCAAGGGACCTTGAGAATCATAAAAAGATTGTGGGACAATTTCATCTCCCTTAAAGAAGATTAAAAACCTTTAGGAGAGGACAACAACCCTTCTTGGGACTCCTCTTAGTTTATTTTTTCAAACACATCTTAATATTTTAACGGGCCCATACATGCCCACATGCCACAAATATAAGATAGTGTTGAAATTTACTTTCTTAGATTAAATCACTAGGGAAGTTTAAAGGTTTTGTAATGGGCCCATACATGCCCACATGATCACAATCTAGGATAGTTTCAAAGCCTTTCTTAGATTACATCACAATAGGGAGTTAAAGGAATAGTAACGGACCCACATGTCCACATGCTAGTTTCCTAGGGACTTTTGAATTACACAAGGTTGTACCAAAGACACTTAGTTAATTAGGTAATCAACACTTGTAAGGACCAAGCGAAGTCCACATGTAGCAAGGTGACACCTAATTCATTAAAACATTGGCACACTTCCACTCATTCACACACAAAAGTCACTTATCACTCACATAGTTTCTTCTTGAAACGTGGAGGTCAAAGTAAATTTCCTCCAAAGGGATTCCAAAACACCTCACCCTTTTCTTGATGAAACTATCCACTCCCATTTAATTTCAACGAGGCTGGTTCACACCCCCAACCTCTCAAACAACCACATCTAAATTTTTTTTCTAAAAACTCACTAAGTTTTCCTCCACAGGAGGTGCCAAAAGAAATTTTTTAGTCTAGGTAGGATTTCAGGGATAGGGATCCAAATAACTCCATGTTATCTGGTTCTCACATTGTCAAAACAATAGAAGTTGTCAAATAGGGAACTAAAAATCCTCCAAGTCAAGTGTTCCTAACACCATAAGGCAGGGAGATACCTGTGAAGGGTTGAAGGCCAAGGTCTGGTTGTTCTGTGTGTCCCCCCTTGAGGCACCCACCTCTTGGACGGGATCCAGCCCATGACCCATTTCTTAGGCTGAAAATCTAAATGCCGCACTTTGACCAAGGTACCTAGTGACCCAATTTTAGGGCATCTACCCAGGTGGCAATTGTGGGTTGCAATTGCACCTTGATCAGATTTTGTGTGGCTATTGGGAAATATCACCAACTCTTTTGGAATATGCCCCCTTTACCCCTCATTATAACTGATTATTTCACCCTTCACTAGTTTCTCTTCCAGTGACTTCAGACCCCATTGTTGAGTACTATTGGAAGGTCCAGTGCTATTTGAGAGGAAGGACGTTACGTCTTTTAGGACACAAGCATTTGTTTTCTTTGATTCCCCATGTGGACAAAACCCACTTATCCACATATATGCCTCTTTTTCAAAACACTTTATGTATGATGCACTTCTAATTACATTTTTGATTTAGATATATATATATTGTGTAAAGTTCAAAATCTGCAACAAAACGCTCTTGTTTATTTTCTCTCATCACATTTTGCACACATCCACTTAGCTAGTCGAACATCATAGGGGACCCACAGAACCCCCGTCGTTCCAGATGCCTACTAAACCTCCCTCCTATTTTAGGGGGAGTTCCTAGTCTTGCCCACTCATCGACACCACATTCACACACTCCTGTGAGTGCCACTGTTCTAGGATCAGCTTTGCTTGGTTCCACATTACTTGGGTCCACTTCCCAAGTCCCTCCGTCCACTCGCTCTCCTTTACATGGAAGTGGGGAACCAACTTCCTCTCAAGGGGGAAGTACCAACCCACCTAGTCCCCCTCAAGGGTCAGGTTCACAACACACTCACACCATGGCTGGAGTTAATCCTCCCCCCCCCCACTGCAGATGCCATATTTTGCCTCTCTTAACATACCATATCTAAGAAAACTCACAAATGATCCTATATTGCATGACCCCACATGGCCTGCAATACCTACCAAACTACCTTCAGACATCCCTAAGTTTGAAGGAAAGGCAGGAGATGACCCTGCCAACCATGTCATGAATTTCCACCTATGGTGCTCTTCCAATAGCATTATAGATGATTCCATTAGACTCTGATTATTTCAACGCACACTCACTAGCCCATCTGCCAAATGGTATGTAGATGAAAAATCAGGGTCCCATGCGACTTTCGAGTCCTTGGCCAATGCATTTTTGACCTTCTTCCAATTACCAATCCGCCATGACAATGGTATTGAATTACTCTCTAATTTCAAACAAACCACAGCCACACACATTGCTAATCACATTCATGAGTGGCATAGACAACGTAGTTTGTGCAAAGATGAAACCACCAAACAACAATGTCTTGACTGGTTTCTCAAATCACTTGTCTCTCTCCTCGATAAAGATGTAGCTTCCACCTTCCTTCAATCCGAAGAAGAAGCCATCAGTAAGGCTCAAAAATATGACTTCATCTATTCACAATCAAGGTACTTATACACAGTACTTCCTGACCTCCCCAAACCCATGCCATTTGGTCAAGACAAACCTGGGATGTCTCACTCAGCAGATGGATTGATTGGTAATACCACACACCACATTCCTCAACCCTAATCACCACCAATGTATGGCACACCTTAATATCTACCGGAATATGGGGGAACCTCTTATTACCCCCCACCCCCTTATCCACACCCATACCATGTTTCTATTCCTCCACCCATCAGTGGACCACCGCTGACACCCCCACTACACCCACCTATCCAAACAAGTTCTGGTACCCCCTCTACCTCAGCTTATACTTTGAGTACTAGTGAAAGCACCATGCCTTCCTATGTACCTTACGGATCAAAACCCCCACAGCATCCGTACTTTCCATTTCCTGGTCCTCCACAACCCATGGCCCCCCCACACCCTCACGCTAGATTGAATTTTGTTCAACCCTCTCTCGTTCAGCAATATCAAAATTTTGAATAGTTGAATATGGAAAATTCGACCCATCCATCGAATAATGCCAAAAAGAAAGGAAGAAACAGGAACAATAACAACCTAGGCCAAGGCAGGAATCAACCCTAACAAAACCAACCGACTGGGGGCAACCAGAACCAAGGGAATCAAAACCCCCAGGGGGGCAATAACAACAGGCGTCAAGGGAGAAATAACAATACTATCAAAACCTCTTTCCTTTGTGCCCTTTGTGGTGAGTTCGGTCATTATACTCATCATTGCCCCCAAATCGCTGATTTTAAATGGATGAAAGACTCAAGCAATCTACCACATCCTCCAGCACCGCCTGCCCTCAGTAGGCCCCACAACAATACGTGCAACAACCCCCCCCAGCCGTATTGCAGAATCCCATTCCACACCAGGGTGTGATAAACACCCAACAGGACACGCAGCCAACCCCACCATAGTTGGGACAGTACCTCAACCCAAACAATCCTGCAGATCGTACTATTCTCCTCACCAGTGAGGAAGAAATCCTTCTACAAACACGTAATCGTCAATATCATGCACCCGCTGAGTCTCCTCCCATTCCCCCAGAAATGAACCCAACACCAACAGGACCCCCATTGGTACTCCCTCACCCTATTGCTGAAACACCTCTTCGCATCCCTTGCATCCCATTGCGCAAGAATGTCCACAACCCCCAGGCTAGGGCAGCTCATAATTACAGTTTGGTTGATGACTTAGCATAATCCCCGGTGGCCATGTCAGTCTTATAGGTCCTTCAAACTTGTCCCACTTAGCGAAAATCATTACTTTTCGCCTCGGGGGAAGTTGACCCCATGGATACCCAACTCATCACATTTGATCTCGATAGTGGAGAACCTCGCCTTCCCACTCTGATCGCCTTTCAAATCCTAGTAAAAATTCAGAACATTACAGTTCATCGATGAAGGTGCATTCACATGCATTATGTCCAAATCTGTATGGCAGAAACTGGGTTCCCCCAAACTCATACCATATTCCATTACCTTACGAGCTTATGAAGGATGACCATCATCTCCTGAAGGGCTCTTCCAAAATGTCCTCGTAGAACTCAGGGGCAAGACTATTCTCATCGACATTGAAGTTATCGACGCCCCACTCGATTATAATATCATGTTCGGTCATAGCTACATGTAAGCTATGAATGCAGTTTCCTCTTCTGTCTTTCGAACAATGATGTTCTCCCATAACGGGAAGATCATTACCATTGACCAAGTCTCACATTATGATCCTAACCCTTCTACCACTATCGATAACATTCTTCCTCTCATCCACACCAGTCATGATGCATACCCACTCATCAAAATGGGTCTCAGAATTTTCAAAGACCCATCATTGTTAGGAACTTACCATGGTGCACCACCGCTCCTTCATCCTTCCAATCAAGTATGCATCATATCATCCGATGGAACTGACATAGAGGATACCCTTCCTCCTAGGGAGGCTTCTATCATATCTGACATCCGACTAGTCACAGAGCTCTCCCCTCACGAGCCTCCTGTGAACTCGTCGACTCCACCAGTCCATGATTTCACCTCTCCCCAAGGACATATCCCAGTTTGGGAGACAGTTCCCCAAGCCATTACTCAAATTCCCTTCTTCTACCCTCCACCTGTCGTACAAGATTTCCAAGTAGCCGCAACGCTTACCCTCCCTAATATGGTGTTAGAAATTCCAGTTTGGTATTTACATCCACCAGAGATGGTCCCTCAACCATCCCTTCCCCCCCAAATGGAAAGAATCCCAATGACGATTCCCATACTCACTCCCACAATACCCTCGACACCGCCTCTCACTACCCTTCCTGCCACAGCTGGGGGTAGGAGAAAGAAGAAAGAACCCATAGTTCCACTTCCCCTGTGCGTCCAACCCTCTTGCACGCTATGTGAGAAAGATGGACACCAAACCAACAACTGCCCATCTCTACCCGAGTTATGGAACCTAATTCCGCTCAGTCAAACACCATCAATGCTCACCACCATAGAAAGTACTGCTGCCACCGCCCCTCACTCAAGTAGTAAAGGGGTGCGAACCAAATTCTCTTGCGCTATATGTTTAGAATATGGCCATTATACACACCATTTCCCAGCACTGCCATGCTTCCAGCAGACATTAGCCACAATACGCCAAAGCTTCCAGAGTGAACCCAATCTAGCTATGTCATCCCTACCAAAAATTGCTAACATCCATTATGTCACAACTTCAGTCAATGAACGTATGAGATGCCCTTGCTGTCTATTTGAATCCTTAGATCATTTTACATACCAATGTCCTATGATCATTGAATACAGGCAACGCCAATTGACCCTGATTCAAAGGCCTACAGAATCGATAGTTGACCTTACCACATCACTAGAAATTCTTCATATCATTTATCCCAAACCCGAGGCACTCCCAACGCCTCCATGGTTCTTGGATGACTTATCCGAGGATTCACCCCCTAACCCCCCCAATTCTCCCATTCATTTCCCTATGGAAATTTTACATCCAACTACCACATGTACTCCTCAGTACTTCGATATTTGGTTTATGTCAAGCGAACCATCACAATTTCATTGCGTCGTTCCCCTTGCTTCTTCATCACCAGGGGGCATCCAAATGACAACAGTCACCGATATCACTCTTCATGACCCCTTTTATTCCCACCAATTCCACTATGACAAGGAAATACTTGAAGAGTTAAACACCCCCGACTACCCATGGGATGCGCTACACCACTGAGCGCTCTTCTTTCCACAGGAAGCCTCCCATCCTCCTAACCAACACCCCATATACGTGGTTGAAACTAGAGATTTTATCCCATCAGGGCATATCGACTGGTTCAACAACCCCATTCCTGCCCTTGATGCTTTTGGAGAAGGCAACATGGCCAACATTTCCCCGACCATCAAAATCGACATTTCCATCAAAAATGAAGTCGTTGAGGAAATCACCATTGGAGCCGCTTGCACTCCTCAATAAATCACCGCCTATAAATCCCTCTTCCAAGAATATCGGGATATTTTTTCCTGGTCATACACAGAAATGCCTGGCCTTGATCCCTCTATCGTCAAACATCACATCGACACCTGGCCCGACATTACACCAGTTCATCAAAAACAGGGACCGCTACACCCATCCAAAGCAGCGGCCATCAAAGCCGAGATTGACAAATTATGCACGGCTAGGTTCATCTACCCCATTGCCTGTACCTCATGGGTTTCCAACCCTGTACCCATTAATAAAAAACAGGGCACTATCCACGTCTGCACGGACTTTCGTGATCTCAATCACGCATGTCCCAAAGACAACTTTCCAACGTCTTTCATTGATCAAATTATCAACGACTGCGCAGGCCACAAGGCTCTATCCTTCATGGAAGGTTTCTTTGGTTATAATCAAATCCAAATTCACCTAGTCGATCAGTACAAAACCGAATTCACTACCCCTTGGAGTACTTTTGCATATCGTGTCATGCCTTTTGGCTTAAAGAATGCTGGCGCAACTTTCCAATGGGCTATGACATACATTTTTCACGATCTAGCTCATATCATCCTCGCATACTTGGATGACCTCACAGCTCGATCCAAGAAACACACCCAACACCTTGATGATTTACAGATCATCTTCCAACGGTGTCGTCAATACAACATCCGCTTGAACCCTCTCAAGTGTGTATTCTGCGTCACTGCGGGGCACCTCCTCGGATTCATCATTTCCCAAAGTAGTATTACCGTGGACCCCCTCAAAGTCCAAGCCATCATGGAAATTCCACCTCCTCGGAATTTACATTAACTCCAAAGCCTACAATGAAAAGCTAACTTTCTACGGCTATTTGTCCCAGACTACGCCACTCGCGCACATAGTTTCCTTCGCTTACTTCGCCACGAAATTCCATTTCACTGGGATGAACATTCCCAAAAATCATTTGAAGATCTTAAAATGGTGCTATCTAATGCCCCTTTAATTAGTTCACCCGACTATAATCACAACTATATCCTCTACATCTTAGCATCAACTGTCTCAGTAGTAGGAGTCCTCATTCAAATCAGCGATGATGATCGTGAGCACGTCATTTACTACATTAGTAAAAACCTCTCATGGCCATCCTTGAAGTATAAACATGAAGAGAAACTAGCCCTTGCAGTCGTCCTCGTAGTCTAGACTCTGTATCATTACATTCTGCTTCACACAACTAAGGTCGTAGTAGATTCTAACCCTATGCAATACTTTCTCAGTCGTCGGCAAATTAATGGCAAATTTGCCCGATGGATCATTATCCTTCAGGAGTACGATCTTGAATTCTCAACACCCAAGAGCAATAAAGATCTCTTCCTTGTCGAACTTGTCACAACCTTCCCCTCTAACACTACTAGTGCCCCTGTCAATACCGACTTCCCCGACGAACATCTCTTTTACATGACTTCGGATGATTCTTGGTATGGCGACCTCCTTGTCTACCTCCGAACTCAAAATTTCGGTAACCACCTTTCACGATATGATCGTCATTGTATTCACCACCAAGCCCCCCGCTACCTCCTCATCAGAGACATCTTATACCGGCGATGGGTCGACACCATTCTTTGTCGATGTCTGACTATTGACAAGGCCAATAGAGTCTTGAACGACTGGCATAGCGACGCATGTGGGGGCCATCTTTCAGGAATTTCCACTACTCAGAAGATCATCCGAGAAGGTTACTTTTGGCCTACATTGTTTCACGATTGCATTCATGCCGTGAAACGATGCGAGAAATGTCAGCTTTACACCAATAAATCTCGAGCACCACCTGCTCTTCTTCATCCAGTCATTACTACCGGCCCCTTTGGTAAATAGGGCATCAACTTCATGAATTGTAATCCCCCATCCAGCAATGGACACAAATACATTATTTTCACAGTTGATTACTTCACAAAATGGGCGAAAGCTATTCCCACCTTCAACAATACCTTTGACACCGCAGTGCGGTTTTTCTTTAACCACGTCATATCCCTCTCTGGAGTACCACTCCAACTAGTTTCTGATCACAGGAAACACTTCAAGAATGAGATTTTCGTCGAACTCTCATCTCGATTAGGATTCTCCCACACATTTCCCTCACCATATTACCCTCAATCTAACAGACAGGTCGAAGCAGTTAACAAGGTCCTCAAGACCATGTTACAACGCACGGTTAATAAACATAAGACCAATTGGCATCATATGTTATTTTTCGCGCTATGGGCTTACCGTATGACCATGAAAACAACCACTGGTTTCACACCATTTCATCTAGTCCATGGGGTTGAGGCCACTCTTCCTATCGAGTGAGAAATTCCCACCTTACGCACCGCAATTGAGCTATTACCCGACATTGCTCCAATGGAGCAGTACTTGCTGCACTTAGAATCCCTGGATGAAGATCGTCAATCTTCATTATAGAACAATGAGGCAGCCAAAAAATGGTCAAAGGCCAGCTTTGATCGCCATGTGAACCTTCGCTCATTTCACGAAGGCGACCTCGTCCTTGCTTACGATATCACTCATGATACCCTTGGTCATGGAAAATTTGAGTCACTATGGCATGGCCCCTACATTATTCAACATTGCCTCACTAAAGGCACCTACATCCTGGCCTCTCCCGAAGGCCTCTCTCTCAAAGAACCCGTCAACGGGTTATACTTAAAGAAATTTTATGCCTAAGCGTAGCAATTCTACTTTAGGTTATTTCTTTTATAGTGTTTTTTATCTTTTTTCCATCCCTCATGTCTAAACTATCATTTGTTCTATTAACAGATGCTTCTTCCACTGGCCTACCACATCGGTTACATCGATGGTGCTAGCCATTGGACACAAAATCTCGCTCCGGCAACTTGGGCCCTCTATACCCCCACACATGAAATGCTACATTCAAGCGGCATATGTTTGGGTTCAGCCACCAACAACCAAGATGAATACACTACCGTCATTGGCCTCCTCTCCGATTCCCAACATCATCATACTCGTCACCTTAGCGTCTTTCTCGACTCTCAACTAGTTGTTCTCCAACTCAACAATGTGTACCACATCTGCGATCCTTGCCTCTTTCGCAGATACTTGCAGGTTAGACTTTTATCTCGACATTTTGATTTCATTACATTTACACATATTCCAAGACAATTGAATCAAATTATAGATAACTTAGCTAACATGGTGTTAGATTGGCATATATCACATCAAGATACCTCTACACATCCATCAAAATATCAAAAACCTGTCACAGCATATATAAATTAGACATCATAAAAAACATTAACAAAGAACTTGTAAACATCACATAGATCCCAAAATGTATACTCATGTATATATAACTCTATCCATAGTCCCATCAAAATGTTTACATACAAATATACAACCATTCGCAGGCCAGCGAATCCCCTCGGTACAAAATGGGCTCACCAGCCTATATACAAAAATAAAAAAATAGATAGAGTGACACTCATGGTGCCTCTAGAGCACCACCTCTTGCCCCTCCCTCAGGCGGTGGTCCCCCACCCACTACTGGTCCCTCTGGACCAGGAGGTAACCGTCCATTCATAATAGCACCTACTACTATTGCTCGCCGCACCATGGCCCGCCATGGCGGCAGAACTACCACACACTGCTCCAAGATGCCCTCATCCTGGATGCACGACCACATGCCCTTAGGCACACCTTGTAGAACTACCTCCAGGCGGCGACGAATATCCTCAAAATCTACTCCGGCATCCACCGGAGGAGCACGTGATGGCTCGGCACCTGGGTCATCAAACTGACGTCTCCTCACTGCTCTCTCGGCCTCAGCTGGTCTCACCTCGAATTCCTCACAATGAAATCTCTCTCCTGCCCACGGCCCTCCCTACGACGATCTCCCCAGCTCCTAGCGAGCCGATGCTCTTAGCAGCTCAACCTCGCACCCACGAGGTCCCACGTCTGTGCATATAAACAAACAACAAATAGTATCAACATCTACACCAAATACACATGTCATGCTATCTCAAAAAATGAACAATATATATCAAACTCATAAACATACCTCGGTGATCAAACACCTCCCCTGGAGGTAGCCCCATGTCTGGATCACCCCGGAAGTGAACACCAGTGTATGGAAATTGCAGTATAACCTGCGACATCTACCACCACACCTGCGCCGCCTCTGCTATGAAAAAGTGTCTGCCCTCGCCATCACCATGGCAAACCAAAATTGTCGCCCACTACTTCATTCGTGGCTCTCACGCCCCAGGCGCACCCAATAAAATCCTAGGGCGCAACATCGGCACCCTCTCCAAAAATCAGGCCACCAAGATGGACCCAAAAGCAAAGTTCCCTGTGTCAATCAATCAACATCGGTCCAACTGCCCTACCATCCTGGTATGCAGTGTAATCCCCCAAGCAAAGTGCTCACTAGCTAGCACCCTCCCCATAATACTCATTTGACCACCAATAATTCGCTAAGTCGCGAGGGACCCATACACCCTCACAATCATCGCTGCTAGATAGCGATGTGCTAGAACATCCATTGCCCTGATGCTCATGATAGAGCCCGACATAAAGTTCACCCTGGAATAGTACCTCCAGCCCACTGGCACTAACACCACGTCAGCAAGTAACACCTTCTCCGCTAGTAGGGGCTTTCCCCGAAACAGGAGCCCAGTCAAAAAATATATATCCTTCACCGCAGTGAAGGCAATCTTCTCTCCCCGCACAATAAAACAATGCAGGTCTGGACTCCACATCTGGATAAGAAACCACATGAGATACTCTTGCACCCGTATCAACGGGCACTCAAAGAACTTCAGCAGCCCACAGGCTGCCAAAGTGGCACGTACCCCTAGCTCCTTAATAGCCACGACATCTCTCAGTTGGGACCAATCTTGCTCTCGCCAACCAACCGACATCGTGCAAAATGATCGCCTGTAGCCACATCAAACAGTCCTAGGTCAGTCATTTTGACCATAAAACACATTTAAAAAGGTAAGTTTTACACCCGTCAGCCTTGCCCCCAAGGCGCGGTTGTTTAAACCCACAGGTGCGCACATATGTGCGCCTGTTCACCCCGCGGGCGCGCACGTATGCACACTTGTTCACCCCACAGATGCACACTCAGGTGCGCCTGTCCATCGCACAGGCATGCATAAGTGCGCACCTACTCACCCTATAGGGGCGCCTCCATGTGCCCATGTCACGAACATAGGCGCGCATCAAAGCGTGTCTATCCACTACACAGTCGTGCACGCATGCGCGACTGTGTAACAAACAGGCGCACACATCATGCACGCCTTTATCCCGCCTACAGGCGCCCCCATGTGTGGAAATCCAGATAACAGGCGTGCACTCATGTGCACCTATTTCCAGATCGCCTGTGCACTTGGGGGCCCACACCCCTAAAACCCCCTGTACGGCCCTCCGTACAGCCCCTGCCCAAAAATGGAAAACCTAATTCTATGCAGGATGATCAGACTACTAACCTGAAGCTCGCTAATCCCGAATCGGCTACCTCATTCTCCTGGAATCTCCAAATCTCCTCGGAATACCTCTTGTCCAGTCACTCTGGCAGCAAGTACAAATGAGGTGGCAATGTGGGCCCTACAACTATATATAGGCCTTTTCGCCAAACTTCCACTCACCATTCCGGGAGCTCTGGGTGTCCATTCTTCAATCCGTCTTTAGCCATGGGATCAATATCCCGTCATCTACATGAAGACAATCCCTGGGCCACCTTTTATCGTGAGCCCCTCGGGCACCATTTTTTCACACCTCGACCAGGTACGCATGCTCATATTCAAAATTATCAAATAAATGCTCGTATGTTCGATTCTCTTCATATATTGTTCACGTCAGGTATTTGGTTTTCATGTGTGCAGGTACTTGGTCATTATTCATCAACGCAACCCATTCAGGTATATAATCAGCACTAGCATGTAATCATTCCCTCTGAATCTCACTTGCATCTCCAGTTACACCCTCTAACATTTACCTCTAGGATCCCCATCTCCGGCTCTACAGTACCAACACCTCCATTTGCATCTTCGGTACTGTCACTCGGTAACACTCTCCCCCACATGAGTTGTCCCATTCATAGCACCTTTTTTCACTTCGACACTCATGCTGTTTTTCAAACCTTTAGGGATGGGAGTCCCAATAGTCTTACATCATGTCACGAATCAGCTACATACTCCTTCTCCTCATTTTACTAGATTTCCCACCGAACTCCCAGATTATCTCTTCAAGGTTCTATTTTGACTACACCTCCGTAGTATCATGAACCCTCCATTTCATCCACAATCAGTTTGCCCCTCTGCAAATTTCCCTTCATTTCACCTACCTCATATAGAAACCCACCCATGGGGTCCCCACCCTCCACCAGTTCTCCAAGCAAATTGTGCCCTATCCGGGCCAACCATATTACATTGGGGCACCCATTTATGTATTTGTACACTCATCCCAAATTATTCTTTATTTATTTGGTACATTGTAAAAAGTCTTTGTTTTCAACATTTACATTACCTTTTCGTCGTCACCTTTGGCGACCTTCTTCCCTTTTTGGTAAAACACAACCCATCTCACCCTTGGTTGGGGCACTTCTTATCATCTACCCATGTTGACATCATCCATATACTCTGAGTATCCCACAGGCCACTTACCTCTACCCTCTGAGTTTGTTCACTTTGTCCCGCCTCTGGCACAACTTATCCCTTGTCTTGTTGTCCCCTTGACACTCGACCTTGTTGAATGGTTGCGGCCACTTATACCTCACATATACCCCCAACCAAGGGCAGTCTTGAGTCTTCCTACATATTGACTTCGTCCATGTACCTTCTCCCATTTCTAACCTCACCTAGTAGATTTCACGAAGCCCTTTTGCTTCTGGGAGTCGCATCCCCCTTTTGTCGACATCAGCACAGTTTTCCAGAAGGGTGATAGTATCTTGACTCTCATTACCTTTCCAATGAAAGATCTCAAATGGCATAGGGAGAACCACAATTGCTCCCTGCTATCGTTAACCCCCGTAACATTCAACTTCAACACTTTCTCATGTTACGGTGGGTCTTACTTTGCGACTATTGCAGTTATTTCTTATATATTTGCCGAAGACCTTTGAACTTGGCTGGGCTATCAATGCCTACAGAATCCGTGATATTTCTTATAGATGTCACTGCCTACTATTCAGAGTATGTTCCTCCATAGGATTGTCTTCTTCCTTTATCACGACCACCCCTGAGCGTGCTGCAGTTGTCTACATCAACACATCATTCCTTTTTTGAGTTACATGACATGAGCATGGGGCATGCCCACCTCGTTTGTACACAGTTTATTTTTACACACCTTATGGAAGGTTGGGTTCTATAGATTCCCTTCTCCCTCCAATGGGTAACTCTTGACAATCCCACTATCGATCTCTCTTACAACGACACTCTCAGTAAAAGAAACATTGATGGATTTCGGGTATACGTATGCTCCTAACCTCATCCATCAGGGGGCATCTATTATCACTGAAATTTTGTCCGCAAATGGTTACAAGAATTTAACATCGTCAAATAGTTATGAGGTCACCCATGGACCAAAATTACCACAAAATCATTTCCAAAGGGTAAAAAACTATACATCCAGTGACAAAATTAAAGGGCGCTATGAATATACAGGGCACGCGTGCATGCACAAAACATAAACGCAGGAATCACGCACATGCGCCCGATGCGCCACTGTTGTCTCAAAAATATGCGCACCTGAGAAACGACGCATTTATGAGAGTGGTCGGCCTCCCACCCACTTTTGGTTCAGCTTCCATAATCCTCTTTCTTCTTGGTGTTTTCTTTCACTAATATCAACCTTATGATTGGTGACATGGGTCTCATTGTTTCTTTTGTCCTTATGTCCCTATGCTTATTAATTTAGTTGTTGTTTTATTTCTTAGTTTAATTCTTAGTTGTTCTTTTATATTTCTTTCTCTAACCCTTTTCCTTATAGTTGTCCTGCTTAGCAAACCCAACTTAGCTTGCAAGTACCTATATTTTTCTCACTAAGGTGACGAAAGAGGTGCAACAACAGGTTCGTGGATAGGTGCTATCGAACTCTAGTAACCCATGTTTGGGCTATACATCTTGCACACAAAACTTATGTGCTCTACAATTTGACCCCAGAATCCTCTAACTCGCAAGCCTGACTCTACCTACGATGAATCTGTCTGTCCAACCTACCTTTCCATACTTATTCGATTCTTCAAAGTTTCGCGGGCTCACGCACTCCTGGGTTCAGATAAGTTTAAAAGCATTTTTCGCTCCCCTCCATCGTCGCCACCTTCTGCCCTTCCCAATGTACATTAATTATGCTTTTACTAGTGACAACCCACCAGATAGGTTCAAAAATATTGGCTTTAATAAGAAGAAAGCTCGAGGACATCTCCCATTAAAACGCATTAACAGGCGAATATTATGGGATCTGATAATTTTTCTTGCATCTATTATGAATTTGCAAAAAGTGTTGGTTATTTTAGTTTTTTAAAGCCATCATCATAGTAACATTGCAATATTGTACTACCACGCAACCACACTTCCATCCACAAACGTGTCATCCACTGAGTTCTTGACATCATGTCCCTCTTTAATACTGTGCATATATTACAGGTTGTCATATTTGAGAATCTGCTTGCATATGGGAATGTTAACTCGTGTTATTAGTGACTATTCGACACACATATTCGAAAAGATTGGCATTAATAAGTGAAAAGATCGAGGGCATATGTCATTAAAATGAATTAAACCAAAATTTACAAAATATTATACTATCATCTTCCAACATTCATTTTAAATACTTATTCCCATTTCTCTCTATCATTGAAGACTTGGGCTTGAAGGTGCCTTCGTTGTAATTTTCCTGGTCATGGACATGTGAGACAACTTAGAGATGCCATTCAGGCCCAATCGAAAGAGGAGGGAATGGTTTTATGTGACGTCATCTTTGAGCGAAAAAAACCTCTATTAGCCAAAAAAAACTCAGACACAAAAACAAATTCAAGTATCTTGTGATTGGTGTTCTCCTTGTATTTGATGTTTTGGTTGGTTGAAAGGCTTGCTTGAATATTTGTGTGTTGAACTTCTTTGTTTTGTTACTAGGAGTTGGAAGGGACTTTCAGGTCACCTGTAAAATTCTCCTTCGTTGAAGTATATAGATTCTTCCAACAACACAGATTTGGCAAGTGTATCAAATTCTGCAGACCACACAAGAATTTATCTTTCGTCAGAGGAGTTGCACATATCATGGCTTGCAAAATGGTCTAGAATATTCATAAATGACACTAAATATTACTCCATTTGCAAATATACTCAGAAGTAACTTATAAATTTGGATCATCGCGAGTATGAGAAATTGTATGGGTGGTTGAATCAACATCCTAAAATTACAAAAGTTTCTATTTCAAAGTTTGTTGAGCTACTTCTGAGTGTGGTAACAGACTTAACATAAAGTCATATTATTTATCAAATTTTTTTCACCATCCTCTGGATGTAGTAACAGACTCC
Source organism: Picea engelmannii (assembly GCA_009831015.1). NCBI lineage: Eukaryota > Viridiplantae > Streptophyta > Pinopsida > Pinales > Pinaceae > Picea > Picea engelmannii. The sequence continues at coordinate 150,632 of ML781969.1, read as the reverse complement.
ACATACAATAAACTTTATATCTCTACTGCACATTCTTTTCACTATTCCTATGCATATGATTGCATCTGGGTCGATGAGATTGCCCCTCTTTGCACAAATATTCTCCTTCTACTTGAAGGTGGGTATATAACCAGGGAACGACACTCTCAAAAGTTTCTAATGCTTGCATTGACATGTAACTAAGAAAATTTAATGGGAAGGAACTCTGGATTATGGACTTTGCAACACTTTCTGGAGATTACTTTATATTACCACCTTCTGCAAGAATTTTGGTGTGTTCAGGTAATGATTTGGTTTCTAAAAGTCACCTTTTACTACCACCTTCATGTAATCATTTTATTTCATTTTTTAGAAGAGACCTTAATGTAATGGTGTATTCCAGAGTTGTTTCTACCTAATATCAATCTTCCTGTTGTTTCCCTTGCTTTGAATAAGGAAAATGCATTTCTTCTATTGCAATGGATCTGATATTTGAAAAAAATAAAAATAAAAATAAAAAATTGCTCGATGGTTGAAGTAAGTGCCTTCCTAGTCATAGAGTGCTTCCATCCCGAGCTTTCATTTGCATAGTTTCTTTTATTTCTACCTTCTTTCCTTGTCCTAGTGGTGGATCCTTCTATCCCAACCAACATGATGGAAATAAAATAGCTCTAGCTCTAGGGAATTTGATCACTTTCGGGAATCTAAGTTGACTATATATTAATTTTCTTTAACTTAAAAAGGTTTATGTGTGCAACCTAATGTTAGACATAGAAAACATAATTTTTTATTTCTTAAAATATACAACAATGTATTTTTTTAACACATGACTGTTCAAAAAGTTTCAGGCGTTGTTTGGGATTCAAGTCCTTCAAGGATGTTAATTAATCACACAATTAATATTTCTTGTGCCAATGCAATTGAGCCATCGTCCACTATGGAAATTGCATTAACACTACAATGTCAGATAATAAATGTCTGACATGTACCTAATGTCAAGGTCATTATCGCACAGGACACCCAACGTCCAAAGATTTCTAGACTCAGAGCAACATTGTAGTTGTCGTGACAAAGAAACACTAAAGTCAATGTTCTTTGCAGGTCTGACAATCCTGCAGTCTAAGTGCTTTGAAAATGACAACCCTACTTGTTCACCACATTGTCGCACTGTAGACAGTAGCACTGTTCCCATTGCCACCACCAGTGATGATGTCTGAAGCCAAATCTATTTGGAGCCTAGGGTCACCGCTAGTGTGGATGCCTAAAGGTGAAACTACCTGGAGCCTACGACCATGAATTCTTACACTTGACTTTAGTATCGGTAGTGATCGAAGGTTGATTGTATGTCGAGTCTGTTACTACATCCAAAGGTCACTCAATACTCTTTGACATAGAAATTGGTTGTCTGTCAAGTCTATTACAACTTCGGCATAAAACGTTATGTAATTTTAGAATGTTGATTCAAATACGCATATAGTTTCTCATGTTCGTGAGCATCCAATTTTATAATTTCCTTCTGAGTGTATTTGGGCATGGAGTAATATTTGGCATCACTTCTGAATATTCCAGACCATTTTGTGGGCTACGATGTTTTCCACCCCTATGACGGAAGATATATTTTGATGTGATCTGCAACATTTGATACACTTGCCAGATCTGTGTTGTTGGAAGAAGCTATGTACTTCAACAAAGGAAGATTTTGCAAGTGACTTGGATGTCCCTTCCATTTTACAGCAATAAAAAAAATAAATTCAACATAAAAATCTTCAGGTAGGATTTTCAACCAAACAAGTGATAGAATACAGGAAGAATAGCAGTCACAACATACTTGATTTTTTTTTTGTCTCAGCTTTTGTTGGCTAACAGGATTTGTTTCCCCCAAATATGACATCACATAAAACCACTCCCTCGTCTTTGAATTGGGCCTGAATCGCATCTCTAAGTTGTCTTAGATGTCGATGACGAGGAACATTACAAGGAAGGCACCTTAAACCCCAAGTTTTCGACGATAGAGGGAAATTAACATGTAGCAAAGTATGGAATGTTGAATAACCAACCAATGCAGGCAGGCCTTATCTAGAAGAAACAAGTTATTCAAAAGGTTGGGATATATCTAACTGGTAGCACCAATGAAGTCCAAGAATCGAAATTGATATTCAACTCGTTGTTTTTTACGAATCAAGCATTTGATGATCAAGTTGAAATCTATAAAATATTGTCCATAGGCTTCATTATTGTACATATATTTTTTTTTTGTCTGCCACAGGCCCAATCACAGTCATTATGGAAAATAATATGAGCTGTATTTTGCAACCCAGTTTATTTGAATATAGAATATTTGAGGTTTTTGTATGGTGTTTTCCAATCTCTGGTATTGTTTTTTATTTTATTTTGTACTTTTTTTGTGTGTGTCGTTAAACATGCACAACAAGCTTTTCTTTCTATTTCCCAACACTTAAATTTAAATAGAGGCTACTTTGTTCGCTCCTTACATTTTACATGGAATAATAATTTTTCATAGGCCATACTTATGTGGCATTCTCCCTATACTTAAAGAAAGAAATGGGAGGACCCATCCTGCTTTCATTCTTCGCGGTCCCGTAAATAGAATGAATTAATGACTTGCTTTCAACAAGGCAGCCCAGGTGTTGATGTCATGTTCCTGTTCAATATTTTTCATATATTACAACTTCTTCTATTTGATAATATCTGTGCATATAAAAAATGTTGCCTCATATGTGTGTGTGTATATATATATATACATTATTTTTTTCTTTCTATTTCTTATGGGTTTCAATGAAATTTGCAAACCAAACATTCTGCAAATTGGAAGATGCTTTACGTTTGGACCAGAAATAATCTATTAATATATATTAATATGAATACTATTGGAATAAATATAAACACTTTCTCTTTAAATTTTCCATGTTTTCTCCCCCTCTATTATCCCTTTGTGGTTCTATATTTAGTTGCATTTCTATGATCACAGCCTCCCGAATTCACGGATTGGTAGATGCTCATATTTATCTATATCTTCACACCATGAGCCTGACCAACCCTGGTCCCTTTCAATACTTAGCCAATTATTTGACCATCGGGTCGCGGGTTTGTGGTATCCAACACTTATGTTCCCTGTTCCATCATATACATCTTGCACCCAAAAAACTTCCATGATCTGCAGATTATGCTTTTACTAGTGAGAACTCACCAGGGGTTCGAAAAGATTGGCATTAATAAATGAACAATAGATGTTGTTATGTGAGATACTTAGCTCTTTTTCCCTTTTCTTCTTCCCCTCTATTATCACTTTTTGGTTATATACATAGTCGCCTTTATATGATCGTGGGCTCCAGGGTTGGCAGGCTAACATAACTTCATATCCATCTATATCCTCACATGACGAATCTGACCGACCGTTGTTCCTTTCCATACTTATCCAATTTTATGGCCGCGGTTGCCAGGTTGGCGCTTTTGAACTCTGCTGCTTCTTGTTCCATGATATACAACTTGCACTCAAAACTTCCGTGATCTACAATTCCACCGCGGACTCCTCGAACTCGCAAGCTTCGATCTACCAGGGTTCAAAAATGTTTCAAAGCATCTGTTGCTGCCTTCCATCCCCACTAACTTCATGCCCTTCCCAATGCACATTAATTATGGTCTTACTAGTGACAACTGAAAACACTGGTATGAAACAGTAGCCATTAACAAGCAAAAAAACCTTGAGGACATCTTCCATTAACACACATTAAATTTCCATTTACATTACTCAGAACGAGTGTCGTTCCTTTCTATACTTAGCCAAATTTTCCCACCTATTTCGTGATATACATCTTGCACCCAAAACATTCCCTCCCCACCACAATCGCACCCTTCCCAATGCACATTAATTATTTCAGCCTCTAAATTAACTTCCATTGTTTTGTGACCTACAAATAGCAACCATACCTATGCCATATACAAATTGACTGTCGTACTCCAACATCATCCACTCTCTTCCATCCTCGCCACAATCGTGCCCTTCCCATTGCACATTAATTATTCCGGCCTCTAAATTAACTTCCATTGTTCTGTGACCTGCAAATAGCACCCAAACCTCCGCAATATACAAATTGATTGTCAGACTCTGACATTGTCCCCTCTTTCATGTTACACATTATGCATTCAAATGTTCCGAGTGATACAATTTGACCGTTGGGGCCTCAGGTCTTCTGGGGAGACCTTGTCATCCTATTTTGGATCATCGGGTTGGTGGGTTCACAAAATCTCCAATTCCTAATCATTGTTTCCTGTGCCAACCATCCTCGTACTTCTTTCCAAATATGTAACAACAAAGGTTTAATGCTAAGATGCCATCATGCAACAACCGTAAATATTGTCATTAATAAGCAAAAGCCTCGAGGACTAACTATCCCTACAAAACTTGTCCAGAAACATGTAGAGAAGATCTTGCCAAGTAATGGGAAAGCTATTACAAATTTCAATATATTAGCGAAAATAAGTCTGGGCCACCATTTCCCTATTCCATAATTAGACACTTTTTTTATTGCAGGTTCCCGGATTGACGGGCTCAAAATTGTGTTTTGAATCTTCCACGACTTGCAAACAGTGCCCAGAGTTCTGCGATATACAATTTGTTCACTGGAATGCCCCGTCACGAGCCTGACTGTTCGTCGTTACCTTCAATACTTAGTCCCAAGTTGGTTGTATCTCCATGATGTGGTACATTTACTGTGTATAGAGTTCGGCCTACCATTTCCCTATTCCATACTTAGACAGGTTTTCGATTATGGGTTCCCAAATTGGCGGTCTTAGGATTGTGTTTCGATTGTTCCGTGACTAGAAAACAGTACCTGGAGTTCCGCGATATAAAATTTGTCCACAAGAATGCACCATCATTCCCGCTCCTGTGTTACACGTTCTACGGTCAACACTCTCGAGAGATACAATTTGACCCTCGGGCCCTCACCTCTGCTGGTTGTATCTTGTATCCCTATTTCAAAGCGTCGCCTACTGCTTTCAATAATTAGCCATTCATTAATTGATGTTCCTTGTCCCCACCACCTTCCTACTTCTCTCTATATATGCAATTGGCAAGATTTAATGCTAACACTTCGTCATGCATGAACCTTAAACACGTCATTAATGAGCGAAAGGCTCGAGGAGATCTCCCACACTTCTTCCATATACAAATTGACCATTGGACTCCCATATCATCCTCTTTTCCATGGTATACATTTTGCACTCAAGTTTTGAAACATACAATTTGACCCTCTGAAAGTCACGTCCCCTGGGGAACCATTGTCACCCTAATTCTGAAGCACGTCTGACCTCTTTCCATACTTGCCAATTTCATGGAATCTCTTTGGTGTATCCTTGGGTTGTGGAGTTCACAAAATCTCCAATTCTTAGTCACTTTTTACGGTGCCCCCCGCCTTTGCACTTCTTTCAAAGTCTGCAACAACCAAGTTTTAATGCTAACAGTTCATCATGCAACAACCATACATACCGTCATGAAAAAGAAAAAGGCTCGACGAGACAGTGGAATTTAAATGAAGCTCGAATTCTCGAATTTAAATGAATTTATTTTCTCTTTTCTTCCCAGATACATCCAGAAACGATCTTGCCACACAATGGGATATATATTACAAATTTCAATATATTAGCGAAAACGAATCTGCCCAACCGTTTCCCTATTCCATACTTGAGCCACTTCGATTGTGGGTTCCCGGATAGGTGGGCTCACGTTTGCACTTCCATTGTTTCTTGTCCTGCAAACATTACCCGGACTTCAGCGATATACAAATTTCCCTATGGAATGTCTCATCATGCCCTCTTTTGTGTTATGCGTTTTTCACTCAAAAAGTTCTGAGACATACAATTTGACCCTCGAGCCCTCACCTCTAACATTTGTACCTTGTAACCCTATTTTGAAGCCCGCCTGACCACTTTCGATAATTAGACACTCCTTAATTGCTCTTTCCTGTCCCTGTGACCTTCGTACTTCTTTCTTAATATGCAATTAGTAACCTTTCATGCTAACAACTCACCATGCAAGAACCGTCAACATTGTCATTAATGAGCAAAACACTCAAGGAGATCTCCCATTAATATGCATTAAACCAATATCTACGGAGAGTTATATTATCCCTTTTGATTGTTCATCTCAAACATGGGTCCACACATTGGCACGTTCACTAAATTTCCAATCCTTAATTGCTCATTGTCGTACCCGCCATGTTCGCACTTATATGTATGCAATTACTAGTCTTTAATGCTAACAACACATCATGCAACAATCGTCGAAATTGTCATTAATGAGCGAAAGTCTCGAAGAGATCTCCCATTCACACGCATTGGACCAAGATTTGTGCAGGGTTATTATATCCGTTCCAACTCTTCATTTCAAACATTGTCTGGAGAAAACCAACGTTCTCGTAAACATATGGTAGAAGCTTGACAACAGTTCTGTGGAGATACAATGAATATCTTCGGACGTGAGGACCAGAACTTCCAATGGTCCAGGGAATACTCTTACTATTCATCTCGTTCCACCTAGAACGAAGTGATTTGGACCTCTGGAATCAATCGTGCAGGCTATGTCCCTGAGGTTTTTGACTGTAAGGAGGTAGTCTCTTAGTGCGCCCAAAAATATATTTCAAGCCAAAGAATTATTCCACCGCGCGACCATTCTTTTGTTTCTTTGTCACCTTAGTTCTTATGCAAGATGTTAATATTGTCAGAGCCAACATTAACCTTCAGAGGACAAGACTGCAAGCAGTTCCTAGAAAAACATGATAACAAGTTGGACCTCTTACCTGAGTTCCTCGAAGACCCGACAACAGTTCCTGAAGATATCACAAAGTTGCAGGTTAGTTCCTTTAGAAATCCATTCTGGGAAATTGCTTGGTTGTTTACAAGAATAACAGGACATGAATCCACGACAGGCATTTCCTGTATAGTTATTTATATTTTTTACTTCACAGTCAAGGAACAATTCATTTTCGATTGGGGGAAGCTAATTTCCATTGAAATCTGTTCCCAACTGTCACGATTCAAAGAATCGAATAAATTTTGTATGTCATCCTACTTGATTTTTGCAATAGTCCATTGTTGTCCATTTCCAAAATTGTCTCTGTCTAAGAAAATAAACTATGAATTTGACCCAATAACATTCTAGTACCAGGCCTTGTGGAGGCACAAGGCCTCCCATTTTTTTTTATGTGGATTTTAATTACTTTGTCTCAATTTTCAGAGATTTATTGGTAGGAAAGAATGCTCCCTGGATGTCTGGCCAGGAAACCAAGTTTTTGGAAAGGAAGGGGACACCTGAATGAATGGAAAATTACAGCGTAATAATGATCTTTGGCTCCAAGGAAACTCCTGCTTTTCTTCCATGTCACATCATGGACAAGATGTTTGTTACAAAAATAGCAAGGCAATACAACAATTGGTTGAATTTTTTCCATGGCAAGAGAAAAAAGTAGTTCATTCCTCTTTCCTAGAAAGTCGGGGACTTGGTGTGCAGAAACATCAACAAGATTGATGAATTCACAGGCCATTTCAATAAATTGAACCTAAAATATGTTGAAAGGCTAAAAGGGTTTGACCCTAATGGGATTTTTCAAGAACATTTACTATCAGTTGGTTTTAGAAGCATTTTTTTCCATAGACACCTGACTGAAGACAGAGACAATGACGACAACACTCCTGCTTCTGACGATTGTGACGTAGAGACATTGCAAAGCACAACTGAATTGTACAAACAACAGGGAAAAGGAACTAGTGATAAAAGTGTAGTCCCCGACCAACACTCCCAAGATCACGACATCACGAAGCATCGCTTCAACGGCCCACCCCAGTAAGAAAGAAATCTAGAAATCTTCAAACGAAGGAGGAGATAAGAACCCTCCTCGCGAAAAATATGATAGTTCTCATAAGATTCCCTTGACAAAGAAAAGAAAAAACATTGTAGGGAAGGTGAAAGAACCCAAAATTGAAAGTGAGCACATGCAACTTGAAACTTTTGTGGATGCCCTGTTGCACAAAGTTGATCCGCCCGTGGACGCGATGCACCATAGTTCCACAATGGAAATAGTTGAGACTAACATTTTTGATGAAGATGAATCCTTCGTATTCCATAGCATTGTTTTTGACAGCCAATCTAAAAATTTATTCATTGAAAAGAGAGATGTAACAAATAAGAAAGACAAATCTCGTACATAGGTTAACTTTAGGAAAATGTAGCCGTCCCAAATCTCCCTATTTCACCATGAAACCGTTGATGCTCTTGACGATTCCATTGGAGGAATTGAAGCAGAGAATGCCAGATTGAACAACCGAATCAAGGAATTGGAGGAGTCTTTCATTGCTACCCCAGTGTTTGCCATTCCTTTAGTAAAAACTATTCCTACTACCCCTGCAACCAAGTTAAAAGGATCCTCCAGCTTCCTCACATCCTGTAGAGCCTTTGTAGAGAAGAACATCAAGAAAAGAGTGTAGCTAATTACTGAAGACCGGGAAACATCACAAAATATAGCTTCCTTCGAAAGAGGGAAAATGATTTGCATGAACATTTGCAAACGAAATAAAAAAATGAAGAACGTTTCTATGAACAGACACTGACCCCTTTTTCCAACCACGCCATCAACAACTCGGATTTGAAAAGAAGACAAGAGGATCTCCCCTCCCCTAATAAGATCAAACAATTAAAAGCATGCTGGCAAAAGAAAGTTAAGAACCTACATCTGATTGTCAAATCATGTGAACAAGCCATATCATAGAAAGAAGAATTATTCAAAAATGTGAAGCAAATAGACTTAGCCAGAAGTACCAATGAGGTTTAAGACCCAATCTTAATCCTCAAATCATTGTCCTTGACAAAGAAAGCCTTCGATGAACAACTTGATATTTTAAAGGGGTTGTATTTAGAAAAGTTTTACGACATCCTTGAATATGGTGAAGATGATGTCGAGAACTGGCTAGTGGACTATTCGACACACAATGAAGAAATTGAATACGCTCTGCATAGTATTTCTGTGGATCTAAGGAAATTAGAAAACGAGCTTTTCGACATAGAAATCTGAGATGAAATCAACGTGGCTCCCATGAGAAGCTACATTGAAGAATGGTTCCAACAGAGAATGGACAAGCTCATCGACGAAGGACAACAACCGATTGGCATGATTCCAGTGGTCGTCGAAGACAACAACAAAAACGCATCGGCTTCATAGTAAGTCTATACTGATCACATCTTTCTTTCTTTATCAATCCAATTATTCTACCTCTTTAAATAGAAATCTCTAACCAAATACTCATAACTTCCAATTTCTTCTTTTCAGGTCTTCCTCTCTACCATCGCGCACTTCTTCTTTCTACAGTCCTATTTTTTGTACTTATTTATTTTATGGTCCGCAGGAGCCCCAATCTCAGTCTATATGAAAAACGTAGTTAAATTTCCAAAAATATGGAATAGATTCTAGAAATATATAAAAGACATTGTTAATTTTTGATAAATTTCAAAGAAAACTATTTTTTGAATGCTAAATTTATTTTCCTTCAATTATGATGGATGTCAGGAAATTGTGTTTATTATATTTGAATGTTTAATGTGTGTGATTCCGTAACATACATTATTCATTTTTGATAAATTTCAAAGAAAACTAATTCAGGAATTCCAAAAAAAAATTCCTTAACTTTGTTGGATGTCAGGAAATTGTGTTTATTATATTTGAATGTTTAATGTGTGTAATTCCTGGTACTTTTTTCCAGGAACCTTTATTGCAAGTCATTGAGACAGAAATTTTCGAAGTCCCTTGTTTGAACTATACACACCCCAAGAAAAAAATGTTTCATTCGCATATTAACCTTGGGGGTCATCTACCAGCCCAATGTTTTGTGGTTGGCCTGTGACACACTACCATGAGTCATCCTCTGCATGGATACCACATGTACTTCAAGTTGCTTCCCATGTGTCTCTTCTTGGTCCCACCATAACAATGCATTTATTCCCATTCCAACCTGGCACAGACTACACTGCCATGCAACACTTGTTGTATAATAGTTACACTTCCATACTACAATTAAAGTTAAAGGTAACTCGCTAGTGTATGTTAGAATCTAATAATTATATTTCGTTAAGTTAGTGGTAACTCGTTAGTATATGTTAGTATCTAATAATTATATTTCTAAACCTTTTACGAGTATCTTAATTTTAATTTTCAAGAGCATTATTCATTTAATGTCTTTTAACTTAATTTTTATGATGATGATAATAATATTTTTTTTTTTTTTTTGAGTAAAAATGGTGGAACCTGCTATATTAATTTATCGAAGAAACTTTGACAAAATGTACAGTGATATAGGTTTGAGTCACCAAAAATGTTGTCGTTTACCGGAAACCAGCATAGTTTGGGGAACATATAACAGTAGCATGATAAAACAAGAAACAAAATAGCATATGTCCTGCCCAGAGGAAACCAGGACAAATGGATATAGTCCAAATGGACAAATAACAGTAGCATGATAAAACTAAGAACCAGAAAAAGCATAGAAGACCTAGATACCCGGTGACCTGTCGCCCTTGCTTGTCTGCCACGTGGACCCAACTGGGATGGAAAATGCCTACGCGCAGAGAGGGCACTTCCGCTTAGATGGAGCGTTGGAGTAAGCATCAAGGAGCAGGTCCAGACGATGGCCCATAAGAAGGGCTCTATGCTCCAGGTCTGCCATGTGGCCTCGGAGTTCGAACACCAAAGCCAAATGCTCTGCAAGGAGAAGAGAGACATGCAAGCCATTACCCACATCGTTGAGGGATACATCCCTCAATTCCATGGTCACTCCAATTTCAGCTTCGAGCTCCATTAGCTCTGCACCATCCACTTCTTCCTTCCTCACTGAGCTATTGTTGTCCACGTTCACTTCTGCTTTGGTTTTATCCCGCGTTTCTTCCTCGAACATTGCCTGCATATCATGGCTGGTGGGGCTGTAGTCACCCGGCCAGGGAATTTCCTCAACAATGCACCTGGGGATGTCATCTACCAGAGCAATTTTTGGGTCGCTTCCATCCCAGTGTGTTGCCTCCATGGCTTGGGGCTCCGGGGTGGTCGTCAAGTCCTCCATGAACGGAATTTCTTCCACGTAACAGGTGGGAAACACATCCGCAACACCATCCTCCTGCCTGTCTCCAGGCTTAATTGTCGTGGTTTCGCTGCTACATCCGGCTCCTGTCTTCGCAATGATGGCATGCAGATCCAATTTCTCAGCTCGAGCCCTCTTTCGGAGAATGGAGGTCGCCATCGCCAGAGCACGCTCCAACTTCTCTTTCCTTTGCCACTGCGCCTTGTGGGTGTACCAGGTCGAGCCACGACGAGGCCTGCCTCACTCTCTGGTCATAATTTCCAGGGAATAGATGACGATACAGTGAGGGTGCAACGAGATGGGAGTAAGAAAGGATGAGAAGGATACAGGGCTGCGCCAAAGCTTCCGGATGAAGAGGAGAGTCGAAGCAAGAGTAGACCCACTTTGTCCAGGCACATGAAAAAGAAATTTGCGATTTCCTCAATGAATTGCAGCGAGATGGGAGTGAGTCGGGACGAGAAGGATATAGGGTTGCACCAGAGCTCCCATACGATGAGGAGAGCCGAAGCAAGAGCAGACCCACTCTTTCCAGGCACATGAAAAAACAAATTGCCAAAGGCCGAAGTCACCTGACCCTCCATAAACCCTGTCATGCTGAGTGTGCTGTGAGCGAGAGTGTTCGCGCGAGGGAGGTGTCCCTCCACCGTATAACTGTTGTTATGGCCATCTACCATCATAAATGCAGGCTGGTGGGTGGCGGCCATCAACATTTATGCTATGGCTTAGTGCTAAGCTTGGTGTTAATGAATTGTCGCGTGTCACCCCACCCGGGGCTGGGAAGTCTCTGCTTGCAAGGTCTCTGCATCGCCTTGAGAGGTCTGTATCATCAGAGAGATGGGATTGACAATATGTGAGTTCTGACTTTGAGTCAATTCCAGTATTTTCCAGGTGATCCGCAACCTTGTTAGTGTCTCGTTTCACATGAGAGGGGATTAGAATGAGATTGGGGTGGATGAGATCTCCGAAATCCTCCAGAAGTCCTGAGAGTCTCCATCTGGGGGAAATCTGCCTAGGGAGTTCACCGTGAAGGATTTTGGAGATGAGTTGAATTATGATTTGGGAGTCTCCCTTAGTGACAAGCCGATGGTACTGGTGTTGAACAATATCTTGGAGGCCTCTGACCAGGCTTGTGAGCTCCGCCACATTGTTCGTGTTTTTGCCTAAAAAGCCTGCCATCATATGAATAATCTTACCCATGTGGTTTCGAAGGACAGCTCCAAAACCAACTGGTCCAGGGTTACCCCTAGAGGCCCCATCGAAGTTAAGCTTGAGGAAGTCTGAGGGGGGTGGGGTCCACACCGTGGGACTGTTAGCTCGTCCATTTTTAATCTTCCCCTGTGTTTGCACACGCATTTGCAAGTCCCAGCTTTTAAGAACAATCTCCTCCTCGGGCTTACACTGCAGATCTTCATGGAGCCAGGGTTTTCTATGGACAGTTTCACGGATAAGCCTCTTAACTCTCTCCCAAGTAATGGTGGTAGGGGACAGTCTAGAGTTGAATATTCTCTTATTTCTTTCTTTCCAGATTGCCCATAATGTGAAGCCCAGGAGCAGCTGCCAGATACACTGGAGAATTGGATTGTGGAAGGAAATTGTTTCCCAATTAGCTAAGGTATCCCTGATACTACCTCGATTTCCCTAGGAGCGTCGCATGGCTTGGGCTCCCCAATCCCATATCTGTTGACTATAGTGGCAGTTGTTGAGGAGATGTTCCATGGTTTCCTCGCTTTGTTGGCAGAGGGTACATCTGGAGGGGCCTGTAAAGCCTTTCTTTAGGAGGTTATCCTAGGTGAGGATATGGTTTTGAGCTGTGAGCCAAAGAAAAAAGGAGACCTTGGGCCAGAGTATTGGTTGCCAGACTTTGCTCCAGATGGTTTCGGGAATTTGGTTTTGATAGTTTCCCTGTAGGTAGTATGCTTCACTGATCGAGAAGATGCCTGAAGTGGAGTGGCCCCATCGAAGTATGTCCGGTCCTTCTTTAATTGGAATTTTCCTGTGTAGCATACAGTTCTGCCACGGTAGAAGGTTGAAATCCTCCGTGATCTGTAATTCTGTTCAGCTCGTTTTCCATTGTCTCCAAGGTTGCCTTCCGTGAGTTGGGAGCCAAAAGTCATTAACATTTTTGAAGATGTTTTGTTGTAGCCTATGTTTGAGAGGGTAGAGGATTTCCAGATCACTAAGAGGGGGTAGCTGTTGCCAAGAGTCTTGCCAGAAGAGTGCACTTTCTCCATTTCTTACCTCCCAGAAAGCATGCTGCTGAATCAGGGGGCGATTTTGCCAGGCGGTGTTCCAAATGTTGGATCCTTGTATCTATTCATTGAATCTGATTAGTTGGTCAGGCTGTGCGTTCGGGGTGTACTTTTGCTTCCAAATCTGCGCCCAGAGTTCTTTCGGGTGTTGCAGCCACCTCCACCACATCTTGGCTCCCATGACCTGGTTAATCTTTCCCGAATCCCGAATTCCCAGCCCTCCAAACTTTTTGGGTTTACAAAGTTTTTCCCATCCACCTAAAGCCCATTTATTGTTATTTTGATGTCCCTTCCACAGGAAGTTTCTTTGGAGACTCCTGATGGCCATGATGACCGAGATGGGCGCTTCCAGAGCAGTAAAGAGATAAGTGGGCAGAGCTTGTAGGACTGACTTGAGCAGGACCAGTCTGGTAGAAATATTCAGAGGTCTGAGGTCCAGTTGTTCAACCTGTTGGCGATAGATAAGAGCAGGCTATCCCATGAAATGGATCTCGCTGACTCTCTGGTTAGGGGAATGCCTAGGTAAATGGAAGGGAGGGAGCTTTTGGAGATGCCTAGAAGTCTTGAAAGGTGATTCTGAACCGAGGCTGGCGTGTTGAAAAAATAGAGTTTGGACTTATCCAGGTTGAGCAGCAAGCTTGAGGCTTCTGAGAAGTCAGAGAGAATTGAGTTGAGCTTGGTGGCTTCTCTAACCATGGGGGTGTTCATGAGAAGGGTATCGTCGACAAACTGGCTATGCGAGGGCCCTGGGTGAAGGTTATGAAGTGGCAACCCAGTAAGTGAACCTTCAAGGACCACTGCTTTGAGATAGCGACCTAAACCCTCTGCCATGATTACAAAGAGAAAAGGGGAAAGAGGATCACCTTGCTTGATACCCCTAGTGGAGTGGAAAGGTTGGGAGGGTGTGCCGTTGACAAGAATTGAAAAGAAGGAAGAGGAAGTGGGCTTGAGAATCCAGTTGACCCAGTGATTATTGAAGCCAAAGGATTCCAGAACCGACCGCAAGTATTGCCAGTATAATCTATCAAAATCTTTTGAGAGATCCAGTTTGATAAGCATACCTGGTATTTTTCATGTCTTTAAGGAGTGGATCACCTCATTGGCCAATATGACGCTGTCCATGATTTGTCTTCCTTCTACATAGCCAGATTGCTCATTGGAAATAATGAACGATAGGAGCGGTTTGAGACGATTGGCAATGACCTTTGTAATTATTTTGTAAATGACATTACAGAGGGAGATTGGTCTAAACTATTTTGGGTGAGTGGCTCGCTCCTCCTTGGGGATGAGAGTGATGAAAGTTGCATTAAGAGCGGATAGAACTTGACCCGATGTTCTTGATTCTTCTACCGCCAGCCAGACATCTTCCTTGATCATGTCCCAGCAATAATGGAAGAAATCCGTAGTGAAGCCATCCAGGCCTGGTGCTTTACCTGGGGGCATTTCCTTTACTACTAAATCCACTTCAGACTGAGTAATTGGCCTTATCAGTGCTCTGTTCTGCTCAGATGTGATGAACCTGGGTATGTGCTGGGTGACTTTTTTGATGGCCTCCTCCTTGTTCATATTGGTCTCTATGAGGAGATCTTGATAGAAGGAGTTGAGTTCTTCCGCTATTTGGTCATGATCTCTTATCGGGATGCCTTGATCATCCTCCAACTGGGTAATGTGATTGATGTATCTGCGGTGCATCATCGCCCTGTGAATTTTTTTTGTGTTGCACTCCCCTTCTTTAAGCCATTGGACCCTGGATTTTTGCCTCCATAGGATTTCTTCTTGTTCCCTGCAGGCCTCCAAATCCGCAATTAGTTGTTCCTCTTCCTGCACCAGGTTCTGAGTTCGGCTCCTTGCTATGAAAGTTCATTGAAGTTCTTCAAGTTGTCTCTCAATCTCCTTCTTCCTGAGTAGTATGTTTCCAAAAGTGGATTTGTTCCAGCTTTTCAAATGTTTCTTGAAGTTCTTGAGGCACTGCTGGAACTTATACATATGAGTGCCATGATCAATTTCAGCCTGGGCCCACCAAGTGTGAGCCAGCTGGTGAAAGTTTGGGTGAGTGAGACAGAATTTTTCAAAGCGGAAAGGCTTGGGCCTAGGGGGGAATCCCGGGTCCAGACAAAAGGCGATGGGCCAGTGGTCTGACCCTGTCTTTGGCATTATATTTGCTTCCATTGCCTTGTCACTTTCGAGAAGGGCTTCAGTCACTAGAAAGCGATCTAGCCTACAGGCAACATTCTGGTGCCCTATTCTTTTATTGGGCCAGGTAAAGATTCTGTTCCAGTTTTCCATGTCAACCATATTTAATTGCTCTATTAGGGTTTTGAACTTACCGTTGTCCTGCTCCAGCCGTTTTGTTCCACCTGTTTTTTCCTCTAGCGTTAGGATCATATTGAAGTCACCTCCAACGATCCAATGCGGTGTTTGTATGAGGGTTTTAACATATTGAAGGGTTTGCATGAAGCTCTCCTTATCTTGGATGGATTGCGGGCCATAAACATTTGTGATGGCACCTTCCTTGGTGGAGGCTACAAATTTGAAGTGAGTTGTTAGAGTGCCTATTGTAGAGAAGGGATGATGCATAGAGACTGTTTGTGGGTTCCAAAGGATGGCTAGTCCTCCTGAAGCGCCCACTGAGTCCTGATAGAGGAATTCACCATCTGTCCAGCTGCTTTGAAAGATGTTTTCAGCCTCCCGTCCTGCACATTTGGTTTCCTGCAGTAGAAGGATATCTGGGTTCTCTGTTTTAATACATTCTTGGAGGATCCTCTGCTTGGATCTTCCATTGAGACCTCTGATGTTCCAAGTTATTTTCTTCATCATGAGGATGGTGGAGGGGGGTGGAGGTATCCCTCCGATAACCTCTGTATCTGGCCTGAATTAATCATTAAGTGCCCTGCCTCCTTAATAAGTTGATGGGTTGGTTTACATCCTCGTCTCTTGTTTTCCTTGGTTGATTTTTTGGGCTTGGAGCCTGGATCTGTCGAGATGCCCAGTCTAGCTGTGGATCCCACCATGGAATTAGTAAACACTTTATGAACTTTCCGGAGCTGTTCTACTGGAATGTGTTGCAGATCTTTTTGATTGAGGGCTTCCTCCAGTTTTTCCAGGTCTATCTCCGCCAGATCCATTTCGTCCATGAGCATGTTGGTGTCTCCGTCTCTATCGGATTGTGTTGACTGAGTTGTTTCTTTTGGATGTGTTGTGTTTGGCTCTTCAAGGCTTTTGCCTTTCGCTTGCATTGTTGCTTGGAGGGGGTTATGTATTTCCGCCTCTTTCGGTAGCTGATTCAGTGATCCGGATTATTTTCGGCACGAAATGAGAGCGGAGATATAATGAAGAAATGCACAGAGATATCGCGTATATCCAGTAATATAACAGAAATATATCAGAGATGCAACCATAAACACCGAGATACAGTAATACACGATTTCTATTAATGAAAGAGATGTACAGAGACTGTAAAAATACAGAGTGAAAG
>ML781969.1:94880-133740 GCA_009831015.1 Picea engelmannii | reverse complement strand
CCCGGGGTCGTAACTTTTGCATACGATCTCCGTTTTAGGCGTGTGATAGCTCGTTGGAAAGGTATCGTCGAGGAGATTCATTTTGGGGCCTCAATATGCCCTCGGCTATCATTGAGAACCTTGATCTCAAAAAAACTTCATTTAGGCCCTCAAAATGGCCCCGAAAGTTAAAACCTGCTAAAAATAGTAAATTGCCAAAATGGCCAGAAAACTGTTTTGAGCCATTTGGAAAAGGTGGTTGGCCCCCGATATCCACCTGGATCATTCAGAGCGTCATAGAAATTTTTGGTGGGGACCTTTGGGGCCAAGCTCTGATTCTATTTTCTTGATGGGTTCTTTCACCTTCCCGTGACATTGGCAAAGTCGTCCTTCTGCTTGGTTTTAGAGGGCTTAGGGGCTATGGCATTCAGGGGGCAGTCTCTGAACAGGTGGTCGTGCGCGTGGCACTTCCTGCATCAAAAAGGTATGTGTTCGTAGTCGATTGTCTAGTTCCAGTCCTCATCCTGGTATTCAATTGTGATGGAACCAGGCAAGTCTTTCGATATGTCCATGTAGATGCAGATACAGACATATGATGTGTACTTCCTCATTTTTGTAGCTTCTGAAGCTTTGACGTATTGTCCCACCGTGTTTCCGATGCCCATGAGTATTTCTTCCAGCCTGAATTCCTGGGATAGGGAGTACAGCCGGATCTAGACCGAGGCTCTTGAAAAGTCCTCCTACTCTGGACTAAATCTGTCGGTCCAGAATCTTAGAAATAGGCTCGCTGAGTTGTAGAAATATGGTCCGTTGTCAAATATTCTGTCCTTATCTTTGAGATTGTACAGGATTATTGTGAAGAAACCCTTAGAGCTAAGCTGGACTTCATAATCTCCTTTAGGGTTCCACCAGTCCTTGATCCAGCGAGTGAGATCTCTTTCAGTCGGCCATAGGCCCAAGAATTTTCCAATCAGTGCGTGATCCATCATAAACTGGGTGTGTTCCCCCACCTGTGTTGATTTGATATGGTAGAGTGGAGGTTTTTCCATTTGTGGTATACACTTACCTGGCAGCCAGTTTTTGGAAGCTTGCGGATGAGATGTGCTGGGCTCTAGTTCCATTTCTTTGTTGAGTCCTTGTTCTTGGGTAAAGAGTTGCTCCCTCAAGTGCACCGGTGGATCGAAGGCAGGCCGCTTAGCACGAATACCGTTTCTGTCGTGGGCGGCGATGTCACTGTACGAGGGGGGTTTCCCCCCTCTCCCGAGCTCATTGTTGGGTGTGCAGGGACCTCGTGAGGTGCTAGTCTGTAGAGCGAGGAAGTGGGTGGCAGGGCTCTGGTGTCAGAGCGCGCATCAAACGGTCACGGGGCGCTAGGGTTACAGTGTGCTAGGGTTCTTCACCTGGTTCTCCGCCTCTGAGGGATAATAATAAATTACTTACACTAGAATAGATTAATATTTTGTAGAATTATAGTTTAATAATGTTAATATTTTATAAAATTATAGTTTTTAAACTAATAATTCTAATATGTAATTCTAAGTGTATAGCAGTTACACTTTCACTTTTTAGTTAAGGTTAATTGTAACATAATCTTACATGATATTTGTGTTTGGTATACAATTATTTTTAATTTGAATATAATATGAGTTTTTGTTAATAACAGAATATTGTTTTCAAGTTTATATAATTAATATTTAGTAAAATTATATATATATATATATATATATATATATATATATATATATATATATATTTTGTTTTAGTTAGGTTCACTTGAATGTACTTTATTTTATGGTTCTTCGTTACTCATAAGGTATAAATTATAGTTTTTAAACTAATAATTCTAATATGTAATCTAAGTGTATAGCAGTTACACTTTCACTTTTTAGTTAGGGTTAATTGTAACATAATCTTACATGATATTTGTGTTTGGTATATAATTATTTTTAATTTAAATATAATATGAGTTTTTGTTAATAATAGAATATTGTTTTTAAGTTTATATAATTAATATTTAGTAAAATTATACATATATATTGTTTTAGTTAGGTTCACTTGAATGTACTTTATTTTATTGTTCTTCGTTACTTATAAGGTATAAATTATAGTTTTTAAACTAATAATTCTAATATGTAATCTAAGTGTATAGCAGTTACACTTTCACTTTTTAGTTAGGGTTAATTGTAACATAATTTTACATGATATTTGTGTTTGGTATATAATTATTTTTAATTTAAATATAATATGAGTTTTTGTTAATAATAGAATATTGTTTTTAAGTTTATATAATTAATATTTAGTAAAATTATACATATATATTGTTTTAGTTAGGTTCACTTGAATGTACTTTATTTTATTGTTCTTCTTTACTCATAAGGTATAAATGTCGAGCGTTCTAGTTAGGTTCCCTTAAATGTACTTTATATTTAGAGTCGATATTAATTAAGTATTTTGAATTACGCCGAAGGTGTTTTTTTAAGGGAGAGTTTCCCTACTAGAATTTTTCGTCTGTCCATCTCCGATACAGACATGTGATCTGTTCCTACATCTTTTGTTCATATCTCACAAAAATATCTGTTGTTGTAACCTGTGCATTGTCCTGCACTGTATTGAATGGAAGACATGGTCCAATTTTTTTAATTACTACCGATGTAACCTGTGAGTTATCATAAAAATCTTTGTTGTCGTAACCTGTGTGTTTTCCTTGCACTGTATTGAATGGAAGGCATGGTCCAATTGTTTTAATTACCACCGTTGTAACTTCTGAGCTATCCCTGCACTGCATTTAATGGAATTTAGTTCTATGTGAGTTGTCCCTACACTGCGTCATTATCTGTGCGTTGTCCCTGCACTGTATTGAATGGAAGGCATGGTCCAATTGTTTTAATTACTACTGTTGTAACCTGTGAGCTATCACAAAAATATCTGTCTCCGTAACATGTGCATTGTCCCTGCACTGTATTGAATGGAGGAGTTGTATTGAATGGAGGAGTAGGCTAACTCGGAAACAATCTCTCCTCCCGATTGTTCGTACTCCAGCAAGTCCGGCATGTAGCTTTCCGACGACTCCCGGTTCGTGTTGTGGCACTATCCCCCGGACGTTGCCATCATTCTGTAGCATGAAAGACTCCATCCCTCCAAATGGAACTGCATAGCATTAAACACTCTATCATTTATGTAAGTGCCGACAGACAGTCCTGTGAAGCTTGAGCGCCTGTCCACGTCCTCCCTACGACTTCCACGATCTCAAAGTCTCCAAAAGTGACTCATCCCATCGAACTTGAAATTTGAAATTTCAATTTCCCTCGGCGTGTTCCTGCTATATGGGTGGGTGAGAATATGGTTTCCCTCATGTGCCTTCTATATGGGTTGGAGAGCACAGTTTGAGAAGTTGAGGCGATGTTTGAGAACTTGCAAGTGAAGTAATTGGTTTTCTGATTATTGTTGGTGCAAGCATGTCGAGTGACTGCAAATTGTGATTGTGCTAACAAGAGCCAGTGCACATATGTGATTGTGTCGAATACTTCAATACCAAGGGCTCCAAAGGATAAAACATCCACCACGATCGCAAAGAAACAACAACCAAGAACTGATGCTTGTAGGGTTTTCCTTGACGAAGAGCCGATGTAGTTTCTCCAGGTGATTCAAAGCTTTCGTATCGTTTTTCATCCTGGCGAGGCAGCTTCTATCTGCACACATATTATGACATCAAAATTAGTCATGCTCGATATGCACTTTTGTATTCTTGGTAGCTCTGGGGTTTTATGGAGTGCAACACAACATAATGTTGTGTTCGTATTTTGCAGCCAATATACAACAATGGCGATAGAAGCTATAAGATCAAGCAGAGAGGCTGCGCTGGAGTTTCTGGAGGTTAGGAAGGTAGGAGGATGCAGATCAAATAATCAGAGAGGGGCATTATGGATGAGGGATCTGAACACGTGAGACTGGATGGCCTTCAAATTCTTGCCAATACTGGGAGACTTTGATTTCGTTGGGTCACATATCGAATCTTCTGAGGCGCAATTGCAAACATCGCTTACCCATCCTCCTCACCTGGTTGGTGTGTATGGTATGGGTAGGGTTGGAAAAACTTTCGTGCTCAAACTCATCCTTCAAGAAGGTGAGTGGTAGCTTTGATGTTGTCATTTGGGTTATTGTTTTTCAAATGGGCGGGAATAATTCCATTTCTGAGGCACTGAATTTGAAATTCGATTAAAGCTTCCACAATGATGGGTAGAAGATGGCATTAATTCCATTTATGAGGCATTGAATTTGAAATTCGATGAAAGCTTCGACATTGATGGGTAGAAGATGGAACTGTTTACATCTCTAGTAATTTAAAAAAACAATCTCATTATGAAAGACATGTGGAGTGCAATTCATTTTGATGAAGTAGGCAACACATTTCCACTCGCAGTTTCGAGGTGATTGCAGAAATGGGGGAAAATGAGTGCTCCTTGAAGATACAACCCCTTTCCGAAAAGGAAGCGAGGGATTTGTTCAAAGGAAAAGCTTTTACAAATGGGGTTGTTGTCTACAAAAAATATAGAAGTTATTACTAGACAAATTGCCATGGAATGTAAAGGTTTGTCGTTGGCTGTAAATTCAAATTCAGTTGGTGCAGTGATGACTTATAAAAAGAACTAAGAGGACTAGAGTCCAGCTTTAACTCCAATGAGAAATACAGATCCTAATTTCTGAAATATTCACAAACCAGCACAACTCTATCAACGGTTAAGTTATAGTTATAATGATTTGCATGATAACTTAAAGATTTGTTTTCTCTATTGTGCTTCCTTTCCCGAGAATGCATAATTTGATGCGCGGATGTTGGTGAAAATTTGGATCGAAGAAGGCTTAATGATAGGCGTAGATGATACTGCATTTGTTGGATGTCATAAATCTCCCAAATATGAGGTAGTTGATTAAATGTGTAAAGGGAGACAATAAAGTTGGTCCAATGGATACTTGGAGAAGATAAGAGACTTTACATTACAATAAATTGATGATGCAATTATATTTGATGAAGTGCAGTGTGGTATTATCAAAATATATTTGATGCAATTATATTTGATGAAGTGCAGTGTGGTATTATCAAAATATATTTGATGCAATGGAGGATAGTGTTGTCCTTAACATAGAGAACATGAAATGGTTGCAAAGTTATTGGTTGATTTAATGTGTGTAATAAAGGATGAATGCTCAATCTCACTCATAATAAAATGTCCATTGTTAATTAAATTGTCACGGGAAATGAGATTGTTGATTATTTGGGTTGGTTTTCATTGATGTCAACCCTTGAAGAAAGTCTGGTAGCAAATTATGGTAGCACAAAGGTTTGGGTAATGGACCCAAGTTTGTTTGATGGATAATGGTATGAGTTTTGATATATTTGCAGGCAAGACTAGTCTAGAGGGATAGTACATGTCATGCCATTTCTAGTGGTATGTGGAACGCCACATAACTCCTCACGGTTAGAGAGTTATGGCTATGTGAAGTTGGAGAACCCTCATGAGTCATCTAGAAGACCCAAAAGGTCAAAGTAGTCAAAGTGGTCGCAAAGAAGAAATTATTTAAATAATAAAGTGAGGTGATGAGTGTACTATAAATCAAAGTGGATACAAAAGAAATTATTTAAATAATAAAGTTAATGGAGAAATTAATAAGTGGTTAGAAGTGGGTTAGCCCTAAAATAAAGAAAGTGGGTTAAGATGGTAAGAAAGTAATTTAAATAATAAAGTGAAGTGATGAGTGTACAATAAGTCAAAGTGGATACAAACAAAATTATTTAAATAATAAAGTTTGGAGAAATTACTAACTGAACAAGTGGTTAGAAGTGGGTTAGCCCTAAAATAAGGAAAGTGGGTTAAGATGGTTAGAAGGTAACCCTTTGAGGAAGTTGCATGAAAGTATAAATAAGAGGCAAGGGCCTCTCATTTTTAATCACACTTGAGTATATTGAATATCTACAAGTCAATGAGGTAACCAAAGGATATCTAAGACGAATTTCAGAGGGAAGGTGAAGTAAAGAAGGTTGAAATTCAAGGGAGGATAAATTATTTTGATGATGTTTTCTAAGATATGTTATTTACAGGTCATATCACCATTTTCGCAATAATTTTTTTCTAGAATTATTTAGACCATAAAATTGGGATGTCGTTGCGGAAACATATCCAAGTAGCTGTGATAAAAATTTCAGCTTGTAGTTCGTTGTATTTTTGGAGTTACACTCTGTGGAAAATAGGGTTTGTGGCTAGTCCTGAAACTAGTCTAAAACAGGTGTTTCAGGTAAAAACGTCATAACTTCTTCATAACAGATCCAAATTCAGTAAGACCAAATGTATTGGTTAGAGTACAATCTGTAGTATTATGTGTACCATTTTTAGATTCATACAACAAATAATTTTTGCGGGTCACGCTATACAAATTCTCTCTCTAGAATAAGACAGAATTCAACAAGGTATATCATTTTTTCTATAACTCATTTTTTGAGAGGTTCCAAGTAGTGAAATCTGGAGGAATTGCATAAAAGACACTGAAGAATATTGTGCACCATTTTTAGATCTTTGTTCATTACAGGTACATAGTTATGATTGTTTCAAGTTAGGGTTGTTGACTAATCCAAAATTCGTCATGTGAGACTAAAATAGAGTTTGATGAAATGTTAGTCTCTTGTTGTTAAAGTTAGGGAAGGTTTGCAGGTATGTGATCATATACACCAGGTCTATTATAGAGTTACAAATCAGATTTGGATGATAAAATTGATGAGGGCTTTTGGTTGAGGTGTGTTACAAATAGTGGTTGTATAACAGTGAGGTTGTGGCACATGGTTTGATGTAATGATTTATGGTATTTGGTTATGGATAGTGTGAAGAGAACTTTTGATGGTTATATTGGTATATGTATTTGGTATATGGTTGAGGTACATGTTGGGTATATGGTTGATACAAGTAGTTGATGAGTCAGCACATACATGTGGAGTATAGTTGATGATGTTGGTACATCTTGATGAGTCATAGTTTACGTGCATTTGATGCATGATTGATACATATTTGGTGCATGGTTGATGCACTCGTTGATGGTATAAGTTGAGGTACAAGTTGGTGAATGGTTGATGCACTTGTTTATGGTACAGGCCGATTACAGGTTGTTTGATACAGGTTGGTGCATGGTTGATGCACTTGTTTATGGTACAAACTGATTACAAGTTGTTTGGTATAGGTTGGTACATAGTTGATGCACTTGTTTATGGTACAGGTTGATTACAGGTTGATTGGTACAGGTTTACAACAGTATATCTCACAATGATAGTGTAACATTGGTTCCATCATTCTACTTATATTTCAGGGTGGTTGGACGGGGCAAGGATAGGTGGTTGTAGCTGGAGAACATAGGGGGTTGTAGTCTCCTTCTGGTTGTAGCCAGAGAATTGGGGAGTTGGAGCTTCCTTCAAGTTGTAGCCTAAGAAACTAGAGGGTTGGAGCCTCCTTCCAGTTGCAGCTGGAAAACAAAGAAAGTTGGTGCTTCCAATTAATGTAATTCTTAAAGACATATAAGAAAAAGCATTATGTGGTTTTCTCTCGCTTTGGGTTTCCACATAAAAACACTAGTGTACTATGTATGTGTATGATTGCTCATTTGTTCATTGTTTATTTTTTACTCTGCAACTATTGGATGATAATGCTTCATTGATATAGCACTTGCATTTTATGGTTAAAAAATATTAAATTACTCTATTACTGATTCACCCCCCCTCTTAGTAATCCAAAATAGATAAGATGCCCATTGCTAATGAAATTGTCATGGGAAATGAGACTATCTTTTTTTTTTTTTTGTTAGTTTTTCTGTGACATGTAGAACTAACATGTGGCTTAGAAACTGTGACTCAAGGGCATCTAAGCCATCAAAATCACCTGGGGATCGCACCCGGCCTGAGCCACACCAACCTTTAACATGGCTAGAATTTTTTTCCCCGTAGGTTTCGAACCGGTGACTTTAACATTAGGGAGTGCCTTAACAGTACACTCCGTCACCGAATATCCTACACCTCGAGGACATGGGAAATGAGACTATCTAATTTAAATGCATCTCTATATTTTAAAGGAATTGGACATTGAAATTTATTGGTATCTAGAGGAATTGACTCTATTTCATTTAGAAAAGTTAGAAAGCATTATAGTATGATGTGGTATGTAGAATGAAAAAGTATTATTAAATTAAAAAAATATAATGAAATAGTGATGACTAAATTAATGGCTTTTTTTTTTTAAGAATTATTATAATATTAATATTTTTCAACTAATAATGTTTTCCATATAAAATATATATCTTTGAATCTTAAATCTTATATATTAAATTAACTATAAATTTTTAAAATTTTAATATTTACATATTTTATATAAATATTGGTTAATTTAATGATTTTTTTTTCAAAATTATTATTAATAATTTATACGATTATAAATGTATTTAACAAATACATCTTCTCTCCTCTTTAGGATATTAGGATTGAAGACAACTCAATAATTTCTCTCCATTAGTTTATGACATATGATATAAAATCTTTAAAATGTTTTGGGTGAATAGTTAACTAATTTAACTAACTTAAAATACAATAAATTAAAAGTTATGTATTTATATTATTATTTTTTAAAATTTAGTTTTTGATAGATGATATAAAATATTTAAAACGTTTTGGATGAATAGTTAACTAATTTAATTAACTTAAAATACAATAAATAATAAATTAAAAGTTATGTACTTATATTATTATTTTTTAAAATTTATTTATTATTTAGCTAAATTATGATATTTTGAAAATGTTATAATATCATATAAATAATTAATATAATTAATCATTAAATATTCTCATTTATAATTTTAATTTTAAAAATTATTGAAAAATATGAAAACTATTAAAAATATTGTGGTGATGATCTAATGATAATAATGTCCAATGAATTCTCTAAATTTTAATGTTTCCAAACCTTTATTTTTTTATAATTTTGAAATTTTAGTTATACATCATTATGAAAATGATTTGTTGGTGATGCATAAGGGGTAGACTTTTCCCCCTACTCTTATAAAATACTTTTAGGTATTGAATTATTAAAATGAATTTTTAGAGAATTAAAAGCGGTTTTAAATTTACTCAAGAACTGATTTCACATTTAAAACTTAATATTATTTTTACTTTTTTCTTTTCAAATATAAATCTTAAAAAATATTAAATTAGAATATAAATTTGAAATTTATTAATACTTAAACAAAAATTAAAAAATAAATAAATAATTGCTTGAAGATATTTAAAATACACATATAAACTCTTTTACAATACCTAGGGGAGACCATTAAAGAGTAGTTGGTGAATTACTAAAAGGAAGGGGGAAGATGAACTTCCCCAATCAACTTTTAGGTTTAAGGATGAACGTATCCATAAATGGAAGTTGACTATGGCTCTTAATCTAGTGCAAGGGGGAAGATGAACTTCCCCAATCAAATTTTAGGTTTAAGGATGAACTTTTCGATAAAGGGAAGTTGTTGACAATGGCTCTTAATTTAGGAAAGGGAAAAGACAAAGTATTGTAGCAATATCCTTGTGGGATTCTCCCTCTTCTCAACTCATCTCAACATAAGTTATAATAATGATGGATAACCTTAAGTGATTCTACTAAATTTTAAAGTACAATGTAAAGTTTCCTAAAACAATATTTTATATTGATATTTCAAATTGAAAATTGATTTTTAATGTTCATATTATTAAATTTTTATAATAATCATAAAAATAGAAAAAAATATTATATTATTGATTTATTTTTTAATTAATATCATTATTTAAAATTAAACTAAGATATTTTGAAAATAAAAAACACTATAACAATAGTATAATTAATTGACAATAATATAATTTACATTAGTATAATTGACATTGAAAATAAAAATGAAAATAAAATAATAATCTAACCAAATAGTATAATTGACAATAGTATAATTTACATTGACAATTTTAATTTTAAAAATCGTTTGAAAATATAAAACTCATTAAAGAGTTGTAGTACAATAATAATGTTGGAGGTTTTTCTTAACAACCTAAATTTATTTTAAAATAGTCTCTTTATAAAAACGTGACCTTTTCATAATCATAATTTCATTTCTTAATTTATTTTAAAATAGTCTATTTATAAAAATGTGACCTTTTCATAATCATAATCTCATTTCTCAAAATAGTTTTTTTTATAAAAATGTAATCCTTTCATAACTTTAATCTTATTTTTTAAAATATTTTTTTTAATGTAATAGTTTTAATTTTTTTTATAATTTTGAAAGGTTAGTTATACATGCTATTATTGATTTATTTGTAAATTAAAATATAATTT
Organism: Picea engelmannii; assembly: GCA_009831015.1. Taxonomy (NCBI): domain Eukaryota; kingdom Viridiplantae; phylum Streptophyta; class Pinopsida; order Pinales; family Pinaceae; genus Picea; species Picea engelmannii. The sequence continues at coordinate 123,382 of ML781969.1, read as the reverse complement.
AAAAAATAATATAATGTATACTATGTATTTTTTAAAACAATTTTTTTTTTTTTTTAATTATGGATATTATTTTTTATTTATTTTTAAATATAAATATAAATATAAAATATATTAATATTTGAATATTAAAGGATAGTATAAACTTGAAATAAGGGTTGAGCATGATTAACAATTCTTATGTAAATCGATGTATTGATCTTGCAACGACCTATTTTTATGAGGGGAGGATGGTGCTCTGCAGAAACCCTAGTCGTAGGTGGTTTCAGTTTACTTTTCTCTCACTCTTTTTCTTAGATCTATAGTTTTCCCAAAGCACTAGGTGAGGTGGCAGTTCATTCACGTGGAAGCTGGTGGGTGATGCTATCGTTTTTTCTCTTACTCATTTTGCAATTCTCACTCTAGCTTTGGTGGTCTAGAATCATGGACGAGTTGGTCGAATATGACCATGATTAGTTGGATGGCCAACTCATTTGGAGTTTTCCAGCTGGCCTGCTCTCTGACAATGGTCCACCGTTTTTGTCGCCTCATGTCGGAGATGTGAGGGAATCCATCTCGCCTGACCCAGCTCGAAAGTCTCTCCCAGGTCTACAACTGGTTGATATGGGTGGAAATCTAGGTGCTTCAAATGTGGATCATGTGCTTTGGGGATTTTTTCCCCAAACCCTTCAGAGGCCCCCTCAGATTCTTAGATCAATTTCATTTGGGAACCCCTTCTCGGGGTGGCATTGCTCTAAGTGTCCCAATGATAGAGAGTTGTCAACCAATTGCCACATCAATGGTTGCTCAAGATTGAGCTTTTGATAAGAAGGATTTTCATCCCCTCCCTTTTTTAGAAAGACAACACTTTCCAGCACAAGATCAACACTTAGCATCCAAAAATGGCATAAGAAAGAGAGAAATTGATTTTTCCCAATGAGGGAGAAAATTTTAGCCAAGTATCTTCTCAACGATGGGAGAGTTATGTCTCAAATGAAATGAGTTTGATCTTTATTTATACCAAACCTATAAAATAAAGTTTGTCCACTTAACATAGGTAAAACACAAAATAAGGGAGACATTTCCCTTTATTTTACCCCTTTACAAAATAATTTTATTTTAACTTTAAGAATGCACATAAGAAACCCTAGAAACATGATGTCACACCCTAAAGGGTGATGTTTTGGTACTTTGTAGAATTTATTGGGGTTGTAGGAGAAAGCGATAGGCCTCCAAAGGCCATGTGTCCTCAAGCCAAGTGTCTCCTCCATAATGCAAGGGGTCCTCCCATCCAAAAGTGTCAAGTGTCCATCAATCATCATCATCACCACCAAACCCTAGCCCCCAACAAGACACAAGCCCCAAAAGTGAAACGATTTAAACTCTAAAGGAAAATTGTTGAGCTAATAGGGGCTAGATGAGATCCTCTAAGGTGCCCTCTCAAGCCTCCAAAGGCTACATCCATCATCTAAAGCGTGGACCAAGGAATCCAACCCATGGGCTTCATGCCCCAAGGAAGCCCAAGCTAGGCTTGTTCTTCCAAAATTGTCCACCAAGCAAGGTCCTACAAAGAAAATGAATGTGTCCTCCAAGGGTCTCAAGAAAAACATGTCATAGCAAGTAAAATCATGTCTAATACATGATCCACCTAAACACGTGCATAAAACTACCTCATCAAATTAAACAAGTTCTTAAAGATACTATGCAATTGACCAAGTTTAGGTATGGGAGGGGTGTCATAAAAACCCTATTGGGTGAGCCAAAACCCTCAAGTAGGGGATGCTTCCAAAGGTAACCCCTTCAAGGTCATGTAGTGGATATGGGGTGGATGGGGATTAGACTTCATAGGCTTATGGGTTTCATAACATACAAGGGCTCGTATTGTCTCATCTATGGGTGCCTTTGTAGATGGTGTGTTGCACCTTCATTTTCAATGCATCCTTTTTCCAATCCCATTTATTTCCATTAATGAGTTAAGGTCCAAACATTTGGGTGCTCCTAGTGGGTAGCATTAAGCTTGAAGGAAGCACCACAATGCCACTTGAAGCTAGAGGTACATATAGTGCCATATGGGTAACAATAACGCACTTGTGTAAGTCTTTCAACAAGTGGGGCATTTATTTATGTGAATTATTCTTCTAGGTCTTCAATTCAAGAGAAACAATTCATCGTTCTCAAGACCTATTTTGGTGAGCATATGGAAATTTATGATTTTGTCTTTTAACTTTTTCCAGCTACAGTCCCTTTGGGCCTTCAGCCCCTTCTTCTCATGAAATGAGGTACATGCCCTTCTTGGGTCAATAGGGCCAGAAAACCTAGAAGAGGGTGATGTGGTAGGGGAACAAGAGATGGACAGTGGTAAGAATGGTCTGGAATGGTATGATGACCCCTCAAGAGACCCCCAGTCACACCCTTTCCCTAATAGTTGGCCACTTACTAGGAAATCGATGACATTCACCAAGGTGAAACATGGTTATAATCAAAATGTCTAAGCAAACGTTCTATAGTAAAAAAAAAATTCAATACAAGATATTCAAATGCCTCAAATATTAGAGTGATACTTACCACAATACTTGACTTGTACCTCATGGAGCAAGACCCAATGTCTTCCGGAAGCAAGATGGTGTGGTGAATGCCATGGTGATGGATCTAGAAGAATGGTGGTGAAGTGGGTCTCCAACTATGCAGGTGGACATCACCGATCAATTTGTCTATCGGTACTCCATGTCTACAACCTTAAGGCCTCAGGACATGATCTCCTTAGTCATCCCTAAAAAATGGGGACAACAAGCACCTCTAGACTTGTTTTGCATAATGACTTAAAAGGTTCAACACTCTAATATTGATGAAAAATCAACCTAATCCTAATACATTTTCACTATTCTAAGATAACAAATAAAAAAAGTTAATTGTTTCAATTGAATATTCACAAGTTCATAACATCCTAGTTAATTTAGATAAATAATATAAATAAATTATGTTTTTAGGCATTATATGTTATCTTAACTTTTTGTAGAAATACTTAGATAATGAATTAAATTATTTATATGTACATTATTTATATGAAAAGAATACTTAGATAATGATTTAAATTATTTTTATCTACATGATTTATATTAAAAGAGATGGGCATGCCACTTGGGTGTCTAATCTAGTGTTAAAAATTAGGGTAAGTCAATTGCGATGATTTAAAAGAGAAAAGGTGATTGAGATGATTGATTGACACTAGATATTACTAATTGAGCTGATTGAATTGCTCTGCTTGGTCCTCATAGCTTATGTAGATACATTTAAGCAGGTTCAAAGAGTACAATCATTAGAGAGGCTATGCAAAGTGATGTATTATGATAATGCTAAATTGGGATCAAAGCCATTAGGCTTATTGAATTGTAAGTTTGAATATGCATTAATGAAGACTTACATTAATAGTTGGTTTAGTAGTTTTCATGTATGACTATTAGTTTACATTTTGACAAAAAAATGATATTTCAAACATCTTTTAATTTTTTAATTACTATAATAATTTTCAATGTAAAACACTACACTTATTAGATAAGTAATATTGTACATCAAGGTTGGTAGTTTCTTTGATGTTTTTGGATATAAGTGCATGTAGAAGAATTTATACCAAATGAACAAATATTTCATAATGAAAACTATGCTAATTCCAACTATATTAAAATGTTGTGACTACATTATTTTGGATCTTATAAAGGGTTCACACAGTTTCAAAAAATCATCGTATTTATAAAACAAAAATCACGTAAACTATTCAAATGGGGAAGATATGTAATATGATAAAAATAATTATTTATAATAAAAAGAAGAACATAATATTTTGGTGATTATTAAATTTCATTTTATAAAAATAAAATTATGTGATATTTTATAATGGATTCTTAAGAGAAAATGCATAAATTTTTATAGTATATGATATTTCTTAAACTAATTAAAAAGATTTCATTTTCTTTTTATATTCATTCATTTCCTTTTATATGATCAATTCTTTCCCCAAAAAAATAAAAAATTCCACTTACCTTTTCATAATCATTCATTTCCTTTCTGGTAATCAACTTTTTCATAATCATTCATTTTCTTTCTCATAGTCAAAAAACTAGATTCCATTTACTTCTTCATAATTACTCATTTCCTTTCTCATAATCAAAACTTTTCCATGGTAAGTGATTGAAAAAATACATTTTTTTCCCATAAATAATATAGACTACTTTAAAAGATAATTAATCAGTTATTAGTCCCTGTCGAAGGCATAGAGGGACTATAGTGATCGATAATTCGTTGACTTTACATTAGTTTGTCGTTTGACTACAAATTTTTGCATACTTTCTATTGTTCGAACTACAGAACTAAAAATATTATTTTTTATATAATAAAAAAGCCCATATATGTCATGATCTCATTGGATAATAGATTTGAGGTCTTATTGCCAGCTTCACTATTCCCAATGATTTATATGTTGTCATATCCAAAGTTTTTATCATCTACGGTATTTTTGAATTTGTACTATTCATACTAAAATGTTTAGATTTCCAAAGTTTATAGCGATCGATAATTCGTTGACTTTATAATAGTTTGTCACTTGACTACAAATTTTTGCATAATTTCTATTGTTTGAACTAGAGAACTAAAAACATTATTTTTTATATAAAAAAAAAAATCCATATATGTCATGATCTCGTTGGATAATAGATTTGAGGTGTTATTGCCAGGTTCGCTATTCGCAATGATTTATATGTTGGCATATCCAAAGTTTTGATCACCTACGATGTTTTTGAATTTGTACTATTCATATTGAAATGTTTGGATATCCAAAGTTTTGAGCATTGATATTCAATTTTCATATTACTTTGTCCTCCGAGTAAATTTTTTTAGCATAGTCTCCATTGTTTGAACTATTGTTATTATTTTTTATTCTTTATTACTATTATTATGTTTGTTTTTTCTTTATTGTTGCGTACTTGGAGAGGCTTTTTCATTATTGTGTACGTAAACAAGCCTGCCACACTGTATTCTTTCTTAAATGTTTTCATAGCGTGACGCCCTTCGATGGTTCTGACAACCTTAAGTGTTTACCTAACAGGCCTCACATCCTTAAATGTTTACTCTACAGGCTTGTTACAATACAATTTCCTCCGATTTTTTGATACAGTGTTGTCTGTAGTGAATTTGGTCAATATTGTTCTTCACCAACATTACTGGTTCATTGGTTTATGCTTCTTCTTTGGTTCGTTCAATGTCACTTGTTGTTGTTTGATTCAACTTTGCAAAGTTGAGGTCGTGCAGTTGTAGTTGGACCTCTTCGTGGTTGTTCACTGGTTTGTTGTTCTTCAACTTTGCAAGAAGTTGGACCTATTGTTGGAGTTTACAGGGTTTGGAGCTGCGCTTCTGTTGTCCCTCATTGACGGGTAAGATTCCATGCCATGGTTTCATTGTTATTCCTTGTTTGTTGCTTTCTATTTGCATCTTGCAAGCAAGAATTTTCAATACTAGGAATCTCTGGCTCGAAATCATGTTGCAGAACATCTTTCTGTGTGGCTGCTATGACCATAATATTTTCCTTATTCTTGAATGTCAATGTTCTATATAGAACTCGTCTTTGTCGCAGCCATAATGACATATAAAAAATAAAACTCCTCATTTTTCCTGCTACTGAAAACTATACGTTTGGTGCATTTTTCCCAATGTTCTCCTCATATTTTATGTTCCTGGAAACCATACGTTTGGTGCATTTTTCCTAGTTTGTTCCCTTCCAAACATCTTGTTCCACTTTGAATGTCGATGCTGGACACAAAACCCACATCTGTCGCAACTACAATGAATTATAAAAAATAAAACCTGTAACATGTTGGTTCTAACCGTTATAAACTATAATGTATTATGTAAATATGACTTAGGTTGGTGGGCCGGTAAATTTGAAAAGGGGCCAAAGTGCCTAGGAAATATAAAACTTCCTATACATTAATAAAATACACCGCTAGCTGCAAGACCGACAAGGAAAAAAGAGATAGGGGGATATGATTCCACGAGAGAGGGGGCTTGAGGGGATAAGTCTTGTTATTATTATTTTATTTACCCATAATTGATTTTATGGAGAAGAGGGGATTACATGAGCTTCTTGGGAGGGAGACCATGTGGCTCTTGTCTTCATGTAATTATTTAAACATCCCTTGGGGGTTGTTTTGGGGTCGTTCTTCCCTTGGTTCATCCTCTTCTCACTGGTTCACTCGTTCTTCTTCCTCTTCACTCACTATTACTAGTTTGTGTGCTCTTGGGATGATCATGGAAATGAATGGCAGGAAGAGGAGAGCCATCATTGAATGGTTGTGATGATTTATTGATCATTCCAGGAGGGAATGGATGCTTGTGTGCATGAACTTGATGGCAACTCGGATGGAACTGTCCACAACTGAGAGTCCGTGGAATTTCCTGTAGGGATATTTCCTGACCAGTAGCACTTGATCCCTGGAGAGAAATGGAACAACCTCAGGGACTGCATGGCAGAGAAAGGTGTTCATTTCTTGGGGTTGTGCAGGCTGAGGAGGAAAGAGAGATGGAAATTAGGATTGTTGTGAGGTTGGGAAACCTGAGAGCTACTTAGCCAACTACTGTGTATTTAGACTTGGCCTAGGACCCGTCCTTGTGGATTCATAGCCCTAGTTGGGGGGTGACCTGTTATTGAGAGTAAATGAACAACAACATCTATGGTTGGGAGGAACGTCCTTGGTTTGTAGCCAGTTGGTGAACGTTTACTTACAAAGATAAGTGCTCTCTGTGTTTTTTGTTTAATGTATTCTGCTGTGTATTTAATTATCTCTGAGATATGTATTCTAATGTGCCTGTTTGCTGGTTATTTATTGTGCATGGAACGATGCTTATCTCTTTTATGTTGTGGAATGGATCTTGTCTTATGCATGTGGTGTGCATGCTCCTAACATTGTTGAGAAACCCTTTGTCTTCGAATTAGAGATCAGAGAACTGAGTCTTGGGACTGCAGTGTGCCTAGCCTATGGGTGGTTGGGTGTGTTGCAACCTGTTTAAGTGGCATAGTCTGGCCTCTGGGTGGTCGGGTATGTTACATATTGGTATCAGAGCTTCTGGTTGAAACACCGGGCCGGTATGGGCTGGGTTTGTTGGTCAGAGTCTCGTGGTTGAGATCAAATTATGACTGTGAAGTTGAAAAGATCAAGAGAAATGGCATTGCAGAATCTACATAGGATTTAGATTGTCAGAGATCAGTTGTAAGGGGTTCGAAGGATCGTGATCGTCCCCTTTCGAATTCGGGAGCGATCACCACTGTAGGATTAGGAGAAATCTAGAATCGTTAGCTCGGAGGACAGGTGAATAGGGGTCTTCCAATGTAAAGGAAGCAAGCGTTAAGGTCATAACCATAGGATCCCATGGGAGAGAGAGATCAATGGACATGAGGCATTGTGGGGAACTAAGTTGCACGGGAGATAATTTCCCAAGGCGGTCTCGCAATCCAAACCACGGTTTCACCAAGGTGTTACATGTTAGCACCAGGAGAATTGTGTTAGAATATAATGGATGTACTTGTTTTACCATTGATAATATCACTATTTTCACCCAACCATAGGCCGAAGCCACCCTCCAAGCACCTTAACCTTGACAGAGAATCACTCCAGAAGCAAACCCTAGGCTAGATAGACAAACAAAGGGTAGCACACCTTTCCCCAAGGATAGTGCACCAACAAGAGTTGATCAGATAGTCCAAACCCTAACCAAGAGATAGTCCAAGCCAACGTGATATGCTAGCTACAACAGCTGCAATGGAAGCTCTCCTCCAAACCTGTGCACAAAAATGGGCACTGCAATGCACACAAGTATTGCTCTGCAATTCTGAGACTGCCTGCCAGAATGAAGACTGGCCTCCTGTATTTATAGTAATTTTGGCTAAATGCTTGGGACGAATTCTCATTCTGGGTATCTGTCTATTAAGTATATATTATTTCTTCTGGCCGACTTCTTCTCTTGGAGGCTAATAACCTAATATAAATTATCTTCTTGAGCTGACAAGTCTCCTAGGGTTATTAGCCAACTCATTAGGGTTTCTTCTTGCTTCCTAGAGTATTCTATTCTCGTCAGGTTTACACATGGAGGTAAATACCTCCCACATATACCATAATATAAACACTCCCTCCCAGCTAGGGAGGTATTACAGGTAATGGTCTTGAGCACAAAACATACCATTCACCCGGTAGCATCAACATAGTCGTCTAGAATATCTCATGATTAGATCATGAGCATCATCATTACCATCAATGTCATCAGTTGCATCATCTCTCGGAACCATACTCTATCTAAGTAATCAAACATGATGCTCACTCCATAGAGTGACACAAGATCTATTCTTCTAATCTAGAATAATAAATGTTCTGAACCATTTTCTGTCTGGGAAATCTCTATTCATTGATTATCCATCTAGCTGATAATCATTTTCAACACTGCTGATAGTCTTCAAGGAAATCCGAACAATATCATGCAATAGAACACAACTATGTCTATCCATAGTAGTACACAACTACAATCCAGTGGTACACTACCACACCAAGTAGCACACAAGTACTTGATCAGTGACGTATAGTCAAAAACAATGGAACACATCCACCACAGTAGTATACATCTACTATCTTCATAACAATCATTTGATATCAACCTGCACATAAACAATGTTATGATATACAACTGAATCATTTGGGCCATTCTTCCACTCACATCTGTGAGATCTTGGAAGAGTATCTGCCCTTAAAAATTAAGACATCAATGATGAGATATCTGGACTATTCTTCTCAAGCAAGGAAGAACAACTGTCCTGATTTCTGAGCCTGGACCATTCCCCACCCTGGGCCACTCTTTCGACACTAAACAAAGTGTAACCTAGAGAGAATGAGTCTTCCCTAAGGAATGTTTGTCCCTAATTTCTAAACCTAGATTCCTTCTCTTTTCCTTCTTCAAACTCTGGTTTCACGATATCCAACACTTTATTATTGGAAAGGATGAGATCAATATTTGTCTTCCATGCTCTGAATTTAGAAGCTCCATATTACTTGTTGTCTGACTTCATAGAGTAAGTCGTGGCTGCTTTGACTTGGTCAACCCTAGATCTGACAAAAAATTCAAACTTGATGTCTTGGATTGTTGAGAGTATCAGGAGATGCGCTAGGCTAGGGCAAACTGATCTATCTGGAAATTAGGTCAATCCCTTCACATAAGATGCCTCAACGAGAGGATTAGGGTTTCTGCAACTGCACCTGCTAGTAAGCCTAGCGACAATGCTATGGTGACTTCTCTTGCTAGAAACCCTAGCAACAGTTCTTCAACGACCTTAATATCCTTACGGCTATGTTTCCTTCCAACGGTTAGAATGAATGAAGGAGGTGTGGGCCCATAAACTGTTAGAATATAATGGATGTGCTCATTTTACCATTGACAATATCACTATTGTCACCCAACCATAGGTCGAAGCCACCCTCCGAGCACCTTAACCTTGACAAAGAATCACTCCATAAGCAAACCCTAGGCTAGATAGCCAAACAAAGGGTAACACACCTTTCCCCAAGGATAGCACACCAACAAGAGATGATCAGATAGTCCAAACCCTAACCAAGAGATAGTCCAAGCCAAACGTGATCTACTAGCTGCAACATCTGCAATGGCAACTCTCCTCCAAACCTGTGCACAAAACTAGGCACTGCAGTGCGCACAAGTGTTGCTCTGCAATTCTGAGATTGCCTGCCAAAATGAAGATTGGCCTCCTGTATTTATAGTAATTCTGGCTAACTACCTGGGCTGACTTCTCCTTCTAGGTATCTGTTTGTTCAGTATATATTATTTCTTCTGGCCGACTTCTTCTCCTGGAGGCTCATAACCTAATATAAATTATCTTCTTGAGCTGACAAGTCTCCTAGGGTTATTATCCAACTCATTAGGGTTTCTTCTTTCTTCCCGGAGTATTCTATTCTCATCAGGTTTACACATGGAGGTAAATACCCCCTGCATCTACCATAATATCAACAAATTGTGGGGTGAAAAATAGGTTACTCCAAACCGTCGATGCGTGCCCCCGCAAATTGAAAGGCATGCAACGATGTGACATGTTAGTACTCGAGCGACGAACCTTTGAAGAGCAGAAGTAGCCAGGGACCATTGATCTGCAGGAGGACACGCGTCAACCGATCGTGTGCTCCAGGTGAAATCAATCCAAGAAAAGGCAAGCAAGGAGAAGTTAAGACTTGATATTTTTGGACCCCATAGATTTGAAGTGAATCGCAGTCGTCCGATCCAGGAGGACATGCAGTAGAAATCCATGCACTTCAAGGAAAATATAAGGTTGATAGTTGAGTTCTCTGAAGTACGAAGACCCGAAGAAATTGTAGTCGTCGATCCGTGGGAAACACGCGTCAGTAGATCGCGACCTTCAGATAAAAAAAAATTGGAAAAAGGTTGAAGTTTGGGTTTTCTGAAGTATGAAGGCCCGAAGGAATTGTAGTCATTGATCCTTGCAGCGGTAACTTCCAAAGTCCTGAAGTCTGGGGTTAATATGGGTCGTTCGATAAGGGAGACACATGGCAGCAGTTTGGCCGGTTCGAGAAATCAGATTTCGGGAGAATTGGAAGTGTGCTAGTGTGGAAACTCTCGAAGTCCCGAAGCCCGAAAAGACAAAGTGGTGGGGCACGATGATGTCACTAGGAGGTGATGTGGACCCTGGAATTTCTGAAGTGATGTGGCTTGCGGACGTCACCAGGGATGATGTGGACACATGGGATGTGCGCCACGTGTCAGTAAGTTTTGAGCATATGGAGTATTGAAATGTCAGTTAGAACATGACATGTGTCACCTGCCCGATTGGGCCACATGTCTGCTTCTATTATTTCTCCACGTGGCGACAGATCGTCCAGTCTAGAGACTAGGCACTCTAGAGGAGAAAGATGTGATAGTTTTCATTAGGTCGAGAACTCCTAAAGGCCCGAATACCGAAGTACATATCGACCATTGATCCTAGAAGACACACGGTAGTAGATCTCACAACGGTTCGGAGGATCGGTGCTTCGAGAGAAAGTGAAGGCATAGAGTTTGAAACTCCCAAAGCTTGAAGAGCCAAAGCGATTCACAACCATTGATCTGTGGGAGGACATGGGTCGACAGATCGTGAACTCTGGGTAAAAGCGTTCTGGGAGGAAGTAAGAGGGGAAAGTTGAGACCTCTGAAGGTCAGAGTTCTAAACTGGATCTTGATCGTTGATCATGAAAGAGGATGAGGGTCATTGATCTGGTCCTAGTTGAAGGTTCCAAAGTTGCGAAGCACTGAAGGTCGAAGTCAACGTTAACCGTTGATCTACTTCGGGAGCTTTCCCAACCAATGATCAAGTATAGTGGAAGGATAGCGTAAGTGGAGGTGTTAATCGACAACAAGCGGTCACCACCACTTTATGACTCATTCGGTGGGTAATCACTTCGGAGGAATTCCTACTCCAGACTTCAGGAGCCACGAATAGCCGAAGTTCCTAAGTAAATGAGAACCATCCAGCTCATCGTGTCATTAAGACGTGACTGTTGTTTTTGATAAGTGATCAAGCACTTCTTAGCTTAGCACCTGGTCACCACTTGCGGTCATATGGAATAAAGAAACAAAGGGAAATTAAGAGGCAACACTCAAATCAATAAGCCCGTGTTTTTGCACATATGGTCATATGCAAATGGTTTGAAGGAAGCGCCTCATAAAGATTTAATTCAACAAAGAGTTAACACTGAAATAATACAGAGAATTGAAAAAGGGTCAAAATATGATCTGTTTGTGAACCAAGAACACAACAGAAGCATGAGTATGATATAATGAGTCGATCCATGTCTGTGATAAACTCATGAAGACAAAAGAACTGACACACAGTCATGATTAAAAAAAAGTTAATTCATACAAAAAGGAAAAAATATATTAATTAAAGAATAATATTATGACTTAAATGAAAAGGTATCTGTAAATTTAATTGACAATTTTTGTATGATATGTATAGCTCTAACAAGATGGTTGCTTGCAGGTTTATCAGGATTAGAGGTATAACCAAATCAATTCAAGAATAGGATCAGATGTTAGGGTCATGGAGGCATGAATTTGCTTACAAAAGTTGGATTAGGTACTACAAAAGAAAGAATCCTCACATGGGACATGAAGCTAGCAGGTGAATAATTTCATTAATGGGCATAGAAAGGAAAAGTAAGGCTCCATAGCCTTGAAGGTAGATATGTGTAGACAGTTGCAAGCTTGTTGTGGAAGGAAACAAGGATCTTAATAGGTGGTGTGTGAATAATCTCTATGTGTCAAGCATAGGAGTTCCAGGGAAGGATTTGTTAGATATGACTTATCTACTATCTAAAATCTTAAATCGAAGTTAACAATGGAAGCAGGATGCCAATGCAAAGGAATTGGAATTCTCTCTCACTTCAAAAGTGGCACTGAATGAAAATGGATTTCCATTGGGGAATGGTACTAAGTGGGAAAGAATGGCTAGGTGGAAGGTGGCTAGAAAAGTGTTCAGACCGAGGGAACCATAGTGCATATGAGAAGAATGGGAGCATGCAAGGCATCAAGGATCTAAAGGAATTCAAGGACAACCAACTAAAACAGAAATAGATAAATAAATAAGTGAATTGAAATAGAAATGCACTAGAGTGCATGAAGAATACAATGAAGTTAAATTGCATATCATTAGTAGGCATGTTGACAGTAAATGCTCGGTGCATATAGATGTGTAATTTTGCATATGTACATGCTTGGATATTCATATAACATGTTGGTGAACTTAGAATAGTCTGTTATTATGAAATAATGTTTGAGTATGACTAAAGGATGGATTATGTATTCGGGAAAAATGATACAACAGGATTAAATATGTGGATGTTGTTGTTGCTTATAATTTCCATCGAGGTGAAGACCCATGAGGATGGCAGGAATGGTGATCAAAATGAAGAAGGGAGAATTATGTGAGCTTCTAAAAATATTAGTTGGTCAGACAACAACAAGTAGGTTGGTAACAACCAAGCAGGTATGCATTTAGTTTCTGTTGATGCATACATGTTGAAGGGGATCGAGGTAAGGATTCCCTCAGTTAATTTTCAGTATTTAAATTGATATGTAATGGCTAGAGGCCTAGAGTGTGTAAGTGTTATTGATGCTAGAATGCACTTAGATAAAATGTCAATTGCATATTATGTTATGATTGGTTATGGGATCATAACCAGGTTAATTTAGAAGACATACTCCTTATATAACAATGAATATCCATAGAGCTAGTCATGTGTGAGACCATAATATGGTTGGATATGGAAGGGATATAGCGCTATGTGAGTGCTCGATAGTATCTATTGTATATCTGATGTTTGGATTGCAACCTCTTTGCCAACACTGAAGATAACTTAAGGATTATATTCTTGGTTTTGTGTTTGGGTGGAAAAGGAAGGTAACCAAATAGTTAGGCAAGCAGTAGGAAGTGTGTGGATGATGTGTTGAATCGTTGGTCAGACCTTCCAACTCATGATGGTGGAATACATGAAATAGTTATGTGGTATTATGTAGTCCATGAATGGATGCATTGTGTAGATGTGACCATGGGTATTGGCACATTGATTGTTATCTTATTAACTATTTCATTATAAAAAGTCTGTGTGACTGATAATACATGTATATGTAATGATGAGTTCATTCCAATTGATAGTTGGATTAATAGAAGTAAGTGAATTGTAGTTGTAAACAATTTTGAGAGCACTTTGTGATTTTGTTTTGAATCATTTCCATGGGAATATATGTCTTGTACATGAGATAGTGACAATTTGTTTGGCTGAGGAATGTTGAAATTGTAGGAGGAAAGGGGTCTTGGATATGGCAATGTTGTAAGCCCATAATGAAGACCAATGCCTATTGCTGCAAGAGTCAAATTGTTATGAGGAGAAGCTCATGTCTAGAAGTTTTATTTTTCCTATATAAAACAGTTTTGGTCGAATGTAAATTGAAGAAATTGCAGGTAGAATGGTCTTGGATATGGCAGGCATGTAAGCCCATAAGGAAGACTAATATCTACAGCTGCAGAGCCAACCATTATGAGCAGAAAGATCGTGCTTGGAAAATTTTATTTTCATGTATAAAACAGATTTGACATTTATGTTTGAAATGGTTATAATGATATCTCATGATGACTATATGTTTATAATACATATGATATGTTGGATATGCAAGATGGAAAGCATGGAAAAGGCTATTGTGGTGACATGAGAACCCTATGTCCCTAGAAATATTCTTGTGCAAGAGAACCTTGGTCAGGTAAGATGGATCGCCTGAGGGACTGCATAGCAGAGAAGGGGATGCCTGAGCCTGGAAGGTGAGTGACCAAAAGGAAGATGAGACTTTGATAGCTCTTGATTGGGGTCATGCACACAATGCGTATGTCAGGGAAAATAGTGAGCCAAGTTAACGAGACATCCATATGGATGAAGATCCATGAACCGCACAGATAAGTCTTGTAATGGATTATGAAAATTTACTCTTACAATATGAGAAAGAATGAGAATTTTATGCACAAATTTTGAACTGACATGCTCGCTAATTTGAAATATTGTAGGAAAACGATGAATGTTGAAGATCTAGAAAAGTACCAGACTATGCGAGAAAAGAAGGTGATGTTGGAGCAACTAAATGACAAAGGCACAAAAGGAAGAAAGTCCAATGGACTTGCTACAACTGGAGTTCTGGAACCCACAACTTTGAAACTTCTTGGTCGAGTGCACTAAAGTTGGGGAGAAGTGGAATAGCCTGAGGGACTGCATGACAGAGAAAGGGGTTCATTTCTTCGAGTTTTGCAGGGCTGAGAGGGAAGGAGATCTTGTTGGTTGGAACTGCTGCTAGAAATATAAATTCTTAAGATCATCATACATATTTTGGGTCGGAATGCCTATGCATACATGTTTTAGGCCAGAGTGCCTATGTATATAACATTTGGCTGGATTGCCTATGTGAATTAAGGCCAGAGGGCCTGGAATTGTAATGTTAATAACATTGGAATGGTGTTGTACACCAAGGACAGTGCCAAAATAAGGGGAGGGGGATGTAACATCCCGGTTCTAACCCTTATAAACTATAATGTATTATGTAAATATGACTTAGGCTGGTGAGCCGGTAAAGTTGAAAAGGGGCCAGAGTGCCTAGGAAATGTAACACTTCCTATTCATTAATAAAATACATCGCTGGCTGCAAGACTGACAAGGACAAAAGAGATAGGGGTCTATGATTCCATCAAAGAGGGGGCTTGAGGGGCTAAGTGTTATTATTATTTTATTTACCGATAATTGATTTTATGGAGAAGAGGGGGTTACATGAGCTTCTTGGGAGGGAGGCCATGTGGCTCTTGTCTTCATGTAATTATTTAAACATACCTTGGGGGCTGTTTTGGGGTCATTCTTCCCTTGGTTCATCCTCTTCTCACTGGTTCACTCGTTCTTCTTCCTCTTCACTCACTACTGCTAGTTCATGTTCTTTTGGGTTGAGCATGGAAACGAATGGCAGGAAGAGGAGAGTTGTCATTGAATGGATGTAATGATTTACTAATCATTCCAGGAGGGAATGGATGACTGTTTGCATTAACTTGATGGCAATTCATATGGAACTCTCCACAGCTAAGAGTCCTTGGAATTTCCAGTAGGGAGATTTCTTGACCAATAGCATTGGATCCCTGGAGAGAAATGGAACAGCCTCAAGGACTTCATGGCAGAGAAAGGTGTTCATTTCTTGGGGTTGTGCAGGATGAGGGGGAGAGAGAGATGGAAATTAGGATTGTTGTGAGGTTGGGAAACCTGAGAGCTACTTAGCCAACTATTGTGTATTTAGACTTGGCCTAGGACCTGTCCTTGTGGATTCATAGCCCTGCCTCAGGGGTGACCTGTTGTTGAGAGTAAATGAACAACATCGTCTATGGTTGGGAGGAATGTCCTTGGTCTACAACTAGATGGTGAACGTTTACTTGCAAAGATAAGTGTTCTATGTGTTTTCTTTTTAATGTATTCAATTGTGTATTTAATTATCTCTAAGATATGTATTCTAATGCGCCTGTCTGCTGGTTATTTGTTGTGCATGGCACATTTATTTATCTCTTTTATGTTGTGGCATGGATCTTGTCTTATGCATGTGGTGTGCATGCTCCTAACATTGTTGAGAAACCCTTTGTCTTTGAATTAGAGATCAGAGAACTGAGTCTTGGGGCTACAGTGTGCCTAGCCTGTGGGTGGTTGGGTGTGTTGCAACCTGTTTAAGTGGCATAGCCCAACCTCTAGGTGGTCAAGTATGTTACAAAACTAGATGTTCTACTTTTATTTTATGTTCCTGGAAACCATGCATTTGGTGCATTTTTTCTAGGTTGTTCCCTTCCAATCACACATGCCAACTTCCACGTCCTAGATATCATGCCATAGTTGTTTCCAAAATAGCAATGTAAAGGGGTTTAGAAAACGAATTTGGAGTTGTCACAGGGGGCAAGCATCTGCCAGGGTCTTGTGACACGGCATGATTTTATTCTCTGAATCAAAAACTTTGTCCACCTGTTGCCTTTGTGTTGTCCTTTGTGTCTTGCAAAGCATCTTCTGCCACTGAAAATTTTGTAGGATGCACGTTAGGAATAGGTTCAAAAATGATATACCTTGAATACTCGGTATTTGTGCTCAGCAAATTTATAGTGTTATTTATTTGCGTTGTCTCTTCTGTTTGGTTCACTGTTCACTGTGCGTTTGTTTCCTTGTCATATGCTGTAGCGACTAGGGGGATTGAATTTGAAAAGAATATGGTTGAAGGATACATAGAGAAATTGGTATGCAGTTCCACACTTATAGTTTTCTATTTTTCTTTTTTTTTTCATTTTTTTTCTCTCTTTGCATATAAACTAAATATAGCTAAGAAACATCTTGAAAATCACAGCTTAAGAGATGAAACAAGTAATAGATGTTGAGTCCTATGAAATATATATAGACTCCATTATACATGACATCATTGACCAGGTATTGCATAACAATGGGATTTTTAGATTGGATGCATTCTCAAATACTGTAGGAGATTTCCTTTTCGATGCATTTCAGGTTCTATTGCATTTCCATTATTCCTCGACCGACCTGCACAATGGATTGATATATTATTTCTCGGGCTCTTTAAAAAATGGTGACACTAAGGCATTGGAGTCGTATCAATACGAATTGGCATCCGATTTTCTTTGGTAGTTGCATGGAATACATGATGTCACTACGTATTTTTCAAAGATGCAGTTGTATGCATCTGCAATTCTTCTTGCACATGAGAGGGAACTTTGAGGAGATACATTTTGTATATGGTGGTTTTCCAAGTGGATCAATATATCAATTGGAATATGGTCATTGACAAGAAAAACAAGATATCTACTATTCGACAAAACTACATATAGTGATCCATATTGCATCTTGTTCCATGATGCCAATCCTGTCAGTGGTCATTATGAACCACTAATCTATAGAAAATTATCCATATGCAATCTTGGAGGACCTCATATTTACTTGTCCCTCATTTGCAAAGACCTTGAATCGCAATGGAAATGAATTATGCATTGTATACACTACCATGGCTTGCAGATAGCGACAACTATTGCATCTAGTTGTGGAGATAATTTGTTCAATGCAATTTGCTATTTTGTAGCAATAGAGTTCAATGTGCAGTCATTGTGGATTTACACTATACAATCCTTTTGCAAGGCAATTATAGGCGGTAACCAACAGGCTTTTAGCTGCTTGCATCAACACCTTTCGCCATATCTCCTAGAAAATATGCCGACAATTGGAAGTTGGAAAGAATACCTTGTAAACATGGCACTACCATATGAAAAAGGAAATGTAGAGGGTGTCATATTCTATTTGCAATGGCTATATATCATATTCATAGTAAATATCCAGGTCTGGTCGGCCTTGTCAGATGACACTGTCCATTCCTAGTGTATTGATTTAAACTACGATCGAACAATTGACATCATCTCGTTGAAAATAGATATGATACATATCCATTATCAACCTTTGATGGGAAATACTATTGGTTTAGGGTCCACTGTCCATGCCATCCAAACCACATTGAATCTGCATACATGTGGCATGTTATTTAATGAGAATGAAACTCGTCCCAGTTGTGATGAGGCCATACAGGGATTAAACAAAAAATACAGACTAACTTATCACAACTTGAAAATGGTCATACGTGAGAGAAAAAAATACATTGGTGGTATAGGAAATACTACCAGTTCAGGGTCCAGTGTCAATGCCACCCAAACCACATCGAATCTACATAAGCGTCGCATGTTATTTAATCAAAATGAAACTCATCCCAGCTGCCATGAGGTCATCCTGACCTTGAAAAAAAAACGTAGAATAACTTATCACAATTTGAAAAAGGTCATACATGAGAGAAAAAAATACATTACTACGCTTCCTTCTAGACAGAAACTGACATATCACAACCTAAAAAAAATTGTACGTGCACAACACAATCACATTTTTTCTTTTTCTGTTAAGCACAAACAACACATGTCGAATGACAAAAAACATAACAGTTTGCATCATCAAGACTGTGACGATGCAATGCTCATAAGAAATGTCGCTTCCACCTCCAACATGGCTTCTCAATAAGTGGAACTAGTTTCCAGTGGCAAGCATAAGTTAACCTACCACATCTTGAAAAAATAGATACGTGAGAGAAACAGGTACGGTCACATATCCCACAATGGTCATGGCACTGACCGAGAGGAAAAAATCACATTTCGTGGGCTAGAGCCAACACCATGCACTGCTACCAATGAAAACCAACAAACACTTTCTACGCATACTTCCCTACAAAAGAAATATGCAAAACATATCTATATGAAACAAATCAAAGACACTCCTTCCATTGCATGTGCAATTTGTGATCAATTGAATTTTCCAAAAAACACTAAGTCTTTCATGCCTTCTTTGGAAGTAGAATACCTCTGCTTGACACTAAATGATAAACATTTTCCAGTGGAAATATTTGTCTTCCATGTAAACGGTCACCTGAAAATGGAAAATTGCCACACTTTGCAATGCCTAACAAAATAAGATGCAATACACCACTACCAGATGTAAGTGCACTTACAAAACTTGAAGAGAGACTTGTGTCTTTGTGAATTGCATTTGCAAAAGTTAGACCCTGGGGCTATAAACAACCCCAAATGGGCTTAACAAGATCAATTATTAATGTGCCTGACCAACTAGATGTGAAAAAATCCTTGCCACAATTCATTAGCAATACAATGACAATTGTTGTGGCTCTCAAAAGATGCTTGCAATACAAGAATGCATACCAGACAAGTAAAGTGTGTGTGCATGTTGTCATGAAAGAATTAAAAGAATTATGTTCCAGGGCCCTGTACAAAGCACAAAACATTTGTATAAATGAGAACTAGAACAATGTTCTTGGAGAACGGGATGACAACTCTGTACAGACTCTCGAAACTGCTAGTGAATTTGATACAAGTGATGAATCAGAGAATGGAACACCTACTGAAACATTGATACATGGATTCACTAGCTCACAACGCATTCCTGACTTGCAAGACAAGATTGTCAAAATTGCACTTGCTAAGGGGCAACGTCCACTTGGAATATTCAAGGACAAATTTGTTGAGGAAATGAACTTCCCAACACTGTTCTATGGAGATCCATGTACCAGTGACATTATGGAACGATTCAGTTACCATAAAATAGTTCGATGGGAGCTGCTACATTCAAGCGGTGACTTCTCCTGTCACATAACAAATTTGTTTTTCAAAATGATGTGCATAATAATAGAGCAAGTGTTGTCTTGGATGTGGGTGTGAATAAGAAAAGGCCAACTAAAAGAAAAAAATTTATTGTCCAAAGATGTCAAGTCCAAAGAAAACCTAGAAAAAATCCTAAAATCTGATATTGGATACATAGATTTCAAAAATATTCGCATCTCTCCTGACTATTTGCAACAAAACAAGAAAACTGTTTTTGCAATAATTTGACAATTGGGACCGACAACATTTTTCATCACATTTACAAGTGTAGAGCATCGCTGGGATCCATTGGTGGCTACGGTATCTGAATTGCATAGGAACAGGAAACATAAAAAACAAATTGATACAATGGAAAATGATGACATTGACTACCTCATAAGAAAAGACCTAGTGACATGTACTCGCTACTATAGACATATAATAAATGCTTTGAGACAATTGATATGCCATGATGAAATGTTTTTCGGAAAAATATCGGACTACTTTTTTGTGACTGAATTCTAGAATAGGGGGAGTGAGCATGACCATGCACTGTTGTGGATAGAGAGTGCACCAGTCTATGGAACTGACAACAACTCACATATCGAACAATTTGTGGACAAATACATAACATGCAACACATATCATTTGGATCTAGAACTTGCCAAAGTTCATAGACATTATCATACAAAATGTTGTAAAAAACGAAAAAACTCACATTGCAGATACAACTTCCCTGTGCCGACAATAAGAACAACAAGAATCATAGAGCCACTTAGTTATAGGGCAATGTTGTCATTGAGAAATCTAAATCCTTGTTCTCATTTCTAGAACAACGAGACTTTGATGAGTTAATGAGCTTCAACGACTTCTTGACAGAGCTAAATCTAACAGAAGATGAGTACATCAAAGCCATACAATGTATGCTTAAACAACCAACAATTTTCCTTAAACAAAAACTTTCTCATATTTGGAACAATAGATTCTCCAAGGACATGCCAGTTATGTGGAATGCAAATACAGATGCGCAGTATGTCCTCAATGCATATGCTGCAGCGTCGTACTGTACCTCATATATGACACATGTTGACAAATCTATGACAAGTGCATTCGGAAGAATACACAAAGAACATGAAAGAAGTCATATTGATGTTATGCAAATGATACATATGCTTGGAAATACATTACTTAATCTTCAACAAATGTATTCTCAACAAGCAATCCACATTGCACTTTCCCTGCCCCTCAATTGTAGTTCAAGGAAATGTGTCTTCATAAACACATCTCCACTTGAGAAACACACATTTGTTCTTAAACCACCATCTTTGCTAGAACAAGAGCCTGACAATTTAGAGAACATTCTATGTCCCTCTATTATTGATTATTACCTCCAATGTCCATCTCCTATTAAGAATATCTTCTTAGCAAAATTCGTATCGCATTACAAAAAAAATGGTGCACCCATATAACAAAGAAAACAACCCTCTGTGATACACTTTGTCAAATACAACAAACATACCGACTATGAAAACTATTGTAGAGAAAAACTATTGTTATACATTCTTTTCGATGAAAACAAAAACACATTAAAACATAACTTCCCTACATGGGAAGCTGAATATATTTCCTCTGAGACTATAGTGCAAACCAATGAATCTAGATTTACATATAATGTTAATCCAACATGGGGTGATCTAGAAAGTGCAGTTAATGAACTAGAAAGTCATGACAATCTTCATGAGACATTCACAAACCGTAAAACAACTAGAACTATCTGTGAGTCGTATGACTTGCAAGTAGATTTGCCTCATCCTCGAGCAAGTGGCATTGAAAAACGTATCAATCTTGGTTTTCAAGTCACAAAACATCCTTTCCTTATTGAAAATAATGAATACCACATAATCAGACATATGTTGAATCGAGAACAACAAACAATTCTAAAGGACATTGTGCTTAAAAAATGATTGAACATGCACACTCCTGTGCACTTGTTCCTTACAGGCGGAGAAGGAACAGGTAAGACATTCACAACGAAAGAACTATTCCAAATGATTATATGAATCTATGATTCAAACAATTCCTCTGATCCTACGAAACCAAAGGGCCTAATAGTTGCATACACAGGAAAAGTTGCATATAATGCAGGTGGAACAATAGTCCACTTTGCATTTTTTATGCCTTTTAACAAGTCACAATTTCTTCCACTCAACAAGGAAATGTTAGATACCTTGTCTAAGATTTATGATGAACTACAACTTGTCTCCATAGATGAGGCATATTTGAATAGAAGTTGCTTCTTGTATTCCATTGACAACCGACTAAGAAACATAAAGCATGTGCACAGGAAATACTTTGGAAACATTGACATGATATTTTGTGGGGATCTTTACCAGGCACAACAAATCCAAGATTCTTTCATATTTAAACAACCTACGGTCAACATGCAAACAGTGACGCACGACTTCTGGAAATACAATATAAAATTCTTTGAATTGCATACTACAATGCGCCAAAAAGATGAAACATTTATTGCAATTCTAAATAGAATGCAGACAAACAACCAAACACATGATGACTTAACATATATCAATTCAAGGTGCATGTGACTTGCACCAATAGACCCAACTTCCCTTTCTTGTTCTACATGAATAGGGATGTTGCAATGCATAACAGGTACATGCTATCGCTCATGCATGGCGATGATATCATCATCAATTCAATTAACCTCAAAGAAGACAACCATGGAAATGTGCCACGTCATGAACATACAACCACTTTGCCTTTGAAACTTGTCCTGAAATTAGACGTGTTGGTTGAAATATATGCCTGCAACTATGATATAACAGGATGGCTTGGTCAATGGTGCAGATGGAATACTCAAAGGCTATACCAAAACATAAAAACTTGATGTCCTCTAGATTAAGTTCCATGAACCGCATATAGGCCACCAACAAGCAAACAAGTTGTCTTATCTATATAATTCAAACATTTCAAGCGATTGGACGCCTATATTGCGAATATCAAAACCAGTATCGACATCGATAAAGACAGGTCGAATGAAGATTCGAAAACAATTTCCAATTAGGCTTGCATGTGCACATATAGTCCACATATCGCAAGGAATAACACTTGATAGTGTTTCATTTGACCCTACTAGAATTCAAATACATGGACTTGTATACACAACATTGTCCCGCGTTAGAAGTATAGACTCCTTGTATTTACTAAGTCCTCTTACAAAATATAACCTCAAAGTCAAACACAAAGTTGATATTGAGATGCAACGCCTTAGGACTACCGCAAAGTGACATCTACAGTATGATTACCAATCCATACAAACAAACTCATCTGTATCAATTCTCTCACTTAACACGCGCAACCTACATGCACACATGGATGATATACTCAATGACTATGACACAATGCAATCCAATATTCTGTTCTTACAGGAAACATACATGACATTATTCATGCAAAACAAGCAATTTCCAAATCACAATTGCATATCGAGTTACATTACACATGGGGTGATGATATTAGTGAAAAAACATGCAACAATTTTGGAGCATATACATTTTGAAGAAAACAATGTTGAGATGGTGCTTGCAAAAGTATTTCTCCATGAATCATAAATTGAAATACTAAATCTCTATGTTGCTCCGCATGCAACATTCTCCAACATACTAAATGTTCTTTCCAATGCATTAGACCATTTGCATATGAACGAAACCATTGTCATTGTAGGAGACTTCAATATTGACATGCTACAAAATAATGCTAGAACAAAAGAATTGGAAAACTACATTTGCAAATACAGTCTCCGCTTTCTTTTGAACAACATAAACCATGCACAAAACACACTTACTGACCATGTATGGTCGAATGTGCCCATTACTCAATACAACGTCTTTATCTTAGACACATATTGGTATGATCATGATACAATTGGTATTGCACTTGAATTATGAGATATACATTAAACATATTGCAAAATCATATTTCTATGTTTCAAAGCATATCTGTCTAGCTTGTTGCAGAAAACCAAGTTATCGAACTTCTTAGTTTTCCCTGGTTTGTACACATACTGGTCCGATCACGATACAATTGGTATTGCACTTGAATTATGAAATATACATCAAACATATTGCAAAATCATATTTCTATGTTTCAAAGAATATCTGTCTCGCTTGTTGCAGAAAACCAAGTTATCCAACTTCTTAGTTTTCCCTGGTTTGTAATTGATTTTGGACACAAAATAGTTTTACACAATTTTTTATATATACACAAACATGGATGAAAAAAAAAAAAAGGTACATTCTTCTAACACTATCTGTTACTCTATTCCTTTTATTCTATTTTATTTACTCTATGTACATATTCCTTTCTTTTTCCTTACATGTCAACTTATGTTCATGTCCATTTTGTTTTGTACTTTTTTTCATTGAAACAAATAGGAAAATTGGACAAGGCAAATAACTCTTAACCAGAAATGTAGAAGAATCCATGCAAAGGTGCATACTTATACCCATATTCCATATCCAACTATTTTTAATTTACTCTGTCTATATTTGTTCCACTGCTTTACAGTTCATTTTTATTTTTTTTCCTTGGTTACTCCATATCTTCCTGTATATTAACTTATCTTCATGTCAATTGTATTTTCTGTGCTGCTATCTTGAAATAAATAAATTTTTACTCCATCTTTTTTTCATGTGTTCCTATGTAGCAGCTTCCTTTCATGTCCATTGTATTCTCTGTATTTCTACATAGAAACAAGAACATAGTAATTAAGCACAAGGATGGAGCCTTATGTGCCAC
Source organism: Picea engelmannii (assembly GCA_009831015.1). NCBI lineage: Eukaryota > Viridiplantae > Streptophyta > Pinopsida > Pinales > Pinaceae > Picea > Picea engelmannii. The sequence continues at coordinate 98,751 of ML781969.1, read as the reverse complement.
ATCTGAGAAAGTTGGAGTACAATGTGCCACAACAAATACAATGCATATGCCTGATTCACATCCATAATGAGTATGAACAATATACACGCGTTCATAGCCATTGTCTCAGAAGTTGCATGGACATGGGTAGTGAACCATCGCAAACATCGACACAATGACAATGCTGAAGGTAAGGATTCATAGATTACGCTCTTGCTATGTTTACGAAACAAATATCCGCAGTTATTTATTCTGCTATAACATGGTAAAAATGTTTATGTCGTTTACACCACATGTTTTTTAGTTCACAAGAACTATTGCCAAGTAGAAGTGAAACCTCCATCGTAGTACAAGGTCCAGAGACTAAGAGGTATGATTACAAAAACTCTGATTTGCATGCATTGTCCAATTTGTCCAGCTATATTCCATGGCTGAGAATGATTTTCCCATAGTTGATGTGTTTCTATCACTTGATAATTATCACACCGAGTGTTGTTGTGTGAGGCATACAGTTCTTTTCTCCCTTTCTTTTTCCTCTTCTATACTTATATGTTTTCCCTTTTCTTCTTCCCCTCTATTATTTGTTTCCGGTTCTATAGTTAGTCCCATGTCTATGGTTGTGAGTTCCCGAGATGGCAGAGTGAGAAATTATATGTCCCTCTATATATTTACATCACGATTCCGACCGACCGACGTTCATTTTCATACCTAGCCAATTTTATGGTCACGGGTTCCTGCGTAGGCGTCATCAAACTCTCATGCCCCGTGTTTGCGGTATACATCTTACACCCGAAACTTCGGTGATCTACAATTCAACGCCGGACTCGAACCCCCAAGCCTCACTCTACCTATGATGACTCCATCTGAATGCTTGCATATAAATGTGCCAAGTCATATATTTTGTTTATTGCTTGTTGAGATAGATATAAACAACATCTCTTTTATCTTGAACCAGGGTCTGTTGAGCTCCAGCTATATTCCATGGCTGAAAATGTTTTTCCCATAGATGATGTGTTTCTATAGCTTGATAATTATCAGACTAAGTGTTCTTGTGTGACGCATACAGTTCTTTTATCCCTTTACTTTTGATATTCTATACTTACCCGTTCTTCCCTGATCTAAAAATGAAGAAGACTTGAAATACTTGAAAATTATTGCAAGTGAATGTTATGTGTTTTAAAGCAAATGGATCAGTTTGCAACACATAGATTAAAGGATTACTTATGAAAATTACACATAGACAGCAGCATAATCATTGAACATAAACACATAAGCACAACAATTGATAAAGGAGTTCACCCCTCTCTTGGGCTACATCTCCTGGTCCAGCTTCCAATGGATCATTATTATTAATTTCTCAAAAAGTGCTCAAAAACATGTCTTACAATGCTCAAAATGACAAACCGACTGCTCCAATGGCTTCAGAGCGTCCCAAAACCCCTGTCTAGGTTCTTTCGGCACCTCAATCGGTCGAAAAATGAAGAAGTTAGGCCTCCTGGAAGTCTCCCTCTTCAAGCTTGTTGTCTTTGCATCTACAAAACGCACCCCTTCTCATTGAACCTGGCTCACACGCATTATATGGTGTAAAAACCCAACACCGGGCACAACCACGCCAACGGTGCAAACCGTAGGATGGTTAAGGGCGCGCCAACCCCTAACTGCCTCGGCACCTGGGCGTATGGCGCATAAAACCGTATGCTTGGCAAATAGGTGGTTAATTCATTATACCCATTTCAAAATCGTAGCAACTCATTTCCCGCACTCCGGTCATATGAAAAACCACGGGCTATATGATATGACCCGTGCCAACGGTTGCAATGTTATGTCATATGTGTTAAACCGAAACCACACCCGCGCGCATATATAACATATGGTCACATATAAATATTCAAACAATCACGAGCCGGGGCTAAGCCTCGGCCCAACCCCCCGCCCAATATACAAACATGTAATTTTAAATATATTCAAACTTGTACATATAACAAGCAATAACTCGTGGCCCAATGGTCGGGCGGTCATGCGAAGGCGCTATGTTGTGGGGGGGAGGTCCGGGGGTCGAACCCCGCGGACTCCCATAACATTTTTACATACAACCAAAAACCAACCAACGAGGGACACGTCGCGCCCATGGATTGGGCCACGTGTCCTCATACCATTTGCCACCAAATGGACACGTGTCATCTCCTGATTTGTTAACAGTCAACCAACCAATATCTTCCATGTCACCACCTGACACATCATCGTACGGTCTGTACGACCCTGCCACGTCAGACCATACGGACTGTACGGACTGTACAGTCAACACCAAAATTTTTGCCTGTTTGGCTTGATGAACAGATCGCGATATCTTCTCCATACGGAGTCCGTTTGACAAAGTAAATATACCGCCGGATTCAGGAAGACGAGATAGATGCAATGGCACTGTTTTCGTCTCATTCCGAGCACTTTGAAATTTGAGCAAAATTTGATCCCCTGATCACACCTCCCCATTGGGAAGCTTTTGGACCTCCAAAAGACTATTTTCAGTCTATGTGAAGATGAGGGTAAATTTCCTTCACCCTTCCAACCTCAATCCACTTGGCCTTGCTTGGATTCATCCCTTTAAGACCAACTCGCAAATACTCCACATTTCCTCGCTTCGAAGTTCGCATCCTCCTGTCAAGGATGGTGTCTTCCTGCAGTTCTATTAGATACTTTGGAGAAAAATCATCTATGGAAGGAATCTGAACATGCTCTCCTTGATCATCAATCAATGGAGGCTCATACAACTTCAAATTCTCAACATTAAGAACTGCATACATCTACATATAAGGAGGCAAATCTAAACGAAAAGCATTGTTACCAATCTTGTCAACAATCTTGAAAGGACCATATCGAATCGGTTTCAACTTTTTACCTTCTCCTTTAAGCCTCTCCTTGCTGATGTAAAGCTAAATTTCATCGCCAACTTGGAAACTGTGATCAACACGATGCTTGTCATGTCTCGTTTTGTACTTGGCCTGACTCTTTTCCAACTACTCTTGCTCCACCTGATGTATCGACTGAATTTGTTCAATGAACTTCTCTGCCCTATCAATGTCATATTGACCATCAACAACAATATCTTTCCCAAAGATAAAATCTAAAGGCAACTTGGGCAAATATCCAAAACATGCTTCAAATGGCGATGTTTGCGTCGAAGAGTGCTTAACCCGATTGTACGCATGTTGAATGTAATGTAAATGTTCATCCCAAAGTTTAGGATGCTTGCTGCAATAAGCACGAAGAAGATGCACCATTGTACGATTAACCACCTCTGTCTGACCATCTGTCTGCGGATGAAAAGTTGTGCTCTTTTTAAGCTTGGTGTCCATGAGTGCCCATAAACTCGACCAAAAACTTCCAACAAATCGAGAATCTCGATCGGAAATAATGGACATAGGCAAACCAAAATGCACCCAAACATTTTGAAAGAACAACTGTGTCGTTTGTTCTGCTGTTACCTGCTTAGTACAAGGCATCAAAATACACATCTTACTAAAAAAATCAACCACAACATAAAGATAATCATGACCTCTTCTCGACATAGGTAAACCACCAACAAAATCCATGAAAATACTTTCCCAAGGTTGAGAAGGAACTGGAAGTGGAGTGTACAAACCCAACTTTCGATTACTAGGTTTACTTGTAGCACACAACGAACATCCTCGATCATATCGCGAAACACTTTCATTCATCTTAGGCTAGTAGCAGTATCTTTGCAAATTAGGCACTGTCTTGCCTACACCAAAATGACCAGCAATAAGAGAAGAATGCGCTTCCCTTATAATGTTGATTCTTTCCCCCTGTGGAATACACAACTTGCCAAGATGATACAAGAGATTATTATGCACATGATAATCCAATTCTTCAA
>ML781969.1:69872-91376 GCA_009831015.1 Picea engelmannii | reverse complement strand
ATGAGAACTTGGCTCCACAAGTTGACCTTCTCCTCTTGTGAGTTTCAACCTTGTGATCATCAGAAACAAAACTTGCAAACAATCAAGTCTTCAAAACCAGTGCTCTGATACCAACTTGATCTAAAAATGAAGAAGACTTGAAATACTTGAAAATTATTGCAAGTGAATGTTATGTGTTTTAAAGCAAATGGATCAGTTTGCAACACATAGATTAAAGGATTACTTATGCAAATTACACATAGACAACAGCATAATCATTGAACATAAACACATAAGCACAACAATTGATAAAGGAGTTCACCCCTCTCTTGGGCTACATCTCCTGGTCCAGCTTCCAATGGATCATTATTATTAATTGCTCAAAAAGTGCTCAAAAACATGTCTTACAATGCTCAAACTGAAAAACTGACTGCTCCAATGGCTTCAGAGCATCCCAAAACCCCTGTCTGGGCTCTTTCGGCACCTCAATCAGTCGAAAAATGAAGAAGTTAGGCCTCCTGGAAGTCTCCCTCTTCAAGCTTGCTGTCTTTGCATCTACAAAACGCACCCCTTCTCATTGAACTTGGCTCACACGCATTATATGGCGTAAAAACCCAGCACCAGGCGCAACCACACCAACGGTGCAAACCATAGGACAGTTAAGGGCACGCCAGCCCCTAACCGCCTCGGCACCTGGGCGTATGGCGCATAAAACCGTATGCTTGGCAAATAGGTGGTTAATTCGTTATACCTGTTTCAAAACCGTAGCAACTCCTTTCCCGCGCTCCGGTCATATGAAAAACCACGGGCTATATGATATGACCTGTGCCAACAGTTGCAATGTTATGTCATATGTGTTAAACCGAAACCACACCCGCGCGCATATATAACATATGGTCACATATATATATATTCAAATGACCATGGGCCGGGGCTAAGCCCCGGCCCGACCCCCCGCCCAATATACAAACATGTAATTTTAAATATATTCAAACTTGTACATATAACAAGCAATAACTCGTGGCCCAATGGTCGGGCGGTCATGCGAAGGCACTATGTTGTGGGGGGGAGGTCCGGGGGTCGAACCCCGCAGACTCCCATAATATTTTTACATACAACCAAAAACCAACCAACGAGGGACACGTGGCGCCCATGGATTGGGCCACGTGTCCTCATACCATTTTCCACCAAACGGACACGTGTCATCTCTTGATTCGTCAACAGTCAACCAACCAATATCTTCCACGTCACCACCTGACACATCATCGTACGGTCTGTACGGACCTTCCACGTCAGACCGTACAGACTGTACGGACTGTACAGTCAGCACCAGATTTTTTGCCTGTTTGGCTTGACGAACAGATCGCGATATCTTCTCCATACGGAGTCCATTTGACAAAGTAAATATACTGCCGGATTCAAGAAGATGAGACAGACACAATGGCACTTTTTTCGTCGCATTCCGAACACTTTGAAATTTGAGCAAAATTTGATCCCCTGATCATTCCCTTTTCTTCTTTCCCTGTATTATCTGTTTCCAGTTTTATACTTAGTCGCATATTTATGCTTGCGAGTTCCTGGGGTGGCGGAGTGAGAAATTCTACATCTGGCTATATCTTCACATTACATGTCCGATCGACCGCCGTTCGTTTCCATACTTAGCCAATTTTATAGCCGCAGGTTCCCACGTAGGCACTATAAAACTCCCATGCCCCATGTTTGGGTATACATATTGCACCCAAAACTCCAGTTTTCTACAATTCGACCCCAGACTCCTTGAAATCGCAAGCCTCACTCTTCCTACGATAACTCCGTTTGAACACCGGGCCTTTCCATACTTAAGATCAAGTGTTGTTGTGTGATGCATAAAGTTCTTTACTCCCTTTGTTTTTCCTCTTCTATGCTTGCTGATTTTTCCCTTTTCTTCTTCCCCTCTATTATCCGTTTCTGCTTCTATACATAGTCACATGTCTATGCTCGTGGGTTCCCAGGGTTGTGGACTCAGAAATTATATATCCATCTATATCTTCACATCACGAGTCCGACCGACCGTTGTTCGTTTCCATACTTATCCAATTTTATACTCATCGGTTCCCAGCTAGGCCCTATGGAACTCTCATGCCCCATAGTCGATGTGTTTCTATCACTTGATAATTATCAGACAAAGTGTTCTTGTGTCAAGAATAAATTTCTTTGCTCCCTTTCTTTTTCCTCTTCTATACTTAGTCGCATTTCTATGCTGGCGGGTTCACGGGTGGCGGACTCACAAATTCTATATCCATCTATATATTGACATAACGAGTCTGACCGACCGCCTTTCATTTCCTTACTTGGCCAATTTTATGGCCGCGGGTTCCTGGGTAGGCATTATCGAACTCGCATGCCCCGTGTTCGGAGCATACATCTTGCACCCAAAACTTGGGTGATCTACAATTCGACCACAGACTACTTGAATTCGCAAGCCTGGCTCTACCTACGATGACTCCGTCTGACTGCCCCACCTTTCCATACTTAGTCGTTTCTTCAAAGTTTCTCAGGTTTATAGACTCCCGGTTTCAAAAAAGTATCAAAGAATTTTTCACTCCCCTCCATCCCCGCCACCTTCGCCCCTTCCCAATGCACATTAATTATGATTTTACTAGTGATATCTCACCATAGATGTTCGAAAATATTGGCATTAATAAGTGGAAAGCTCGAGGACATCTCCCATTAAAATGCATTAATGGGGGAATATTATGGAATTTGATTAGTTTCTTTCTGTCAATCTTGAATTCACAAAAAAATGTTGGTTATTTTAGTTTTTTTAAGGCATCATCATAGCAAGAATGCAATATTGTGCTAGCCCATTGTCATCTACAAAGGTGTTGACATTATGCCCCTCTTTGGTATTGTGCATATATTACAGGTTCACATATTTGAGTATGCTTGCATATGAAAATGTTGATCCACCCTTCAAATTTGAACATAGTTTTCATTTGGGCCACAAACAATACTAATAAAATAAAATAATAGAAAAATTGTTTAAGTAAATATAAAAAAATTATCTTCTAACTTGAACCTAATTTTGTCGAGATCCAGGTATATTACATAGCTGACAATGTTTTTCCCATAGTTAATGGTTCTGCCCGCTAGTTCCCGAATTCGCGCTATCGAACTCTCATGCCACTATTCCATCATATACATCTTGCAGCAAAAACTTCTGTTATCTACAATTTGACCCCAGACTCCTCGAACTTGCAAGCTTCACTCTACCTACGATGAGTCTGTCTGCATTTGTGGGATTGCCCTGCCATCTTTGCACACTTTCCCAATGCAAATTGATTACACTTTTATTAGCTTTGAAAATATTGGCATTAATGAGCGAAAAGATGGATGACATCTCCCATTAAAATGCGTTAAAAAAAGATTTACAGGAGATTATATTATCATCCTCCAGAGTTCATTCTAAATACTATCACACAATTACTGCCACATGTAGCAATATAAACAAATATTCATCAAAACATTATATTTTCTCACATGCACCCCACATGCACCCTAGTCGCCTTAAGTAAGCCATATTTGGATCCATCAACTAAACCTCCCTATTATCAAATTGGCAGAGGTCAATATTATCGCATCTGATTTTTTTTTATTTTTTATTTTTGTGTGTGGATCTTGAGCTCAGAAAAATTGTTATTTACTTTAACTTTTTGAAGGCATTGTACCTCGTCTTTCCATACTCAGTCGATTCTTCAACTCATGTTGTCATAGAGTCGCGGGTTGTTGGGCTTCCAGACACACAAAAGTTTCGAAGAAATTTTAGCTCCTGTTCATCCCCGCCACCGTCACACGCTTCCCAATGAATATTAATTATGCCTTTATTAGTGACAACTCACCAGACACATCAAAAAGATTGGCATTAAAAGGAAAAAAGGTCGAGGAAATCTCCCATTAAAACACATTGAACCAAGATTTACCGAAGATTGTATTATGATGTTGCAGTGTTCATTTTAAATACTATGAGGAGCAAAGGATACTCGTCCCCTTCTGCCCAGAAGAAAGTTATCTTGACATCTGGAATTGCAGGAGAAGATTGTGTCCCTAAATTTTTTTACTTTAAGGAGTTGGTCACGTGTTGCGTCGAGAACTATATTCTGAACCAGTAGATTATCCAGTTGGATGACCATTCCCAAGCCTCCCTATCACCTCAAGTATGTCAACAGATGTTAAGACTTCTCGACCCAACACCTACTTTCAAGGGAGAGAATTGCAGAAAGTTAGTAAAGAAGCATGATAATGAATTGGACCTCTTGTCGAAGTTCTTAGAGAAACTAGTGGTCGCTCCCAGGGACATGGCCATATTACAGGTTAGTACATTTAAAAACCCTTTCCAGCAAATTGCATGGCTTTTCACGAGAATAATGAGACAAGAAAGTGCATCCAGCATCTCTCGGATGAGTCTATATATTTTATATTTTACGGTCAAGGAACAAGCTATCTTCCATTGGGGAAATTTGATTTCCATTGAAATCTCTTCCCAGTTATTGCAATACACAAGGCAAAAGAAATTCTTTATGTCATCTTACTTAATTTTCGCGGTGGTGAATTGTTGTCCATTCCATGGACTATCTATGTGTAAGAAGTTGAACTGTGAATTTGACCCAGTCACATTTTTGTACCATATATTATGGAGACACGATGCTTGCCAACATTTTTATAAAGTCTTTAATGATTTTGTTTCAGTTTTTAAAGCATTGATATTTGTAAAGTATTTTCCCTGGTTGTCTGACCAGGTGACCAACTTCCTGGATAGGAAGGGCACATTAGAAGAAATGGAGAACTATAATGTTATAAGGATTTTTGGGTCTAAACAAAATCCCTACTTCCTTCCATGTTGCATATCTAGTACAATGTTCTTTGCTGGAATAGAAAGGAAGTACATCTAATGGTTGCATTTTTCCCATGAAAAAAGAAAAATTCAATTCATCTCTCTGCCTTGGAAAGTCAAGGATTTCATGGTCATGAACCACTTCAACATTTCTTTGACTAACAGTATCCTGAATGAACTCGGTGCCAGTACCAATGATTCATACAAGCAGAAACGAAAAGGCCTGGGTGAAAAAAGTGCCCAATCCCCGACCACTACACCCAATACCACAACATCTCGAAGAATTACTCCAACGACCTACCCAAGTAACAAAGTCACACATAGTTCTTCAGGTAGAGGAGGAGATAAGAACCCTCCCTTCGACAAAATTGAAAGTTCTCACAAACTTCTCGCAAAAAAAAGACGGAAAACAATAGTCCAAGAACAAGAGGGATCGAGGGGAGAAATTGATATCCACAATCTCTCCCTCGAAGATATGGAACTAGAAATTGACATTAAAAAATGTTCCCTGGCAACGATGGAAATAATTGGCATCGATACATTGGATGAAAAAAAGTCTTTATCATTTCAGATCGTTGTTTTTTACAACGAATCCAAAAAAATGATTATTGAAAAGAGAGATGTAAAGAATAAGAAAGGGAAATCTCATTCAGAGATCAACCTACGCAGCATGTTCCCTTCCCAGATCTCCCAGATACACTGATTAACTAGAGACGCTCTAGACAACTCTACAAGCGGCCTTGAAATGGAAAACGTCATGTTAAAGGAGCGAATCAAAGAATTGGAGGCAACTCTAATGCCTCTTCCATTGTTTTCTACTCCTTTGGCAATGATCGATCCCACCACACCTGTGACAAAGTTAAAAGGATCAACAAGCCTTCTCACATCGGCCTGAGGTTATGTGGAAAAGAATATAAACAAAAGAATGGAATTAATAACAGAATCTTGGGAGATGTCAAATAATATGGTCTCTTTTGGAACACGAGTGCATGCTTTTAACGAGTATCTGCAAGCAGATCTCAAGAACAAGCAAGGTTTCTACCTCGATGCAGTTTTACCATTTGGTATTAAAGTTACTGGTATGACGGAATTTAGAAGAAGACAGTAGGATCTCCCTTCTCCGGATCTAATGGACCAACTAAACGCATGCTAGAAAGAAAAGGTAAAGAACCTGAATGGTATCGTTCAAGCATGTAACCAGGCCATATCTAGAAGAGACAAACTATTCAAGAAGCTAACTGAGATAGATCTAGCCACCAACACAAATGAAGTCCAGGACCTGAAATTGATATTCAACTCATTGTTTTTAACCAAGTAAGCATTTGATGATCAAGTTCATATCTATAAAAGACTGTCATTTGAAAATTTCTATGGCATTCTTCAATATGGTGAAGATGGCGTGAAAAACTGGCTAGTCAGTTATTCACTTAAAAACCAAGATATTCAAGAAGAATTGCACAACCTCTCTATTGATCTAAGGGACTTAGAAAGTGAATTCTTCAATATAAAAATCCGGCATGAAATCAACGTGGTGCCCATGAGGAGCTACATTGAAGAATGGTTCAAAAAGGTTGTTGACTAGATTACCAATGAAGGTCAAAGCCGAGGAAAGCCATAAAAGGACATCAACGAGAAAATGAAAAGGCATGGGACACCATCATAGTAATTTGATACTGATCACATTCTTCTGTCTTCATCCAGTTACTCTAACAAAGATTTAACCGAGGACTAACAATTTTATCTTTCTTCTTGCCAGGTCTTGTTGTTTTCCATCGCCGACTTTCTTCTTTCTACAAACTTCATTCTTGTACATCTTTTCTTTGTAGTCTGCGACAGTCCCAATCCCAATCATTCCGACAAACACATTTTTATTTCACAAAATATGTACTGAACTATATATTTTTTTACAAATTCCAAGACAACTGTTTTTGGAAAATATTCTCAAATGTATTTTGTGCCCCAGTTTATCTGAATATAAATATTTGAGGTTGTTCTATGGTGATCTTCAATGTTTGGTGTTGTTATTTGAAATTTGTATTTCTTCTTAAAATTAACTCATTTCCCTGTACATGTTCCTGTTTTATATTGTGCATATATTGCAGCTTCCTATATTTCAGAATATGCTTCCATATACAAAATGTTAAGTCATATATTTTTTTCTCTATTGCTTGTGGGTTTGAGAAACAATTGCGAGCCCAAAACACCCTTCAAATTCGAACATGGTTTACATTTGGACCACAAATAATCTATCAAGATACATTAATATGAATACATTTTAAATAAATATAAACAAAATCCCTTTAAACTTGAACCTGACTTTCTCGAGCTCCTAGATTGGCCACGGGTTGACCAGTTAGCAGATTTCCAAATCCTCATCTCCATATATATCTTCATATCATGAGCCCAACCGACCATCGTCCCTTTCCACACTTAGCCAATTATCTCACTGGGGCGTCCCAACTTAGCGCTATCGAATCATTATGCCCCATGTTCCGTGATATACATCTTGCACCCAACACTTTCGTGATATACATTTTGCACCCAACAATTCTGTGATACACATTTTGCATCCAACACTTCCATCATTTACAATTCGACCCCGGACTACTAGAACTCGCAAGCTTCACTATACCCGGGTTCACAAAACTTTCAAAACATTTATCGCTCTCTTCATTCCCTGCCACATTCCCGCCATTCTCAATGCACATTCATTATGATTTTACTAGTGACAACTCAATGCACAGGTTCACTTATTGGCATTAATAAGCAAAAAATGTATTCAACAACGATTTACGGGAGTCTGACCGACCCCCAGGTTGGCACTATTATAAATCTTGCACCCAAAACTTTCATCATTTACAGTTTCGCCATATACATCTTTCACCCAAAACTTTAGTGGTCTACAATTCCTCCACAAATTCGAACATGGTTTACATTTGGACCACAAATAATCTATTAAGATACATTAATATGAATACATTTTAAATAAATATAGACAAAATCTCTTTAAACTTGAACCTAACTTTCTCTGGCTCCTGGATTGGTCGTGGGTTCCCAGGTTAGTTCATCTCCATCTATATCATCACATTATCAGTTCGACTGACCATTGTCCCTTTCAACATTAAGCCAATTATCTTACCGTCAGGTCCCAACTTAACGCTATCGAATTCTTATGCCCCTTGTTCCATGATATACATCTTGCACACAACATTTTTGTGATATACATTTTGCACCCAACACTTATGTGATTTACAATTCGACCTCGAAATCCTGGAACTCGCTATTCACAAAAGTTTCAAACCATTTATCACTCTCTTCAATCCCTGCCACATTCCTACCCTTCTCAACGCACATTCATTATGCTTTTACTAGCGACAACTCAACACACAGGTTCGCTATTCAACCACGATTTACGGTAGTCCGACCAACCATCGTTGCTTTTCATACCTAGCCAATTCTGTGGACGTTGGTTCCCGGGTTGGCGCAACCGAACTCTCATTCCCCCTATTCCGTGATATACATCTTGCACCCTAAATTTTCATGATATACAATTCCATACTTAGCCAACTTTATGGTGACAACCTTCAATATACCCGGGTCTACAAAAATTTCAACCATTTATCACTCTCTTCAACTCCCACCACATTCCTGTCCTTCCTAATTCACATTCATTATGCTTTTACTAGCAACAACTCAACACATAGGTTCACTTATTGGCATTAATAAGCAAAAAACGCATTCAACAGCGATTTACGGGAGTCCGACCGACCCCCGGTTGGCGCTATTATAAATCTTGCACCCAAAACTTCCGTCATCTACAATTCCGTGATATACATCTTGCACCCAAAATATCCATCATCTTCAATTCCACGATATACATATTGCACCCAAAACTTTCGTCATCTACAATTCATCCACATATTGGAACATGGTTTACATTTGGACCACAAATAATCTATTAAGATACATTAATATAAATACATTTTAAATAAATATAGACAAAATATCTTTAAACTTGAACCTGACTTTCTCGAACTCCTAGATTGGTCCTATATCATCACATCATGAGCCTGACTGACCGCGGTCCCTTTCAACACTTATCCAATTATCTCACCGCGAGGTCACAACTTAACGCTATTGAATTCTTATGCCCCCTGTTTCGTGATATACATGTTCCACACAACACTTCCGTGATATACATTTTGCACCCAACACTTCCGTCATTTACAATTCGACCCCGGGGGCGTGGAACTCGCAAGCTTCACTATACCCGGGTTCACAAAATTTTCAAACCATTTATCACTCTCTTCAATCCCCGCCACATTCCCGCCCTTTCCAATGCACATTCATTATGCTTTTAGTAGCGACAACACAACACACAGGTTTGCTCATTGGCATTAATAAGCAAAAAATGCATTCAAGTTGCTTTTCATACCAGGCCAATTCTATGGCCGTTGGTTCTCAGGTTGGCACAACCGAACTCTCATTCCCTGTGTTCCGTGATATACATCTTGCACCCTAAATTTACCTGATCTACAATTCCATACTTAACCAACTTTATGGCCACAGCCTTCTTGATACCCGGGTTCACAAAAATTTTAAATCATTTATCGCTCTCTTCAACCCCTGCCACATTCTCGTCCTTCCCAATGGACATTCATTATTCTTTTACTAGTGACAACCCAACACACAGGTTCACTTATTGGCATTAATAAGCAAGAAACACATTCAACCGTGATTTACGAGAGTCCAACCCACCGCCGTTGCTTTTCATACCTAGCCGATTCTATGGTCACTGGTTCTTGGGTTGGCGTAACCGAACTTTCCTCCCCCATGTTCCATGATATATATCTTGCACCCAAAACTTCGGTGATCTACAATTCCATAGTTAGCCACCGATCCCCGAGTTGGGGCTATTATAAATCTTGCACCCAAAACTTATGCCATCTACAATTCTGTGATGTACATCTTGCACCGAAAACTTTTGTGCTCTACAATTCCTCCAGCTCGCAAGCTTCACTCTACCCGACTTCACAAATATTTCAAAGAATTTATCACTGCCTTCCATCCCCACTACCTTCGCGCCCTTCCCAATGCACATTGATAATGCTTTTGCTAGTGACAACTCAACACACATGTTTGAAAAAAAATGGCACTGCTTTGCTTAGTGACAACTCAACACACAAGCTCGAAAGGATTGGCAATGCACATTAATTATTAAATTACTATTCAATGTAATTTCAATATACCTTTTAATATTTACAATTTTCTTTATCATTTCATTTGTAAAAAACAATCGAACATAACTTTTTAATATTTTTTAAACATCTATTCTAATTACCGTTTACTTACCATACTGTTAATTTATGTTTTTTTAACATTATTCCTAGACTCTCCCCATTTTCCAAAAATCATGTTATAAGCTACTTGACAGGGACTACAATGCCACATAACACTTGTTATGTTAAGGCATTCCTTTCCTGTAGAAATCTTTTTAAGATGGATACCATAATATATTAAAACTTGTATATCAGAACATTATATTTTCTTACTTGAGCTTTGCATTGTCCACGCCACTCAGATAGATAGAAAATACAGTATGATTGATAGAAAATCCTTCCACACATAGATAGAAAATGCATTATGATAGAAAACACATTAAATATAACCAGTTTCTGATCTACCCAAAATCACTCACAGAAAAGAGGAATTCCATTGAAAAATTCGGGAATTGAAGGAAGTCGATCCCAGGTGCCATGCAGAGGGTCCTACAGAGTTAACCCATAAGTGTGAGTGGCATGCCACTTATCCTTAGACAACTTCCCTTGAGGAATAGTTTGAATCAAACATATCAACTGCTCGCTAGTCCCATAGATCTTTCGGTTCTCGTAGAACTGCAGTCTACTCAACATAGCCTCCTAGCGTCTGCAAACAACATTGAGCTTATCATGTGAATCGTACGAGACTTTGAGAAAGAATTCTCGACCGATTTCGTCTGGAATATTAGGAATAATATCCATTAATCCCACTATAAATCCTCAGATTACTCGAAATTAAAGAGAAAGCAGTCGATAATTAAATCACGGATATTAAACATTGTTTGACTATGCTAAAATAGAATGAAGGGTATGAGTAAATAAAAAGAAAACACTGGAGAATCTTGTGCTGAAAACACTTGAAATCACCCCATAGAAACGAATGAAGGCTATGAGCAAATGCGGGGAAAACACTGAAAATATTGCGCTGAAAATACCAGGAAATCTTGCGCCAAAAACCGTTGAAGCAAATGCACGAACATAAAGGGTAAGGTCCCATGAGCTCTCTGTCCCACGATGCATGCATTCGTAGAGTTCACCGGTTTCAGGAAGTTATTCTCACATGCAGCACACAGAAGCATCGTTCACCTTCAAAGCCATTCTCGATCTCGGCCATACCTTCACCTGATCTGTTTCCACAACGCAGACAGATTGTCATCGACCATCACAATCTCCTGCGATCTCCTAGACGATAAGCATGATAATCATAGAACAAGGAATTCCAAAGAAAAACACAAAGATGCCAAAGAAAACAGAGAGGTCTTTGAAATTTTAAAAAATTCAAAAATGTGGATGCAAGAGGAAAGCGAAGGGCGGGCCTGTTACAAAATTAAAAAATGTGGGTGTGGGAGGAATATGGTAGTTGCAACCTCTACACCATACGTTTCTACTAAACCTCCATCAAAGGAAGAAACAATGTTAATGTCAGTTTATGTCATGCCCCGTTTGATGGAGTAGAGTTTTGCCTACCCGAGAATGCACTAGACGTCAGGGCTCTCGCGCTACAAAATGCTGGCAGCCTTTGAAGGATAGTGCCACAACACGAAGGGTCTCTCATGCTACGAAATGTTGGCAGCCTATGGAAGATAGTGCCACAGCACGAAGGAGGTCGTCGGAACCGAAAAGCTACCTACCGGAGTAAGAACACTCGGGAGGGAAGATTGCTCCTGAGTTAGCCTACTCCGTCCGAAATCCATTACAATTTTCTTGTCTTTAACATTTTATTGATCTCATCTCACCATAATTATATTGAATTGATGAGATATAGTCGTCGGAACCAAAAAGCTACCTACCGGAGTAAGGACACTCAGGAGGCAATCCATTACAATGTTCTTGTCTTTAACATTTTATTGATCTCATCTCACCATAATTATATTGAATTGATGAGATATAAAATAGTTGTGGTACTCCCCCACCCACCAAGGATATATTTATATCAGAGATGATTTTAGGGGCTAAATTTCGCTCATGGGCTAATTTTCCATGGTTTTTCAAAAAACAAGATTCGTTATTTTAAAAATGATTCGCCCAAATTCTATAGGATAAAATTATTTTACCTTAAAAATCGTCAAAATTTTATAAAAACTATACAAAATACTTAGAAATTTGAATATTTTTACAAAAAAATCACCAAGCATTTATAGTTGACATATGAAGGATTAGTAAGATTCGCCAAAATTTCTACATTTTAAAATAAATTTCCATCCTTAAAATCATCCCTAATTTATATTTGTGGAGCCCATGACTGTTAAAACACTAATCATAAGTTAGTTGGTTAGTTAAGTTAACCTAACTGATATACAGTTACATGACAGTTATGGTCTTTTGTATTATATATGTACATCTATGTACATGATCATTTACAGAAGAATTGATGAATATAGAGTATGCCTTTTCTGCTAGTGTTTATTTATCTATGTTCATCATCGTGTCTTAATTGCTTCAGTTATTTACATTATATTTCTGTTGTTTTCTTCATTTTGAATCTAACAGTGGTATCAGAGAACATTTCTGATCTTGATGCCTGTGGGATTGTGATAGTAGTTGGGAGAGAAGGGTTAATCATTGAACGCGTTGAGTGAGGGATGAAATTCACAGTGCTGGAGGTAACGCGACCATCATGGAGGTTCGTTGTTGTTTGCCTGTATTGTTGCACTGCAGAAATATTATCTCTCTGCACGATGAAGATAAATCGGAGTAGCCTTCAGTGTGTGCATGTGATGTAGACCAAAAATCGTAACAGCCTTCACACTGCCCGATCATTCGATTCTCTGAAATTGTTGAGGATGTTGATATGCAGATTGATGGTTCGATCCCTGCATAGCCCCGCAAAATTCATGAAAAAGAACTGTCAATGGATTAGTTGTCCAACTACTCGACGAGGGTTTAGGTTAGAATCCGAATTTATCCAGCGGCTCATTCAACATTGGAGTTTTTGGTAAAGGGTCAAGCTTGCACAGAATATGTGTAGAAAGTGGAGATAACCAGATTTTGAGATGTGCAATCTCGACTTGGTAATACCTAGACTTGAAAATTAATCAGGGGATCTTCATTTTTCATCTTGCTCATGCTCCATGATTTTATAAACATCTAGGTATATGACGTCATTTCCAAGGCATCATATGGATGTGTGGCATATAAATTTATTATTCCAGTGATTTAGTCATCTTGAACATTACAATTTCATAAAGAACATTAAAGTATGGAGGGTTATAACTTTATGAAAAACAAATTTAGGATTTTTTATTTGGGAGTAACAAGCACATGAAATATTTTCTAAGAGTTTTTATTTGGGAGTAATAAGCGCATGAAAGATTTTCTAAGAGTTTTTATTTGGGAGTAATAAGTGTATGAAAGATTTTCTAAAAGTTTTTTTTTTATTTTGGAGTGATAAGTGGATTTCATTAAGTTATATAAAAAAAAATTATTTCAAGGGAAACCTAAGGAGTTATAAGGTGCATTCTTTTTTCAATAAAACTTAAAGGAAGACTTTGATGTGTATTTAAGGAGTTATAAGGTTTTGTATGGAGGAGTTTTCTCCATTGATTATAATTGGAGTTATAAGGGTTTTATTTTGCCTTGAACATGTAAAGGTGTTATAAGGGGTTCCTTAAAGTTTGTATAAAGAGTTATGTGTTTTTGACCCACCCGAAATTGAATAAGGGGGTCTCTTTTAGGATCTTTGTGTGCATCTCTAAGTCAGTGGTTATCCTGTAGTTTTTGGTAGCATTCAACAAACGATTGCTCTTGGCATGCACAACAGGATACATAATTGAACTTTGTGGCATCAACATACAAACAAATGGAAAGAATTGAAGAACTATTTACAATATTGCGCACATTAATTAACTCAACTACAGAATCTACAATTCCAATAAACAAGTGCACCCTCAACACAGTGATTACTTGTTTACAAGTAACGCATAAGAAGATTGATATGTTCAAACATCAAAACAAGTTGTTGTCTGATGAGTTAGGTTTGCTTCGACACCAACAATGTGATTTTAATGATATCAAGGATGAGAATGAAGATGCTCAGTTGACTACTTATGAAAAACATGAAGATCAGTTAGATGAAGTCCCTATGTCAGAAAAAGTTGCGGATAAATGCATTTTTCGACCATGGGAAGAATTACGATTTAAACAAAATCAATATGGACTAGGATATGTACAGGATGCTGACAACCTTTTTCATTTTCCTAATTATAGCGAACTTGTTTGCTTTTTGAGTGGAGGTTTTTTGAATGATGATAAGACGACAGAGATTGCAGATATTGGTAAGGAACAGGTACAGGATATAGCTGATGATGATGTTGCTAATCGGTCGAATAAAGAACCCATACAGTGCAAACACTGTCACCGGTTTGGCCATGATAAGTCAAACTGTTTTGATCTTCACCCATGTAGATTTTGTGGGAAGAAAAATCACCCCTCAATAAGGTGTCAAAAGCACAAGCGAAAACAAATTCATTTTGAATGGTTAGGGAATTGGTGTTGGCATTTGGAAGCCAATTTATTGGAGTAGTCTTATCACCGAATTTATACACAAGTACAATCGTACTTGATTGGAGATATTTCTATAGTTGATGGACATGAATGTTTTTCAAGATTTGTTGATTTAGGGTATGATCGGGGCCTAGTTGATGCAGTCTTCTGAGTTGAAGATCAATTCTTCAGACTCCACCGGAAGGCAATTTGATGTGTTAGATCTCTTCTTGGCCATACTTGTGAATGACGGTCAAGGGAATTGGAACCACTTGTCCCTGACAGGGGGGAAATCTAGTTGAGTCGAGTTCCAAGTTTGATTTTGAGTCAGGTTCCAATTTTGATTTAGAGCCCGTGAACAGATGATCAAGTATGCAACCTAGTTTTTGGTATGCAGTCTTGTTCCTGAACATATTGTTGTTGATATGGTTTGTGGTTAGATTAAAACCACCAATTGAGCAGAAGACATGAAGTTTTGTTTGTTACATTTTCATATTTTTGAGCCTTGAGATCTTGTTAGTTTATGGTCAACTTAAAACCATGAAATTTAGTAGAAGACATCAGCTTCTGCTAGACATTCGGTTTGTGGTCATCCTGAAACCACCAAATTGGTTTGTGGTCATCCTTAAACTACCAGATGAGTTTGTGGTCAACCTTAAACCACCAATTTAGTAGAAGACATCAACTTATGCTAATTTTTTTCAGAGTTCAGAGAACATCTTCAGCCAACCCTCTGAATATTCGCTTGATACATGTGATTGTCAAGTAGTGGCAGTTTTTCAGGCAAGAACGGAATTATGATTAAGGGGAGATGTTAAAACACTAATCATAAGTTGGTTGGTTAGTTAAGTTAACCTAACTGTTATACTGTTACATGACAGTTATGGTCTTTTGTATTATATATGTACATCTATATACATGATCATTTACAGAAGCATTGATGAATATAGAGTATGCCTTTTCTGCTAATGTTTATTTATCTATGTTCATCATGGTGTCTTAATTGCTTCAGTTATTTACATTATATTTCTGCTGTTTTCTTCATTTTGAATCTAACAATGACTACTCATTACGTAATTGCAATTAGATGCTCAACATAGAAGGATATATTTGTGGAGCCCATGACTACTCATTCCGTAATTGCAATTAGATACACCAAGGATATATTTGCGCCGAAGGGGTTCTTTTAGGGGGAGTTTCCTCTCGAATTTTCGTCGTCTGTCCATGTCCATTGACAACTTGCCACATGTTTTTCTCGCTCCACCACCTTGTTCCCTTCACCGATACGCTATTTCCCGCTACATCGCCTTGTTGCTTTCACCGATACGCTACAGCCTTGTTCCTGCAGGTGGCGTTGTAATTGTAAGGCCGTACAAAGATGGATCCATCGAGGGCTGCAATGGCGTTCCAGTCCCTTGCTCTCAGGGTGCCTTCGTCGATGGCATCACTTCCATGGAAATATGGCACAATAGCGATTGACAATGTCGTGCCACGAGAAAAATTCTACTCTGAAATTTGGCATTGTAGTCCCAGCAGTTACTCGCTTTGTTTGATTCACAATTCATTCTCCCACTCAATTCTTAAATTTCAAAACGGAAGGAAGGAAGCTCATGGACACAACAAAGGCTACAGTAAATAACGTTAGAACAGGGAAGCGGTCAGTCACATAGGGCAACCGGACAGACACACAAATACCAACAGAAGCAGGGAACATACAGGATTCATTCTGGCACTTGACCAAGATTCTCACTGCGAGTGGAGGTCCCACGATATCAGATGTCGCTCCTCATAGATAACGGCCTCTTCGATTCGACCGAGTTGCTGGTACTACTCACCCTTGAATTTCTTAAATTTATACCATAATCGAGTTAATTAAGGCAGTTGTTGTGATGGATACTCTACCATTTTCTCTCACATTCGAAGCCATTCCTCTACAATACGATTTGCAGCATCCGTGGAAAAAATGAAAGGGTTCCATAACAAGTACGTCTTCATCGAATTTGCCATCGGATATCTCCTCTGTTTAAGCCTGTTCATGAAAGAGCATTAGCATATATATGATTGAATATTCCAACAGCAGGGTTTCTATATGATTTTGTCTTCATAGCTACCATAAGAGAATTGTTGTGTGAGGAATTCGAATTGACTGAACATTGTGTTCAGGGCATTTATGAAAAATAGTGACAGACACGGGACTGATATAGATATAGGGTTTTCATTCTTTACACAATATATTGTCTGTAACAAGTGTTTTAAATACATTTAAAAAAAACACTGTTCATAGCCATAACAATATATTGATATGTGAAGAATTGGTCACACGGGCATTTGCATACAGAGTTTAAGTTTGAAGTGCACAAAATTTAACAGTGGAAATGGCAGCTCGTTTTTTGTCCTACGGGATCGAGATAGCTAATTTACATCCTGAATGCCAAGGAATTCTCCAGAGAGCATGCTGGCTTGAATTCTTTTCCAAGTTCCAGGACCATAAAGTTGAGGTTACAAGGGTTTTTTCCCAGTCATTTGATGGAGAATGTGCCCAGGTAGATAAAGATACATGGTTTTCATTCTTTACACAATATATTGTCTGTAACAAATGTTTTAAATACATTTAAAAAAAAAAAATTGTTCATAGCCATAACAATATATTGATATGTGAAGAATGGGTCACACGGGCATTTGCGTAGAGAGTTTATATAAGTTTGAAGTGCACAAAATTTAACAGTGGAAATGGCAGTTCGTTTTGTGCCCTACGGGATTGAGATAGCTAATTTACATCTTGAATGCCAAGGAATTCTCTAGAGAGCAGGCTGGCTTGAATTCTTTTCCAAGTTCTAGGACCATAATGTTGAGGTTACAAGGGTTTTTGCCGAGTCATTTGATGGAGAATGCGCTTAGGTAGATAA
Organism: Picea engelmannii; assembly: GCA_009831015.1. NCBI lineage: Eukaryota > Viridiplantae > Streptophyta > Pinopsida > Pinales > Pinaceae > Picea > Picea engelmannii. The sequence continues at coordinate 73,821 of ML781969.1, read as the reverse complement.
CCTAACAATTCATATCTCTGAAAACTCATTATCACAGGTTATTGGTCTGCCCCAGCAAAGAGGGAAGTGGTTTAAAAGGAAAGCAATTGAAGAAAAATCTTGGACTCCGTTTCTTAGCAGGTCTAGGCAGAAACCTAATTGGGCAGCTGGTGTTCCAAGAAGTTCGTTGAAAGATCCTTGGAAGGATTTGGTTTTTCTCATTCAAAAGTATATAAATTGTGAAGGGAATTACAGTCTCATGTTCTTATATCATATACGCCTCCTCTTGCATTTAAAGAACGAAAAACCTATTAATATGCCCTATTATTTACTCAGCAGTTTGACAAAGATGGCTAAATCCATTCAAAAGCAGCCTAGGAATTAAGATAGAATTCTCTATCACCATGGCTAAATAAAGATGATTGTACTATATGAACTACATAGGAATGATACAACTTGGGAGCAATATATTGCTGGCAATGGTTTTACAGACGAAACCATTAGAGAAGATACTTCAAGAAAATCTGAAGAAGAGGAGATTAATGACTCTATTCAGCCAAGTAAATTACAGGAAACAACTTCTATGGGAAAAAGAAAATCAGAAATAAAAGGGAAAATCAGAAATAGAAGGGCCTGCAAAGAAAACAATCACATACAAAAGGAGAATCACTAGAGCCATGGCTAAGGAGCTCAATAAAAAGAATGAACAGAGTAGTCAACGAGAGGAGCAAGTATTTACAAAAATAACAAAGAGACCAAGAACAAAATTCTCCACTCCTCAAACTACATCAACATTGGAGGTTGATGGACACAAACAAATTCTGTATGACTATACACAGTCCTTAGAGGCTGGTCAAGTCAAACCATCCTCATTTGCTGCAGATGAGAGAGAGTCATCACCATATGAGGACAGAGACTTTTCCACTTTCACTACTACTGCTCAAAAAGAGACCTCCATGCTGTCTCAAGAACCTAAACAGGTAAAATCTTCTACTACGTTTTTTGAATCAGATATGAATAAAAATAAGAAGAGGATTAGGAGTTTAAAGGAGATTGAGGAGTTACAAGTGTTGGATAGATATATTAAAACACAAAACAAAATGCTTACAAGACAAAGGATGGAGGTAATTGAGGAAAATGACAAGCTAAAGGAAGAGAATGACATATTGCAAAAAGAAAATGCTTTGTTGACTAAACAAGCATATCAATGGTACAAACAGAAGTTGGCACTGAAATTAAAGAATCAAATTCTCAAGGTAAAGTTTTAATGAAAAAGAACAGAAATCTAATTCACAGGGGATCCACATCTAATGTGGATGTTTTGTTGCAAGCAACAGGGGCTATCTTAAAAGTGGACAGAGTAATACAATTCTGAGCATAAATTGCATGAGGAAATGCAATGGCTTCTCCTTGGGGGAGATGTTGGATCTTAATTTTGTCATTAAAAAGCCACATAAACCTTCCTTATATCAACCACATCCACCTCCGTTTTCCTCACTTTTGTGCATTTTGCTTAAATTGTCATTCTTTTTGTTACTTGCAGACATTTTTGAGCAAAACAAAGACACGAGTTTTGATCCCTGGGTTCACTATATGGTTATTTACCTCCTGGATCTACAAAAGATCAAACAGAAGGGTCTGGTCAATGCAGCGGTCAACATTGCACTACCAAGGAAATCACGCACCAATAGAAATCTGCACCTCTTCTAAAATCGGTGACTTGGGCATGCATTCAACTGTTCCAAGGATCGAATTGGATGTATTCAGATGCTAAACCAAGGATGTAATTCATCCATAGAGGATTGATAACTTAGTTAGTTTCATTTTGGTTTGTATAAATAGATAGAAGGAATGGAGACTTGAGGAGGGGATATTAATGAATGTAATGTTGGCAAAGATGTTGTAATCACAAGAACTCTACTCAACAGATAATACAAGCAATTTTTTCCCGAATGGTGATCTGTTAAGAAGTTCTTAACATATGATTTTAGTTGTAGCTTTCTTTTGGAAGAGGAAGGCCCCCCTCGCTTCAGAAGTAAAGATACACCTGTTCTTTTCCCTTTTCTTTATTTATGTTATTAGTTTATGCTCTTTTCTGATTCAAGTATTTCTTTCAATACAGTGGCCTTCTATTTCAACTTGTTTTGTGGAGTGTTTAATTTGCAGGACATAGTTTCTCTTAGAGAACCCTCTCAAACGAATCGAGCCTTATAGATTAGGAACAAGGTTCCTGTGACAACAAAGTAATTAACATTACAAATAATTATTGTGACCTGAATGTTTACAAAATCCAATCATAAGGGTATTTGATTCAAAGAGTAATCAAATCTTAGGAGGTCTAAGTCTATTGGATACAAGTACGAGAATTACCAGCAACACAAAAGTTGCCTAGGTTGTTGTCCTCGGTGCCTCTACCACTATAGAATTGACAAAAGTATCAGAGATTGGAAGCAAGATGTCTCTGAACTCTGATCACAAAGGGTGCAACAAGATTTTCCTCCAGTCAGGGAATACGAGGATTGTAAAGTTTTCAGACCCCAACCCAGTTTCAGTTTCGCTGATTTTTCAACCAATGTTAAATGCCCAAACCCAATTTTATCTTAGCATTTAAAAAATTAGCAGAAAATTAACTTCGGAACTGAAACATGAGGATTCTGAACATCGTTTGTAACGCAGAAATAAAATATCAGCAGCATATAAAAACTCAGAAAATATAGACACAAATATTTTCGGTCTAACTTTGACCCTGGAAAAAACCCACAAGGGGAAAACCAGTGAGAGAGGGAGATTTTTATTATTTAGGAGCTTCAAAGAATTCTTTTACAGCATATTCATCTTCAGAAATTTAAATGACAAACTTATCTCGACAACCGTGCCAAATCTTCACAAAGGAAAATGAGCCAAACTACTCAAAATTCTTCCCAGAATTTTCTGCAATACATTGCAGGTCTGCTCCTCAATTTATATGCCTCCAAATTGTTGTATGGTCACCTTGAAATTCATGCCAACTACCTCAGCCCAAAACAGTGCAATAAATGGTGTATGACTGCCTTGGGAAACGTGCCAAAACTTCTAGAAAACAACACATCTCCTTCTTCTCGAAATCTGTGCCAAAATAACAGTGGTACGAAATCCATACAGTAAGGACTGTACTTTCTACCTTGATTTCCGTGCCCTTTTTTTTTACTATATGGAATTCAAAAATCCATACAGTACGTCTTTTTCTGCTAGATTGTACCTTTCCTCGATTTATGTGCCTGCTCTTCTTGCTGTACGACCTGCTTAATCCATACAGTACGACCTGCCTTCAATGTTGTCCTTGCTACCTCGATTTATGTGCTAGTTTGCTTCCTTGGGATGCATGCCCTAGCTCTCAGAAATGGCTGCTCTCTTGCTGCTAAAAAATGCTCTCTCTCTTGCTCTCTCAACAATGAACCAACAACCCAAGAATGGGTGCGCCCCTCTACCCTAATAGACCTCATGAGGGAAGGTGAGGAGTTTTCTAATCCAATCGCTGAGATTAGATTAGATGTGTGGCTGAGATTTGATGCCTCTTCACTCACCCTCACTTTAGTCATAAAGTCACCTTTTAATTTGCATCTCACAAATTAAATGACTAGGGCCCACATTAGGCACTTTCTCATCCCTTAGGTGCCTAGGGATGAGAAACACTTGCCTTGGTACTTTATTTAATTAAAAAAAAATTAACACTCTCTCATACCGAGGAAAGTGTTACTCACCACTCCAAGCTTGTCCTTGAAAAATACAAACTTGTCTCTGCCCAATGCGAGTCCGTATAACCAACCAGAAGAACTCCATCTCCTCTTTGATAGTCCAAACCATAATCTACCGTACCACAAAGATACCTAAGCACATGTTTTGTTGCCACCCAGTGCACTCTCCTAGGCTCCACCATGAACTGACTGAGAGTGTTGACAACAAAACAAATATCTGGCCTGGTATTGACCAA
>ML781969.1:37900-63148 GCA_009831015.1 Picea engelmannii | reverse complement strand
AAAAGTTACCCACAGTGACCTTTCTATGAGTAATACTTCTTGAGGTAGAGCCCATTTCTAGGCTCCGCCAAAGCATTCCCTTCAAAATCGACCAAACGATAAGCGCCCTTTTTTAAAACCTCCTTAATAATGAAGGGTCCGAAACCACATGGGTTTAAACTTTCCTGCCCCCAGGGGGTCTTTATCTTGGTCATAGACCAGGACAAGGTCACCCTAAAAAAAAACCCTAGGACGAATGGACCTATCATATTGACACTTGACCTTATGTTTATGAGCCTCGTTGGCCAGGGCCGCATCGCGACGCTGTTCATCAAGCTTCTCAATGTGTACCAACCGTTATTCAAGTGGAGAAGTGTTTGGCAATAATTGTACTTCCAATTTCAAAGATGGAATTTGAAATTCGATGGCCAAGACTGTCTCTAGCCCGTAAACGAGTTGGAAAGGTGAGAAACCGGTTGCAGTCTTAACTGACATTCGGTAAGCCCATAATGCCGATTATAACATCAAATGCCAGTTTGACTTGGCTGAGTTGATAGTTCGCTGTAGAATCATCTTATAAGTTTTGTTTATAGCTTCCACCTGCCCATTGGCTTGGGGGTACTAAGGTGATGAATGTTCTTGCCGTAACCCAAGCTTTGACGTTAACTCGGACATCATTTGGTTCTGAAAGTGACTGCCATGATCAGTGACAATCTCTCTCGGGATGTCGAACCGTGCTATAATCTGGTTAAATAAGAAGAGAGTTGCAGTCTCTCCATCATCTTTAAACGTTGGCATAGCTTCGACCCACTTAGTGAAGTAGTCGACAGCTACGATGATATAGCGGTGCCCCCTTGCTGACGGGGGGTTGCATGTAGTGTAATCAATCCCCCACTTAGTGAAGGGACCAGCTATGATGACAGGAAACATAGGAGTTGGATGCGCCCTCATTTTTCGAGAGAAGATTTGGCACGGATGACACTTCTTGACCGACTCGATACAATCTTTCATAAGTGTGGGACAGAAGTAGCCTGCTCGTAAAATCTTTTGGGCTATTGCCAACTCAGATAAGTGACCGCCACAAGCTCCTGTATGACAATCGTTGACCACTATGACAACCTCCTTATGAGTGAGACATCAATGCAAAATGCAATCTACACCTCTCCGATACAGCTTATCATCGAGTATGAGATAATTCTTAGCCTGATGGCATATCTGTCGACGCTCGTCCTGAGAAGCAGAGGTGGGGCACTTCAAAGTCTGGAGATAGATTATTATATCTCCATACTAGGGGTCTGACGATTCAATCAAAAACATATCCCCCCGGATAGGCGATTCCTTAGGTACAACGTCACCTGACTCAACCGGAAGCTCCGAAATAAGTTCTGCGAAGACCAATGAATTCTTGGACTTTGCTGAAACGAAGTCTAAGTCAAATTCTTGGAGGATGACCATCCATCTACTGATTTTTTCGCCGATAACTCGTCGTTTCAACATGTACTGGAATGGATTCACGACAGCAACGACGGTGGTCTTGTGAAATAGAACATAGTGACGAAACCATTTAACAGCATGAACTGCTACCAACGCAAGTTTTTCTAGATGGGAATAATTAATTTCCGGTCCTACGAGGCCTTGGCTCAGGTAATAGATCACATATTCTGAAAATGAATCATCTTCCTGAACTAAAACCATGCCTATGGTTGACTCTGCGGCAGCCAGATATAATAAGAAATCCTTGTTATAATTAGGTGGTCGTAGCAGAGGTGCGGTTGTAAGGGCGTGCTTTAATGCGTGGAAAGAGCATTGAGCGGCCTCGTCCCAAAAAAAAGGAACATCTTTCTTAAGTAAATGCATAAAGCCTTTGGTGATTTCGGCATAGTTGGCAATGAAGCGTCGTAAGAAGTTCGCCTTGCTTTGAAGACTTTGAAGTTGTAAGATTGTGCGTGGGGGGGGTAACTGGATTATTGCCTCCACCTTAAGAGGATCGACCATGATCCCTGTTGTTGATACGATGAAACCTAACAAACGTCCTGACGTGACACAGAAGCTTCACTTGTTGGGATTCAAGCGAATCCTGAAGTAGCGACACCATTCGAAGATTAGTTTGAGGTGCATAGGATGATCCTTTTGCTTGTGAGAGCGTGATGCTAAATCATCTAGATAGGCCTCGACTATATGTTTGAGGTCGTGAAACGCAAAAGACATGGCCCGCTAGAAAGTGGCTTCAGCATTCTTGAGGCCAAAAGGCATCTTACGATAGGCAAATGTACCCCACGGACAAATGAATGTCATTTTGTGTTGGTCCTCAGGTTTGATTTGGATTTGATTATAGCCCGAAAAACCATCCATGAACGAAAAGACTTCACAACTGGCACATTCATCAATGATCTGGTCAATGAATGGGGTTGGATAATTATCTTTTGGACATGCCTTGTTCAAATCATGAAAATCAGTACAGACACGAATCGTGCCTTGTTTTTTATCGACTGGCACGGGGTTTGACACCCATTGAGTCAAATGAATAGGGTAAATGAACCCTGCCTTGAGCAATTTCTCCACCTTAGTCTTAATGGCTGCTGCCTTCTTAGGATTAACTGGATGAAGTTTTTGTCAAACAGGCTTAGCATCAGGATACGTTGTGATTTCATGTTCAACTATTTTCGGATCGATACCTGGCATTTCCTCATAAGACCAAGCAAAAACGTCGCGGAATTATTTGAAAAGATCCGTGTAAATTTGAATCTCTTCGGGGGAGAAATCCGCCCCGACGAAGACATTCTCCATGACGCCAGGGTTGCGGGAGATGTTGATAGGTATGGTTTCAGCGATAGTCGCCATATTTCCCTCAGCATAAATTTCCTGAGTAGCTAAGAGGTTGATAGGACACGACCGAGCTCCCGTCATGGTGATAGTGAATTCTCCTGCCTCGATTCGGTGTAACTCTGGGAGGAAATATGATCTGTGATGAAGATCGTCCCAAGGTTTGTCCGGACTAGTCATTGCTTCAATTACTGCTTCATCGGAAGGCAAGACTAAGTCTAACGAATCGGTGGTAGAAAGAGAATCCTGAGCCCAAATAGGCTCTGGGAGTGGATCCAACTCTGGTGCAAGAGTCGAATCAGGGTTAGTTGAAGCTTGCTGGACTAAAGAGTACGCTACTTCAGCATCTGACAAGGGCATGGACATGCTGGAGTGCCCTGTCTCATCCATCGTGGCTGATGGGGAAGGAAGAATCCACGGATCCGCAAAGTAAGTCATGCAGAATGACGAAACGTGAAATATCTCAGCCTTGTGGTGATTAGATATAAACTTGACATCGTTATGAGCAGGTGGGTAATCAAAGGTACCCATCAAGGATGAGCATAAACCAACTCCTATGTTAACGACACCGGGCTGAGGATTATCAATCATGGGAACCGTGGATGCCCCCAAAGTTGGGTCAGGTCTAGAGAAGGAAAATTGATCGATGGTCACTATCCGGCCTTCATGTGGAAACAATAAAACTCAGAAAACTGTAGCCACCACAACTTGCATAGCATAAATCCAACTCCAACCTAACAAGAGATTATAGTCGAGGGGGGCATCGACTACCTCTACTTCAACGCACACGGTATTTCCTCCTAACTGCACGGGGAAAGAAGGAACAATGCCATGTGGTCAGAAAGAATGACCGTCGAACGCAGTGAGGAGAGTGGGTGATGGAGACAAAGCGGGCTGACCAATGGCCTTCCAACATGCTAACGACATAACGCAAGTCGAAGCACCCTCGTCGACCACCGTGCGAAATATATTCCATGTAAAAGTTTTCGTGGGATGAGCCACTACTATCTGAAACGCGATGTGGTGAGGCAGACAAGGTTTTAAGTCAGTCGTATCTAACATGATGGTACCCGGGTTACAAGTCTCAGTAGAGCCTAAAGCAGTCAACAAGCTTTCCTCTGAGCAGGGCAACTTTGGAGGACCTCCAAAGAAGACATAGCACAAGGGGTTTGGGATAAATCTTCCACCACAGAGTAATTCTGGGCAGCCCTTGCGTTTGGATTGTGAAAATATTTCTTAAATGCACCCTTTGGAATGCGTGTAATTGTTTCACCCAACGTCTTCTCGATCTGTAGAGGAAGAGATGGGATCTCGGCTTCTTTACCCTTCTCAGAGGTGCTTGGTTTACTATAGTCATGCGCTCTAGTCGTGATTAAAGAATCACCCCTAACCATGTATACATTCGCGGCAGAGGAATTGTTCGAAGGAGGGCAGGTTGCCTGGCAACCCCCTTCGGCACTTGTAGAGGCTTGAGTTAAATTTTGCCCATGCTGAAAGAGATTAGTCAACACGGCTTGTTTTTGCTGTGTGACAAAATTTTGGGCCTCTGCAAGTCGAGGACAAAGATAGGTCAGGTGGTCTTCCGCACACAAGTTGCATGGATACCTCACCTTCCGTTTTTCCGTGGTGCCCTCACCAGCATTATCCGTGGGTTTTTTCTCCCCCTTACCCTTCTTGCATTGTTTTTTCTTCCCTTCAGGCTGCTAGGTGGCCTTTGGGTTAGCCGTCTGCACATAGTGTACTTCCGACGTTTGGGTAGGAGGAGCAACCAAAGTAGTAGTCTGGCTGGCCGCTAAGTGTTGGATAGATAACTATTGCAATTGTTTTTTCAATTACTCAGCGGGCTTGGTTTGTGCGGAACCAACAATACCGTCGGCATGTGGTCCAGCTCTCTGTCTAGTTTTATCTAGTATCGATCGTGGTGCATCCGGAAGGATGTTGTATAATAAACCAGACTGAGAATAGATAAGCTCAAACTGTTGAGCCCTCATGATGGCATCTTCTTCAGAAAAAACCCCAGAAGTTGCGACGTCTTTGGATAATTGTGGGACCAGAGACTTAAGGAACCACTCAAGAAGGAATGCTGGTGGGACTGGTACTTTAATTAGACTCTTCTGGCGTCTCCACTCTCGGATATGATTAGAGATATGGTCCGCTGTTGTCTGTTCGAAATTGGCTAGCAACTCCGTGCCAGCGTCGTATCTCACAGGTAACTGGAAATGGTTAAGGAAGGCCATCGCCAGTTCGCCAAAGGAAGAGTATCATGAGCGATCGAGCTCGATGTACCATTTCGTGGCACTCTCGATGAGAGTGAGTTGAAACAATCGCAACTGAACGGAGTCATATTTCAATGAGTTATATGAACACCAAAGATGGAAGGTAGTCACGTGATCACCTGGATCTTCGTTAGGCTTGGCCTCGAACTTTGGAATGTTCGAAGGCAACTTCGTTGGCATAGGAGGCCAATGTGGATCATGACAAATAGGATCATTTAACAACCGTGTCAAATCTGGCAAGTGTAACGTCACCAGGAATGGTAGTTTGGGTTGCTGTTGATAGCCTAGGAAAAAGGGTCCTGGAGTTTGACTGACACTAGGTTGCCAGGAAAAGTTTGGCTGCGGGCCCGGATTCTGGTAGAAACCATGACCTTGACCAACGTAAGGATTTTGCATCTGTGGAGACATCATTGGCTGATTCCCCATAAAGGACATAGGATGTTGGGCATTCATCGTGTTTGACGGACTTTGGGAAGGATTACCCCATGCCGGTCCCGCTGGGAGAGGCATGGAAGTCTATCCGGGGTTCCATTGACTATGGAAAGAATTACCCCAGAACGACATTCCCGGGGAGGGAATGGATCCTTGTCCTGAGTTCCAAGGTCCTGCTATATGTTCCCCCGGCACAGGAATAGTACCCTGTGTCGGAGTAGACTGTCCAAATATGGGAGTGCCCCCAGATGGGAAAGCAGTGGATGTGAAAGTGTTGTTACCAAACGTCCCATTCCAAACAAATGGTGACGAACCTACTGGCATAGTGTGCGCAGGTGTTCCTTGACTCCCGACTCCAAATGAACTCGTGTGTGTAGGCTGCCCGGCGGACTGTTGATGCAGACCACCAAGCGGAGGGGACGAAGGAGAGATATGATCTCCAGCGTAAGGAAAAGCATTGAAAGGGACAGGAATGCCCCCAAGTTGAACTTGCAGAGGAGCATTAGAGCTCCTTGCCCCCAGACCCAAAGTTTGTAAAGTGGAGTGAATGAGTGCAGGACTTGTGCCCGAACTAGGCATACCGTATTAAAACGGAGAGCCTGTCGCACTAGGTGTGAAGGGGTTTGTGGCCGCCGCGATAGATGGGGTCGGTCCACTGTGCGACGTAGTTGCGGCCGAGACCATGGTGGCCCGGACCGACGACGACAAGTTAGGAGATGCTTCTCCTGTGGTAGCAACAGTGGTGGGAATGGAAGAATTCCCAGAAGAAGTAACAGTATTTGGTTCCATAACTGTGTGAGGCACTGACAGGCATTTGTAAAATTGGATTGGTACAATGACTGATGGCCAAGTATTAGTGGTTGGGGTTTTAACCGAACCAATATTGGCGGTTGATTCCCCCAAGAGTTGTTCAGGCTCAATGGTTTGTAACCCGGTTGCTTCGAAAGACCCTTGTTGGTCTAGCTTCCGCCTCAATGGTCGTGGGGGTGGCTCCAGTATAACCGGCGGCAGGCCCAGGAGCCTTCGTGACCGGCAGAGCTCGGGATCCTCCACTATGTGAGATGATCCAAGACACGCTAAGGTATTCTACATGTTCAAACAGTAACACACACTAAAAAGAAGCCCCTAAGAGATAAATCAAGCAAACACTAAACTAGTTGGAAGAACAGTTACAACAACCAATACTAGAGCAACTTACCGGTGCAAGTGCAACTCGAAAACGGAAGCACCCTCTAGGCATACTCTGCAAAGCGTGGTCCAATGTCTATCCTAGGTACCACGGTATACCCCCGCAGTCACCTGTGTATGTCCCTAGAAAATATTGGCAACTAGTTTGCCAGCACGCGAACGGTCATCTGGCGGGTACAGTCGATAATCGGGTAGACCACAATGAGCAGGGTATCAAGCCCGAAACCTATCAAGGGTATCGAGAGAAAATGGTCCATAAGACAACTGAGGACCTCGAATGGATTCGAGACCCACGAAGCCTTGTGGCAAATGCAAACGACGGAATCCCTCAACAAATCCTCGATATGTGTTCTCCACTACGCTTGGTCCGGCTTTGGAGGGGTTATCTCCGCTACCTTTCCTTACGCGACCTCGTGTTTATCCCCTGTGTTAGAGGGGGGTCCCGGATAACTTCCACGTAACTGGACTTCTACACTCCCTATCACAGACTCCAATGTTTGGTTTTGAGTGGCCTTGGAGAATTTACTCTCCAACCTAATCCAAGGCCCTAGTCCTGAGCTAGTATATGAACCCTACAAACAAAAAGTCTAATAGATTTTAAATTAGCGTTTCTTTTATGGGCTTTTTTACGTCACAGGATATGAAGGTGAAACTGATGATGTGTAAAGACTCAAAGCAAAAAACGAATGAACAATGCTGGAAACAAAACTTTTACTAAATGCAAAAATCAACAACTTTTCACAAAGAAAGACTTCTTTTCCTTTTCAATTGTTCTAAGATTTCATGCAGCAAACATAAAGGAATTTCGCTTGACTACGAGCTACTTATGCTCTAAATGCACTGCAAAAAACTTATAAACAAAAAGACTTCTTCCTAGCTATTGATGCAGAAACACAATCTTAAAACAAAGAAGAAAATGAAAAAGAAATATATATATATTTTTTATTAAAGTGCTAAATGAAGCAACGAAGGGAAAATGCCGACAAGAACAAAACTAAGAAAACAAAACAAAATTCTGGCTTAAAGCGCAGATCGCAAAGAATCAGAGCAAAGACACCCAATGGCAATCAAGAAAGCACCGACTCTTACGCTTGTCTAAAAANTCTTTTCTATCAACTATCAACTAAGAAAAAATAGCCTAAGGGTAAGAGGCCCTAACCTACTAACTGTGCAACCCTAGACTCAAACCCCTGAGAGGAACACTTCTCACCACAAGAGGGGATGACTGGCCCACCCTAACTAAAAAGCAACCTATCAAGCCCGCTACTATCACTGAAACAGAACGCGTGCAAACGCGTGCTGAACTACAACAGAGCGCGGGTACCTGCGGGCTGCCCTTGCATAGGCCGCGTGTATGTATAAACTCCAAGACAAAACTAAACAGAGGCAGCCCAGACCTAGAAGAGGCCTCTAGTATTGACAACCAAGGTCTCTTGAAGGCTTGGATGCTTCTTCTTTAACAGAAAAGAAAAATAATTGCAAGAAATAACAAAACGCAATAAAGCAAACTGAAACAAGACTATGAACCAACAAGACTCAGACAGGATCCAAAAATCCCCCTGAGAATGTTTAATTTTGACAGGGAAGATGAGGACTACCTCTCAAGCTCTTTGACTCCTACACGCTACTGAAACCCTTACATCGAGAGTTCAAACGGGGGCAGTAGAAGGTTAGGGCATGGGTACACGCGTGCAGGCCTTCTACAGGTCGCGTGTATCTCTGTGTGTCCCGATAATTACCATCAAGCAACATTCAAGGAAAAAGCTGGTATAAAGAATCAGGTTCCCTGCTAGCTTTGACCTAACAGAAAACAGACAAAAAAAGAAACAAAAAATCTAATCCTTTAAACTACCCAAAAACCTTGACTAAATCCGAAAACCCTAAAGAAAATATCCCTAGTACGGTCGCCAATTCTGTTGTTGGGAAATATACCCTATGGACTAGCAAACTAGGGCCAGACTTGCATGCAGATTATGACCGTAAAGAAATGACTCTTTAACCTACCACCCCAAACTTAAAACCCCTTTTTCACATACATGCATGGAAAGGAACTACTAACATTTTTACTGATGTTTGGTGTAGATCCTCCGTTGCGCTTTGCCCGCTTACTTGCGTTGCTCCTTCCAAAGTTAACCTGCAATCAATACAAAACACTATGCATGCATGCTACTTTTCTACTTGAGTGTTAGAAATTAAGCATAATTTAAACAAATCATATTTAACTCATGCATTGAGACGGGAAAAGTATTCTTTTATTATTTTCAAAATGAATCAACTTACAATCAAAGTCGAGACCGACCACCGTTCCTTGATCCTGATCCTGGGCTCCTCCTCTTATTTGTCCTCCAACTGCTTTGCATTAATTCTCCTTAGGCTTGAGGAAAGGCTAAAGGGTTGGGACAAATGGATTTGGCAAATGGGTAGAGTTTCTTTTCTATTATTTTCCCTCCTCCAAATGGTACCCCTACCCCTTCTTTTATAGGCTAGAAGGAGCTAGGGTTTTGGACGAACTCTCGGCCTTGCATGGCTGGGAGTTTCAGTTCACTGATCCATAGTTTTTTGTCTCGTCGGCAACTTTCCTGTTTTTGTTCTTTGTTAAGTAAACACAGGTTGTAGTAGGCTTGCCAGTGTTCAAACGTGTGCAGTAGTAGGCTAGGGCATGTGTGACTTAACCCAAAAGGATTTTCAAAGAGGTTTCTCAGCAGATGTTTTGGCAAGGAAGGGATATGAGTTGGCATGATGCCAGGTAAGCATGTGTGGTGCAATTTAGGGTTATAACAGATCCCCTTAGGTCCATCACTGACTTCCCCTTAGGTCTAGGAACAACTTCCCGAACATCGTTCTTCATGATGGAATTGTACTCTTCCATCATGGCATTTCTCCATACCTGTCTACCAGTGGCCTCCTCAAAAGTGGAAAGCTCAAACTCCCGAATACTGCTCACCATCGCAATGTAGCTTCAAAAACTCTTGGGAGGTTTACTCTCCCTCACTGCCTGTTTGGGATTCCCCACTGAACCCTGTGCCTCCCTCAAAGTGTCCTGAAGCCACTTGGGCTTCCTCCTCTCTGAAGTACTGTCCTGTGGAGGGGACTCTCCCTGCTAAACTCCATCTCCTGAAGACAATGATCCTGAAGTAGACTTTGAAGTACCTGATCCTGAAACCTGTGGACCAATAGCCTGTGAACTTGAATCCTGTGGCCCTGTCACCTGTGAACCTGGCGTCCCCGAAACTGGTGGCCCCAAACTCTGTGTCACTGTAGTCTGTTGCGGACTCACCTGAGTCTATGGTGAAGACTGCTCACCCTTCTCTATCCCTCTTGACTTCCTAAAGGCTTCGTCCTCCTCAAATCTGACATCCCTCCTCAAGACAACCTTCCTCAAGGAAGGAAGGTATATACAGAAAGCCTTTGAAGTCTCATTGTACCCAACAAAGATCCCTCTCTCTGCCATGGGATCTAGTTTTGTCCTCTTCTTAGAAGGGACATATGAAAATGTGATGCACCCAAAAATACGAAGGTGCTCCACCTCAGGCTTCTTCCTAGAGAAAGCCTCCTCAAGAGTCATGCTCCCCACAGCCTTGTGGGGACTCTTGTTCTGCAGATAAACTGCAGTGTAGCATGCCTCAACCCATAGAAATAGTGGCAGCGCCTGATCATGTAGCATGGCTCTCACAGCCCCAACAATGGCCCTGTTCTTCCTTTCTGCAACCCCATTCTACTGCGGGTTGTAAGGAACAGTCAACTCCCTCTTGATGCCCTCTCCTACACAGAAGTCCATGAACTCCTTGGAGGTATACTCACCCCCATTGTCCGATCTCAGGACTCTGATTTTCTTCCCTGTCTAGTTCTCCACAAGAGCTTTGAACTCTTGGAACCGACTGAAGACCTATCCTTTGGTCTTCATGAAGAAAATATAGAACTTCTGAGAGAAGTCATCAATGAATACAACATAGTATAGGGAACCAGTCAATGATGTCGAAGACATCGGGCCACATACATATGAATGCATAAGATCAAGTATCCATGTTGCTCTACTGTCACTGCTCGAAAAAAAAGTGTTGGTGTAGTTTCCCAAAGAACACCCTTTGCACAACTCATGGTGCCTTGAACTGAAATTTGGAACTCCCGTCACCATCTCCCTCAGAACTCTCAAAGCCCCATGGTGAAAATGTGTCATCCTTCTGTGCCATATCTCACATAGGTCACTGCTACTGTTGGTAGTATGAATCAATGCTCTCACTGGCTGGAACAAAAACTTGTAAAACCTCTCATGTCTAGTACCAATCACTTTGGCCGAAGTGATGCTAGACCCTATGGGGAAAAGAAGCACCTTCCCATCATGGAACAAGACCTCATAGCCCTTCTCCTCAATAGTAGAAACTGACACTAATTTCTTCTTCAATCCCAGAACATATAGAACCTCTGTCAAAGTCATGGGAGGCAAAGACTCCCTCCGAAATGATACGGTCCCACAACCAACCACCTTGACCTCCCTGTCATCTCCAAGCACTACCTCTGCATCTCCACACTGTGTAAGATCTGTCAAGTGCTCACGAACCGCTGTCATATGGCGAGAGGCACCATTGTCAATATACCAAGTATCTAAAGTAGTGGTCCTCGAGGATAGACACACAATCAAGGAAAATTCCATGTCAAACTTGGTGGAAAACTCTTCCACCTCTGCTGAAGCTGTTGTTTGTTTCTTCTTATTGTTTGGACACTGACCTGCATAGTGCCCAAACTTATGGCATGCAAAGCACTTGACTTTGCTCATGTCTTTCTTCCCTTCACCCTTGGGCTTATGTCCTCCCTTTGGACCCTTTTTGAACTTCTTCTTGCTAGTGGTTGCAAGAGCCACATTCTCCTCCTCATGAACTGTAGATGAACTGCTATGTACATAACCTCTCCGGATCTCCTCCTGAAAAAAGTCATCCCAAAGACGTTCCCAACCGAGAAGCTTCTCCCTAGCAAAAATGCCCTCCACAAAAACAACCCATTGTTTGGAAACTCAATTCAATGTTGTTCTCACGAGATCATTGTCAACTATGGCTTCCCCCACAGCTCCAAGATCATCCCTCACCTGTGTCAATCTAGTAAGGTATGTGACCACATTTTCAGCCTTGGTCATTTTTATGCTCTTTAGTTTTTCCCTCAAAACCATTTTTCGGTTCTCATTTGTACTCTGGTACAATTTAGTCAAAGACTCCCACATCTCATAGGCACGTGTCTTCCTCGTCAAGTGAGGAATCAAATGATCCTTGATGGAATCAAGAATAAATTTCTTAGCCTTGATACTCTTCTTAGTGTAGGCTGCAAGAAGAGTAGCATCAGTAGGTACCACAACAAGATTAATAGTGGTATTTTCCACAATGTCCCACAACTCATTTTCTTGCAAGAGCAAGATCATCCTCTCCTTCCAAGCACCAAAATTTGCTGCCCCATCAAGTCTGTCCTCAACTCTCAAACTAGTAGCCATTGACCCTTTTCTGCTGAAAAATAATAAATTCAAAATTATGCCCTGTGAAGTGACTATTGTCCCAACTTTCTGACTGCTGAAATCTTTGCTTCCCTTCAACTCAGCTCTGATACCATGTAAAGTTTTCAGACCCCAACCCAGTTTCAATCTCACGGATTTTTTAGTCAATGTTAAATGCCCAAACCCAGTTTTATCTCAGCATATAAAAACTTAGCAGAAAATTAACTTCAGAACTGAAACATGAGGATTTTGAACATCGTTTATAACTCATAAATAAAATATCAGCAGCATATAAAAACTCAGAAAATATAGACACAGATATTTTCAGTTTAACTTTGACCCTGGAAAAACACACAAGGGGAAAACCAATGAGAGAGGGAGATTTTTATTATTTAGGAGCTTTAGAGAATTCTGTTACAGCATATTCATCTTTAGATATTTAAATGACAAACTTATCTCGATAACTGTGCCAAATCTTCACACAGGAAAATGAGCCAAACTCCTCAAAATTCTTCCCAGAATTTTCTGCAATTAAATTGCAGGTCTGCTCCTCAATTTTTGTGCCTCCAAACTGTTGTACGGTCACCTTGAAATTCGTGCCAACTGTCTTAGCCCAAAACAGTGCAATAAATGTTGTACGACCACCTTGGGAAACATGCCAAAACTTCCAGAAAACAACACAGCTCCTTCTCCTTGAAATCTGTGCCAAAATAACAGTCGTACATAATCTATATAGTACGGACTGTACTTTCTACCTCGATTTTTGTGCCCTTTTTCCTACTGTACTGAATTCAAAAATCTGTACAATACATCCTTTTCTACTGGAATGTACCTTGCCTCGATTTTTGTGCATGCTCTTCTTGTTGTACGACCCGCTCAATTCATACAATATGGCCTACCTTCAATGTTGTCCTTGCTGCCTTGATTTTTGTGCTAGTTTGCTTCCTTGGGATGCATGCCCTAGCTCTCAGAAATGGTTGCTCTCATGCTGCTTGAAAATGCTCTCTCTCTTTCTCTCCCAACAATGAGCCAACAACCCAAGAATGGGTGTGCCCCTCTACCCTAATCGACCTCATGAGGGAAGGTGAAGAGTTTTCTAATCCAATGGTTGAGATTAGATTAGATGTGTGTCTGAGATTTGATGTCTCTTCACTCACCCTCACTTTAGTCATAAAGTCACCTTTTAATTTGCATCTCACAAATTAAATGACTAGGGCCCACATTAGGCACTTTCTCACCCCTTAGGTGCCTAGGGATGAGAAACACTTTCCTTGGTACTTTATTTAATTAAAAAAAATGAACAGGGACCCTACCCCGCGCCCCCAGGTACTCATTCAGAACCCTGAATCTGATTTTGTTCCAAACTCAAAGCGATCTGTACAGATGGAACATGTTGAGATATGGTTGGCTGATAAAGGTAGAAAAATTCGATTTGTTGGTCTCCATGGCATGGGGGGCGTTGGTAAGAATTTGTTGCTTAATGCCATCAACGACAACGAGAAGGTGAGGAATTGATTTGAGCTCATCATAAAGATAACAGTCTCCAAAAACCATATCTTAGATCTGCAAGATTATGTTGTCGATAGATTATCCTTGAAACTTCCAGATAAATCCAATTTTGAAGGGTGAACATAGAGGTTGCGCTCTTATTTAAAGAATAGAAAATTTCTTCTTTTGTTGGATGATATGTGGGTGAACGATATGTGGACGAGTGAAGAGATTCAAAACCTAGGAGTGTCCGTCAATGATGCAGGTTTTAAAATTGTTTTGACGACTCGGGATAAAGAAGTCTGTGCAAGAATGAATGTGCAAGAGACAATAACAGTGGCTCTTGCAGCACGCAGACCTGGAGCACCGTTTCTTGGCTGGAGATAGCGCGGGAGGAAATATATCTTACAAATTTCTTTTGAACAGGCGAGGCTGCTATCTTTGATGTCGATGGTCCGGCTCCCATTTATGCTTGTGCCTATGCCACTTCCTTTGATGGATCTCCTCAGTTTCCATCAACACACAATGGGCCTTCTAACTTCGAGATGGTATTGTTAGAGGGATTTTGAAGGTTTTCACATGATCAGATAAGACGAAACCAACAGTTCTGTGAAGTGGTTTCAACTGGGGTGTAATTGCATGTTGGCATCTAAGGGATCCACCATCGAAAGTCCCTTGTCTGTTCTTTTTAACCTTCAACTGTGGCTTCTCGAAAATTATATATCAGTGATGGATGATTCATCTCTCCACGTGTGCTATGCTTCACCCACTCCAAGCTCAAGTGGCAACTTCCATGTTTCGTTTTCATCCATGTATGCCCGTTGTTTTCAAAAACAATTACAATCATTGTTCGTTTGTCTCTGGCTTACTCCCATGGAGTTTCATGTGATTTTATTCTTATGGGTTTGACAACTAGAAGGGAGGGAGGGGAAAACCAAGTTTACAATGTCATTGTCACAACATCACAACATTCCACTATTGTTTAGCGATTCAGATAAGGAAAAAAGCCTATCCAACGAGACTGACCAGGAATTTCCAATCCAATGCCTAGTTCTATTTTCACTCTATTATTTTGACATCATTAACATCCCTATATTGGGAGTTTATTTTATTTTCTTCTATGCAAATTTGAATATTTGATAACCAATGTTACTTTCCTTCGTTTTTTCCGTCTAGCTTTGGCAATAATTTACATCATTTTATATGCGAGCTAGTTCTTAGTTTTATTTTTGAATATATTTCATTGCTTTGAGTTTGACACCTTCTATATTCAGAAAAATATAGATTAAAATCATTGCTTTGAGACTATAGCAAAGCTCCTTGTGGCCGCTTGAATTTCAACGCTGTAAATTCGAGACTATAGAAAATCTCTTTCATATTCCTTTTTTCCACAATTGAATTTTAAAGGGGAGACTTTGAATTTTGACAAAGATGAAGTTTTATGCATCAATTTTTATTTTAGAAGTTAGGTTTCAATGCATCCTTATTTAACCAATGCACTACTATGACATTCATACAATTGAAGTTTGGTTTAAAGATTGTCAGGTGAAGCCATGTCGCTATACCCTACTTTTATCTGAATATGGTAGAATCATACTTGAAGGGCTGCTATGTTAGTCTTAGTGAAAACCCTATTCTCAGCCTTCATATTTTCTGGGATGTAGTTAGTAGGTCCACTAAATATATAAGCTAAAGTGTTGTTCATGGAAGGATTGATAGAAATATTACATTATGTTATCTCGATACATCCTCAGAAGGACCGATTATAATGAATTTCTTGGAGGTCATTTTCATTTATAGGTGTTCTTTGACTGATAGGAATCAAATCATATTTTCTAGCATGAATATTTTGTCCCTGTCACTAATTTTATTATAGACCTTAACAACATTCTATGTCAATAAATCAAGATTATACAATAAGCTTGTAAAATAAGCTTATTTAAAATGTATTCGTCAACCAAACAGAGGAATGAAATAAGAAAAATAAAACATTCCTTTGTCATATCTTTCCTACCAGCAGTTCTAAAATACAACCAAACCCCAAACTTCCACAAGACTCTGACTGTCATTGGCCTTTGACAGTCTAGCAGTGGCACCCGACACCAATCCAAACAATTGGATCATTTCACCGCAAACCTGCAATATAGGAAACTACTTCTTGCATCCACAAACATGAATTTAATGAAAATTTACATCATCATTGTCTCCATCTACCTGAGATTCAAACATGCTACCAAATCCTTGCGATCTGTAAGGGTGGAGTGCTTTTTCTCGAAAGGGGGAAGGATTGTGATCTGTAAGGGCAGAGTTATTTTGCTCGAAAGGGGGAAGGATGTATGGATATTTAATAGTTATTATTACAATCCGAGCCATGCCGTCATTTCAAAATCTTTGAATATATTTTGCATTTTATTTCAACAGCTTAGCAATATGCTGTTGCTGGCACTCATCCAATTTCCACCCACTCTCGTTTGTTTATGCATATATTTGGCATTTCCGTTAGGCTTATTAGTGTTTTGTCCTTATATTATCCGAAGTGAGCCTTGTTTCGTCCTTTTTAAAAGGACAAACTCTGAAAATTTCTTGAAATATCGTGGCTTTTCAAAGGTATTAGTTTCTTTAGCGAACGACCATTCTGGCTGTAGCTGCTGTTGTTACCTGTTTTCTCCGTTACAAGTCGTGGCATGGTGAGGTGAGATACATTAAATTCTCTGGATGCACAATTAGGTGAGATACATTCTATGTCAATAAATCAAGCTTCCATATTTCTATGATAACAATATCGAGAGTATTCAGTCATGCACATGACAGTAGGGGATTTTGTGAGGGTTGAAAACTAAAATACCAACAAAACCCCAAAAAGTCAACTAATTCAAAAATATACCATTATTCCACACAAGTTTGTAATAAGACCTTTTATATATTGGCGTGCATTACATGAACACAAATATTTCCTTTTGTTCTAAACTTTTTAATAATCAAAACATTACAAGGTAAAGCCGACTTTACAATATTGGTAAGCAAGAAAGATTTTAAATTATATATCAAAATAACTATTTGTTTTTACATAACATTGACAAAATTTAATACTCATAACCTAAGTTACTATAACGTCCAGAAAAATTCAACTCTACATAATAATATAAAAAATTAATAGTCGTGAGAACACAAGCTAGGGAAAGAATTTTCCATTCAAACTTTCCAGTGAAACTTCATATCAAACTGTTGATATGATTGTTTGACCTTTGTGTGTTCTTAATTTTTCATTATCTTCTTGTTTGTCATGGTGGAGAGTGAATTCTTGAAAGCTTTCGTAGTAAGGTCCTCTATTTTTTAATGTATATTAAATGCTAACTTGTTTTCTCTTTTTCCTTGGCAGAGTGTGAATTCTTGAAGGCTATTGTAGTAAGTTCCTCCATTTTTTTAATATACACCACCTTCCTTCATTTACATCTAATTGGAGCAAAAATAGAGGATGCATACCTGCAGAGTCCCTTTCAGTGGCAACCAACGTCAACACTAAGCTCTGATCAGGTTATACTTTTATTTGATCATGAGTTGAACAATTAGATTTAATATAATTGCATTTTTTTAATTTTTCAGAATATACATACCGTTTTGTCCTCAATTGATGTTGGGACTGTAGGTAAATTAATTAGTATCAACAGATAAATTAATGAAATTAACGATGGATGCATGATGGATGAATTGATGGTATTAACAATGAATTCATCTTGCACTTCCTCTTTGCCTCCGCAGGTAGGTAGTGCAAATTCTCGTGGTTTCCTCCCTTCTTGCAAACTAGCTAAGACATAGACATACTTCTGAGTTAAATGGTACCTATAGTAAGAATGGTTGACGCTACACCTATCATACCTATTTTGGAGTTTTAGATCAGAGTCTAAACTTACCTATACACACATTCTTTTGGTTTTCTTAAATGTGGAGTTAGTTCGTGGACATGGATTGATATCTCTAGCATTTGAATTGGCAGCCAATATACCTCCACCGACCTTCGATTTGGACCAATTGAATGCTCTCTTTTCTTTACAGGGTTTCTCACAAAGCTTTATTGGCCATAAAATCTAAAAAAAATAGGCCCAATATCTTATTATCCATACTACATATGATGGAATCTATGAATCCATGGTAGAAGTCAGAATTTGGCTTTAAATACACTACTCATTTTCAAGGAGAACTACAAACATGGGTAAAATTTGGCTGTAAACTAAGTACGTTGATTACTCTGTGCTAACAGTGTTAGGTTGCTTTGCTAATGGCAGGAATGTGGAATGTAGGTTGCTTTGCTAATGGTAGGAATGTAGAATGGGGAGAAAGAAGCTTCAAAATATTGGACATGGTTTCTAAACAAGACAAGAATATTTTTCATTTTCTTTTTTTGAATCCGATTCTTATATTTTAATTTTTTTAGAATTTGTGTGATTTTGGGGTTTGTTTGAGTTTGTTTTTAATGATATGAATGGAGGACTTGTAAATTCATGTTGACCAACATTGTTTTGACTTTCTCAAATTTAAGAAAATATACAATGAAATACACACTTTGCGATATGTGCAACACATTTCCATGGGAAAAAACATGGTCTTTTTATATGCAAATTTGAGAAACAAAGAATAGAGGTTTTGAGGAATTGTTTTAGGAACAAAGCCATTTCACACAGGGATTTACATTGTTTCGTATGGATGCTTAAGAGAATATGTTGTTCGTTGAGAGTTCACACATTTTTGTTGTTTTTTGATAGTGTTGAGGCTACTATTCTAGTACAAAAGTAAGAAGGAATAGAGTGCCACAAGACCACTGCAACACAATCAATTACATGTATGAAACATAGGAATTCCATAAAATGCATATAATATATACTTATCCTACACACACATATATTAAATAACATATACATTATACTTATTATTATATATACCACAGATTTATGTTATTACATTTATACATATAATCACCCCTCCCACACACACACACACACACACACACACACACACATATATATATATATCACAAAGTACAATATATTATTAATATCACACAACTATACATAATATACCTACATATGATAATATATCAACACTATATACTAACACTACATATAGGCTGCTCGGAAAGTATTGCAGAGTAAATGTGTGTATTTTAAGATGCTGACAATAGCGACAAATCTGTTCCAAAAATTTCTTTTTATAATTCTAATCCAAAATTTCTTTTTATAATTCTAATCCAAAATTTCCATTTACGATCCAAAATTTTATAATTGCTCTTTCATGTAATTTTTTTTACTTATAAGCATGTTATAGGTTCATAAGTATGTAGCTTTCAGTTTCTCGGATCAAGTTTTAGCATCAACATTGTGAGAAGTTGTATAGTTAACATGTAATCTTAAGTAATTTACATACTAATAATTGTATTGCTTTGTCTTGTTAAGGAGCTCATACTATAAGACTTTCTGACTGCAACGAGTTTTCAAACATCATTTTTAATTTTTCATCCTTGATTCAAGTTGATCCCACTCTGGATCCTTTTAATTCCATGCAACTGCAACAAAATTGTCCCATCGATGTAGATACTAGTCTCGTAGTAATCATGGATCCACTAACTCCCACACAATTTGATAATATTTACTACTAGGATCTACAATCTCATGAAGGGCTATTCACTTCAGATGAAGTCCTATTCATTGACTCTCTTTCTTCAAGTACTGTGAATATCTTTGTAGCGAGTGCATCTTCTTTTCAAACTAATTTTCTTATTGCCATAACACATATTGGTCGAACAACAATTGAGACGTGCAACTAAGGTGAAATAAGGCGAAATTTTTGTGCCTTCAATTCATAGTTTCATGTTACCTTCATTTCACTTATCATAGTGGTTTCATATTTCTCGTTTGCTAACGTCTAAATAAGATCTTTCAAATATAATACATGTTGATCTTTCAAATATAATACACGTTGATGGTGTGGCTGCAACTATGAATAAAATAATTCACAAACTCATGATGAAGTACATGGAGACATATGTGTTTAATATCAGGGTTTGAGATCCATCTCCTAAATGGTTTTTGTGAACTTGTAATAAGTGTACTTTGATTTTTGACATCAACATTCTTTTATAATAATTAAAAAAAGTTTATGCTCATTCTTTTATAATAATTAAAAAAAAGTTTATGCTCCTGATAATGTTAGTGTGTATTTTTCATTATTGTATTGTTCTTGAAATCTACATTATGGACATTCTTCCATAGTATGTGCATTAAAATTTACCCAACTAGAAGACACCTTTCTAATATCAATTTTCAAAAAAAACAAATTCTTCTAATCTTTGAACAACATAACCATTCTAACATTTGAACAACATAACCATTCTAATTCACTTGTGCATTCTCTTTGCTTCAAGGGTATATTAAAAGTTATTTTCTAATTTATTCTATTTTCATAACAAATTATGATTCAATATGTGGGTAGCAAATAACTTTAGATGATATCTAGAATTAAAAAATGTACACATCTTTTATTTTTGCTATATACTTGGAAAATTTTATCAAGCCATTCACTTGTTTATATTATTTATTTTTTCATCATCTATTCTCTCACTGAATATGATGGTCATAAAAATATATATTACTATATTATTTGGTTTTTCATCATCTATTCTCTCATTAAATATGATGGTCATAAAAACACATGTTACTTAATTTTTTTAGGTATTCCCTTCCCCTCAATTCTAGGGTATGCTAGTTATATTTGTGGAGCACATGACTACTCATTACGTACTTGCAATTTGATGTTCAAGGTAAAAGGTTATATTTGGGGAGCCCATGACTATTCATTACGTAATTTTTTTTCCACTGAAAAATTTCACAATCATATTAAATATAATTTTGTTCTCTTATCGAGAGATACATTCGAGAAGTACATTTTCATAAAGTATTCCACTATCAATGATAACCTTGAGATACATTCGAGAAGTACATTTTCGTAAAATATTCCACTATCAATGCTAACCTTGGCCTTCATAGTTCTGTCAGCCATCACAAGAAGAGAGACATTTGAGAAGTACATTTTCACAAAATATTCCACTATCTATGCTATCCTTTCCTTCATAGTTTTGTCATCCATCAAAAGAGCATATGCAAGCGTGTAGTGCTAATACAAGGAGCAGGTCAGATTGCCTTGTGTGGTAATAAAGAGAGGAGATGCTCAACGTAGTTGTATTGAATTGACATGCTGATATAAAGTGTCCCTTACACACTTATTGCTTGCTATTAAGATGTACTTGTATTGAATTGACATGATCTAAAGTGTTTACATTTTTGAAGGGCTTATCGTTTAACATTAAATGATATGGTGACAGGTATAGTTGTATTGAAATCGACGAGGTAGGAAGTGTTCGCTACTTTTGAAGTGCTTTATTGCTTGCATGTAAAGTGTGGACAACTTTTATTTCGTACTTATTTCTTCCATATCGTTCTTGGTGTCACTGTACTAAATTGACAAGATATAAAGTGTCTACTACAGTTATCTTTTTTCAAAGCGTGACATGGAAAACGATTATGAGTTGTACGAGATGAGATCAATAGAATGTTGAATGCAAGAACATTGTAATGGATTGGATTTTGGACATCGAATCGCGACGGTAGTGAATACACGAAATATGAGAGGTCTTGAATTATTAAAACATGCTGATTAAAGTTACTTGCATCAGCCAAAATTATTGCAAAGAGTAATTTTGCGTGTAATTTAAGTTCCTTGCAGAAGCCAAAGTCATTGCAAAGAGTAATTTTTTGTGTAGTTCCTTTTACAAAGACATATTCTAAACGTTTTGAGTTTTTTTTTTTTTTTTAAGTTTTGTTTAATATTAGATCAGCAATTCAGAAAAAAATTGTAAATTTCAACCATTGAGCTTACATGTTCTAGATGTTTTGGGATTCTTATGAATTTGGTGATTAGGAATTTGTTGTAGGATTTTGATTTTAATAATTTGGTGTAGGAATCGATGGGTTTGGAATTACTGTTAAAGTATTAAAAATACTATTTAAGCAATGCAGTTTCCCATAATTTGGTTGGGAAATTCCAAAAAAAAATAAAACATAAAACATTTATACTATACCTTTTAGAAATGTAAAATTGGCTTCACCTATTTATTTAATCAATTTTGCTTGACTTTCCAACCTATTTTCATGATTTTGTATGGTCATTGGCTTTGAATATATGAAAAATCTATGAAATCAATACTCATGAATTTTTTTCTAACCAAAAATTCACTAGAGAAAAACTCATTCCCATACTTCCCCACATAGTAGATGATATAGGAATCAACACTTGTAACTTAACTTGCCTTATGAGTTCATACATAAAAGAAATCACGATTGTCTTTCTATCCTTTATTGGTTCACATTCTCAGAATATAAATCCTTAACGTTTGAATGGTATCAAGTAAAGTTTTTTTAAAGAAAATCTATAGGTAATAATAACAAGAAATCAACATTAAATTTGCAATACCAGTACATATTGATCGAATGCATGTGACTTTATCTTCCTATGAGAAGTAGGTTTCAGCTTTTGTTACCCCACTCCACATCTTTGGTTACACTCAAATTTGAAAGTACGACAGATTGATCTTTTTTTTTGTGTCGGCCTCGATAGAGACGCACGATCCAGAGAATTGAACCCATCAACATTAAATTTGCATTACTAGTACATATTGTTCATCAATGTAAATGACTTTGACTTTCTATATCAGTTGGATTCAACAGTTTGTAGTAATCAAATTTGAAGGGTTTCTTTTCATTTTAAGTCGAAGGGTATATTTTCATCCAACTCTTACATGATGAAAAGTTGTAAAAGTAGTTGTATTTCAATTGACAAGTGTAAACCAAGTATACATTTCAAAATAAAAATTATTCTAAATAAAATATCGTGCTTCCAATTTTTTACAATGTTAAAAATTAGCAAACTACCAAATAAATAAGTTGTAATTTCATTAATAAATAATAATAAAATCATACTTTTTACCAAATAAATAAGTTGTAATTTCATTAATAAATAATAAAATCATACTTTTTAATTTTAAATGTAACCTTTTTATTGGTTATATGTATATTATAAATAAAAATTAAAAATCATAAACACCAAACCATACTTATTTTCTTTGGAGGAGTTTCACAGTGTTTTAAATGACATTGTAAAGCTTTAGACACAATGTCAAAATCAAGCATTTTGGTAGACAACCATATAAGAGAGGATTTGTTCTATGTATCCATATGATAAGTGAGCATTACAACTTAGATTCATATCTCAAGCATATCAAAATCATGCTTGACCATGAGAGTCATGTTTGTTGTAAATCTCATTAGAAAAGAAGAAATTATCCTAGACCTTTAGGCCTTTGTTGAAAGGGGGTAATTCTATCAAAACACTGTAAAAGCCATGAAGAGAGCCTACCTGCTTTACAGGACTCTAGGAACACTCAAGTTTAGTACAATTACACCCATTTCTTATTATGTAGGCTAAAACGTCTATAGTTTGGAGATTCTTAAAGTCAATATAAACAAAAATCTAAAGGGAATTTATCATCAAGACCACTAAGTGTGCAGTTCTCATTGAGGACATTGATTGCTCACTCTATTTCTCAAACCATGCAAAAATGTGAGATAGAGTGGATGTTAGAGCATAAACCTTATTTCATATATCTAAGGATAACATGAATTATGTTACCTTCTCCATACCTTTCTTAAGAATATCACCTAGGCATAAAAAATGTTGCTCCAAGCATTAAGATTGTAAATTATATATCTCATTTTTCTTGGACTTGCAATGAGGTATATGGAAACATATCTAAGGGGCATTCTCAAATATTTGACATTTAAAGTATCATCACACTGATGTCAATGTTTCTATAAAAAAGAAGAATTGTTGTACATAAAATTGGGGAGTGGATAATTGATGATGTAGAAAATTGAATGAATAGAATCACAATTCTCATTGTTGTAACTCCAATTTTAGATTTTGTGATGTTGACAAGGTCTATTTTGCATAGACTCATACATCAAATTAATCAAGAACATACATGGTATCGTTGATCTTAATGTAGTTTTTTTTATCCCAAACAAAGTCATTAACATAATTTTGTGTAAAAAAAAGAAAAACTATGTGTTAGCTTTACAATGAGCTTGAAGAAAACCTATACAAGATTAGTGAATTGTTGAGAGAATTATATTCAAGTATTAATTATATGTATTTTTCTCTAAGTATATATTGAAATAACATGAATGCCATGAACAATATACAAAGTGGTCGAGAGGCCAATTAATGTTCTTAAATAATAATAAAATATTAGATACCAATGCTATAAATATGTTAGATCTGTCAACACATTAGATGCTTTTAGAGAGATGGACTATGTGAACATGAAGAAAAAGAGATGACCTCATTTCCTTGGGTTTAGTTGATGTTTATTGAGTTCTCTTCAAAATTGTCATAGAACCACACATTTGAAGTGAATCTTGCTAATAAGTTTTCAATGTCATTGCAATTAACATCCATAACCCATGCCTAATTGTTTTGTATTTTTGCAAATCCAAGAGGAGGCAAAGATAACAAAAGAAATGACAATATGGTGAGTGTGGGATCTAGACACATTAAGTATAGACATTAAATGCCATGCCAATTATCATATTGCCAAAGATTAAAAAAAATGCACATAACACATGAATTCAAGTGAGGATTCACAAAGATAAGGTTTCCAAGATTCTCTTGGAAGCTTATAATAAGTGATACTTAATATGTTGGATATGCCAATAAAATGATAGTATTATGTAGACATGTACTTTTCGATGGATTTTATGTTGTTGAAGGGTACACATCAAGGAATAGATGAGAGCCAACAAGAATATAGATAATTTTAGTCTTTAGATGCTAAGGCAAGTAATGGGTGTTGAATCATGAATCTTTCTCATTATTTGCATCCATCCTTATATGATATGAAAAGTATAATGTTTATTGAGCATCCAAGAGTTCGAAATGAGATTGATGAGTTGTTGAAAATCTGACCCTTCTTTGAAATTTTATAATATTTGTTGTCCTTCATGAATGACAAGTGATTTCAAAAATTTACATTTTTTCGAAGGGTGTCTTTTCAATTACCCTTCTAGGATGGGTTTCAACCCATTGGAAGGGCTAGGAAAGGTTCAATTTTGATCGTTAGAACTTGCAACGTTTCTTAGTCCGCACCTTGTCTTTGGGTCCACTCGATTTTCAACATAAATTAAATAGAAGTTATAATGACAAATATGTATGGCTGATCGAAAGTATGTGACTTTGTGCAGGTATACACTTCATTAAAAATAATTTAAATAAAACGTTTTGCTTTCATTTTTTTCCAATGATAAAAATATGTTTCTTTTACACTTTTAATAAAAACACATTGGCTAATTATTTAGGGAGATTGATTCTTAACTCCATGTTAATACCTAAGTCTTTTGGTCACCTTGATGTTGGGCCACATTTCCAAAGGTTGTTAATTAGAGGAAGTTTAAAATATTAAAAATGAGAATTAGAACCAAACAT
>ML781968.1:1876564-1888300 GCA_009831015.1 Picea engelmannii | reverse complement strand
TTTTGGCTCTTTGTCACTTATTTGACTCTTTGACTTAGCCCACGTCATACCTGTTGCAGAAACAATATAGGTGACGTGGTAGCATTATTATATGAGCTTGATTTGACACATTGCATTGATATTTTGATACATGGTTTAAATTGCACACATTGAATGCTATTTGTCCTTTATTCTTTTATTGGGAAGTGATATTGCTTTATTAGCCATCATTGACTTCGTCAATAATAGCATTTATTAATTGCTCATGTATTAGAGATAGTCATTGGTTTTATGAAGTACTAATCCACTGCAAGCATATTCTAGCTTTGTTGTCTTGTCTCGCAAACAGGTGCCATCCAGTGGAAGAACTTCTCCTGACTATCTCACTTGGGCAGCAATCTGTGAAAGGGATCCTTAATCTTGGTCTTTTATCCTTTAGCCCTTATTTAAACCCAGATTGCCTTAGGGACGTCTCCCTTGGACTTGCCCTCCTAAATAGAAAGAGCCCCCCATCGAGGTGACAGTGGGTGGGGAAGCTCCTGTTACGCCGGTTTCAAGCCCTAACTCAAGCTTTCAAACCTTTCCTACAAACCGTGCGATAACAGGCTCAAAACCAACATAAATTATATGTTGACAAGCACAGCATGGAGCGTAGTTTTGAGGTAGGGGACTTGGTGTATTTGAGGCTACAACCGTATAGGCAAGCATCCATTAAGAAAAATGGCACTGAAAAGATCAAACCTCGTTTCTATGGGCCTTACAAGGTGCAAAGTAAAGTTGGGGAAGTGGCATATGAGTTAGAACCACCAAAGGGAAGCAAAATCCACATTTTTTTCCATGTATCATGCATAAAGAAGGAATTGGGAAAACATCTTGTAGCTAATGAAGAGCTACCACCAGTTGATGAAGAGGGGCACTTGATCTTGATTCCAGAGGAGATTTTGGAGGTGAGGGCGAAACAGCTAAGGAACAGGGACGTTAAGGAATACTTGGTCAAATGGACAAATCTTCCTATAGAAGATGCCACTTGGGAGAGTGAACAGGTGTTACAACAAACAGGTTCAGGATTGCTTGTGGGCAAGCAATTTCCAATAGGGGAGACTGTAATGTTCCCCTCTCCTTGACAAGAACAAATGAGGACTTAGTAGTCTATTCCACTGTTGAATATATCGTTGTTATCTCGGAAATGTCGGATATGTCGCCGACATTTTCACCCGGCCGAAATTTTCCCCCGAATATTTCACGACACTTCTGAAACTTTCAATGTGTCGCGACACATTAATTAACTCGCAACATTTTCCCAATGTGTCATGGGTCGATTTAATATTTCGGTCTGCTTATATTGTTTTGCAGATAAAGTGCACGTGAGGGGTTTTAGAGGCCGCGGGTGCCTTTTTTTTCTCATTATTTCACTTGTGAAGTGTGAGAGAACTAGAGAGGTGTGCGGAAAACCATTGTGCATCTATCCAAGGAGGAGAAAGCCAAGGATCTTGCTTCCATTAGCGCCAGTGGAGACATCAAGATTTCCAGGTATGATAAAAAATGTTTTTCTTTCATTTGTTTGAAGTTTGAACTTGAAGATTTGAACTTTGTTTTTTTTATTTTTAGAGTTAGGCTAGGGTTTGCAATGTGCCTCTTCTTGTTGTTTTGGAATGGAAGATTCAATCATTCTAATTCATCTAGCTCTTATTATTCAACCTTTGCATTATCGTGTGTTTATTTTGGTTTTGTTTTGTGCCGTAGGTTTAATATTTTCATCTAAACAAAATGCCGAAGGCATTGGATCCAATGTGGGTGTATGGTAAACCAGTGCAACTTCCCAATAGACAAGTGTTGACATGCAATCTTTGCGGCAAAAGTATTTTTGCAAGAATTAGCCGCTTGAAATACCACCTTGCCAAAATCCTTGGGTTTGATGTGGATGCTTGTCCAAACAGTACCCCGGAAATTTTGCGTATTGCAAACCAATCACTCATTGATATGGCTAATAAGAGGGATGTGACTGAGGCTCACAAAAAAGAACTTGAACGTTCAACTGCAAATAGATACACTGGAACAAGTGCCTATGAGGGGGGACCACCTGCACTAGTACCACAATCCTACTCCTCAGCCACAGTGCCCTCAACTTCTGCAGTCCGCTCATCAACCTCATCTTACTTTGTGTTGAGGTTGTTGACTGCCTATTCAACTAGGGGATCAACTCCATGTGCCATGAAGAGATGCATCATCAAATGCTAATTTGTCGAAGACAGTTTGGTTCTACTAGGCAATTTATGCCTCCAACACTTCTTTTTGTAAACGGAATTTTCGCACCCCTGCGTGGGTTAATAATGTAATAGGTCTGCATGGGTCATATTTAGGTCAGTTACCTTGGGATTGCTTCATTAGGGGAGTTCCTTTCATTGAGGGTTTTTTATCCTCAGGTTATTAATTGGGCTTTTCAGCCTTATTAATTTCCCTTGAGTTTTTCCCTCCCACCAGCAATAATTCCTCCAAAGTGGTGAAAAGCATTCTAATGGGGTTATCCTTTGGTAGCTAGTGTTTAGGAACGATGTAAATGACCATGTATGACATCTTAGAAAGTTTCGTGGAATTTCGTCAAGTCTAGATAGGTTTTTTTTAATTAAATTTTCCTAAGTTTGGAAGTTTGATTATTTAATTAATTAATTATTTTTGAGAAAATATTGTAAAAACTAGGTCTTTGGGATTTTGCTAGGGGTATTTGTGCTCAAAAGAAATGGAATGAGACCCCCTACACCCTTGGACCAAGTTTCAGCTCAATCGGACAAATTTTGCTAGGTGTTTGTCCACTAGGAGTGTCAGTCAGTCAAAAACAACAATTTTAATTGCTAGGTCATGACATAGGAAAAATGTCATTTTTTGTAATTTTGAGCAAACGGGGTAAAGTAATGATGGAAAAGTGTGAGAAAGATTTTTCCTAACCTTTTCCAACCCTCACATCACCCCCTCACCTAGCCATTAAGCAAAAACGTCACTTTTCCTAGAGTGGTGTGCCTCCCTTCTAGAAAGTCTCCAAAAAGTGAAAAAATAATAAAAAAATTAATGGGAGACTTATTATATCCCTTGGTGTGCCTCCCTAGACCTTACAACTCATCATTTCACTTATCAAAGCCTTTCCAACTCACTTCAACTCATTTCCACTTCATCCATCCATGCCAAAACCCTAACTTACCAAAACCCTAAAAGTGACTTTTCTTTGATGTGTGACACTTGTAACTCATCCAAGAGGGGTAGCTTTGCCTTCCCAAGTATAAATAAAACCCCTCCTTCACTCATTTCCTCACCATATCTTGAGTTATTGTTATGCTACTTGATTTCTATCTCATCTCTCTCTCTCTTTTCCATCTTGCATCCATTCTTTTGCTCTTGAGGGTTTTGGAGCAAGTATTTGCTTCAAGATTTTTCCTTGAGTAATAAAGAGAAACTTTGGAGGATTTGGAAGAACAACGAGTTTTCTTGTCTCTTGCTTACATATGAGGTAATATTGTGGATTTGGCATCTTCGGTTGCATAGAGTAGATTCTTGGGTAAAGTGTTTTACTTGGGTAGATTATACAACGAGTATTCTTGTTGATCATTTCTTTTCAAGCTCTTAATCTCTCTCTTAAGCACACGTTTTACTATTCATGCTTGATACATCTTAAGGTGCTTAATACATAAGTGGTTTATTGGTTCATTTCTCATATCTATTGGTAGCCACGTCTTGGGCTTGGATTTTGTTGGATGGTTAAGTAGGCAAACACACTTAATAATTTTCTTTCTCATCTCTTAAGGCAAGTTATTCTTGCCATATAATTTTCTTTCTCATCTCTTAAGGCAAGTTATTCTTGCCATTGATCTGTTGTCTCTAATCAAACTTATATTGATGTGCATGTGATATAATCTCTATTTCTTTCAGCGATCTCTCTTATTTGCTTCATATGTGTTGATTCACTCATTGTTTTAAGCTTAAGCAACACACTCATTGAGCAAATAACAGTTTCGGCCATCTCATTAATTTGCACTAAAAAAGTACTTTAAAACCTTCTAAACACTCTTTAAATCACCTAAAAGTCTACCTAATTGTTATATATACTTAATATACTACTTTAGGGTACCTTAGACCACCATCTCCACCATCTAAAACGGGTTTGAGGAAAACAACGGAGGGTAGTGGCAGGGGACTGTCTCGTGGCGCTCCAGGTGGGTGTCCTCTCTGGGAAGTACTCTTACTGTCAGGGCTGACTGGTTCTGCTAGGGTTGGCCTCGTTGCCATACTATCTTGAGCGTCCAGCAGTTATTTGGCAACAAGAGGAGGAGGCTTTGGTGAAAGCTAATAAAATTTGTAAATCTTAAGAAAAACCTAACTATTAAACCTTTGACCAAATCTAATAGAATACTTGGGGGGATTAATAATAAAGAGTGTAGATTGTCTTCAATATCTTCATAATAGTTATGCTTAATTCTTCTAAATCTTTGTAATCCTGTTGATGAAGTAATGTGTTGATGATAATCTTGTGTAAATGCTGATATGACTTGATGCTTAAATCCTTGGTATCCTGCACACATTGAAGATAAGCTTGGTTAGTTTGCTTTGTGTAAATTGTAATCTATCATTCTTTAACTTGTAAATCTTGTAAGTAAATGTACATGGTATTCTTTTATTGAGTTATTCTTTCTTGTAAAATTGTAACTTGTAATCTTTTGTAATAAACAACCCTTGAACATAGTTGACCCCTTGCCCAATTTCTAGGCACTAGTCTTAGTTGACCTAGGGAAAAGGCTTGTTTCTCATGCTAACCCTTGCATCTTGCATGGTTGCCTTAGCATCTTAGGATTAGAATCCCCTCTAACCTTAACAAATTAAAATTAACTCCTAGAACCTAACTCTAACACATCTAGTAACTAAGGTCTACCCACTTTGGCTTCCCTAGGAGTAAGCCTAGACGGAAGAGGTTTCGGTCAAAGTGACAGCGTGGGCTGTGAACCTAGGCATTGTGCCTCCAAGGACACACTAAGTGAGCCAGACTTAGCTCACGTTTTCAAGTGTGTATAAGGACGGCAACAGACCTTGCTTTAGAAACACCTCACCTCATCAAACCCTCTTGTTTTGGTTATATTTTTATTATTGAGCTAGCCGCCTACCGGGAAGGAGGAGAGAGCACGAGGCCTTGCTTTAGCAACATCGGAGTGAGCCTCTCTCCCCTAGGGTTTTGATTTTGAGGCCCTGCTTTAGCAACACCCCAAAAACTTTCCCTCTAGTCCTTGAAATCTTGCCTCGTTCAACCTTTGCGTCCTTCACTTATGACTCCATTAAACCCTAAGGCACTGATCTGAAATTCCTCTAACGTTGAAGTGAAGCTGATCAAACAACTCTCCAAATTCTTTGAATTTCAAACCCTAACCTACTAACCCTAAGTTGTTGACGTCATCATTGGATATTTCATCTTTAATGCAACAACATTTTACTTTATGACCAATTGAATGGTGTTTAAAGCATTTATTAAATGAAGTGTTGATTGGTTACATTGAATGCCACATCGTTCCAATATTTATTGGTGAAGTGTTATATCTTTTCATTTGCTATTGATAAACATTGACTTCGTCAACATTAATTGCTAATTGCTTATATATATTTATCAGATAGTCTTATGAAGTACTAACCCATTGAAATATAGCTTGCATATATATGTTTGCTGTTGTCTTGTTCCAAGCAGGTGTTCTTCATTGGGGATTTACTTTATTATTGGTTGTTTAGACGGGACTTTCTGTTTGGGTGGTGACTTGTGAGGGGGAAAGTTTGTCCTTATCTCATTATCCTTCCGCCTCCTCAAAACCACAGGTCACTGGGGACGTCTCCCCTGGGCCTAAACCCCCTAAAGAGAAAGAACCTCCCCATCGTGGTGACATTGGGTGGGATAGGTTCCTATTACGCCAGTTTGGCCTTCAATCTAATAGCCTTTTATCCTAGCTACAAACTGCGTGATAACAGTTCCTTAGTTGGATCCGTTATTAATAGCACCTTAGATTATTATAGCATTGTAAGCATCTAACACTGATCTTTAAATTTTTCATATTGGTCCCATGTTATGTCACTAACATAACAAAAATATTGGAAGTTTTTTTGTGTCACATAACAAACTCCATATAACTGATCAATACGCATGTATACATATTTATTTGTGTATTGATATTATTCTAAGTTCAATACACTTTGCTTCCCTTGATAAGACAAACGGGAGCACTTTTCCAGTCAAATAGAAAGTGGAATGCCTTCTAAATGAAATGCAATCGATACAAGAGAGTTAATTGTCAAATGATGATCTCCTTCGAGGGCAATGAACATATTTATGGTGATAACTTGACAAAACACTAATCTTAGAACATGGCCTATGAGCTCACATACACAATATTATAACAAAGCTATAAGATACATTTACGGGCGCCAAAAAATGGTCAAACACAAGTGACCTTAATAACCCACTAATATTGACTTATATGGCTAGCTAATTTTAGTTATGGACCTTAATGACGTAGTCATCTGTTATGCCATGCATTATCTAGGTTGTGCTGGGAGCACAACCATTTTCTTGGCTAGGGCATCATTAGCATTAATCTCTTTTGTACTTTGTAGAAGAGTTACGTGTTTTAGGGTTCCTTTTGTTTTTTTTCCTTGCTGATGTACTCCAGTCCCATTGATTTCATTTTGGCTATTAAGATAATTTCAGTTTGAAAATTTTAATTTGACAAGATTTTTTTTGTTTTTCCTCTAAATACATATATAACTTAACTATACATATTCTTAAAACATGTGGAAAAATAAACAAAATCTTGATAATGCTGGGGGATGACCTATTTGTGACACCTATTTATGTCCTGTTTGTGTTCAATATATATTCTACTTTGTTCAACATCCTCTTGAATTCTCCCACAACATCATTTGGCCCTTTAGCAAGCTAAATTCATTCTTGAACTGTTTATTTTATCAGTCTTATTTAGTCCTGAACTTAAAAACTCGTATTGACTCTTTCACCTAGAATTGTTGTTTTTCTTTGTCTTATTATTTCCCTTGAGCACTCCCTTTAAAACATCATGTCTTTGCTTTTATTTTCTTGCGGAGGGGTCTTCTCCCAACATTATATAATCCAAGAGATTCAATGCCTCCCCTTTAATTTTTGTCGATCAGTTATCCTCTTGTTTCTTCATTTCCTTCCTCTCTATCATTCCATTAAATTAACACAAAAGAAAATATTGACAAGAGGAACTTTCTTCCTTTACCACTTTCATTTCAAAAGTCTTAAGAAAATTATTAGATTGAATGGTTCCCCAAAGAGTAAGATAGTCCTTCCCCTGTAGAGTGATCTTCAACATCTTCTACATATACATTTTAGTGCAATAAGCCCATTTCCTTCAAACTCTAAAGTACAGAAACTGAACTGAAGAAGTTTTAATTTTACATAAACCCATGCTGAATTTCAGGACAATCTTCAACATTTATCGAAATTAGTTGATGAACTGCTTCAAAATATAAATTGTAGATCTCCACAATGTGACTTAAATAAGTTGTCCTATCATATTTTCCCTACTTTTCCATCTGCTCATATATAACCTCTACAATTAATATCTATGTAACATAATTTCTTGTCTTTTAGATCATTTATATTTCCCTACCAATTGTCTGCCTTTGTATTTCAACTTTATTTCTTCTACTTAACTAATTTGTATACAATCTTCATAGATTCTTCCACAAACCTCTATATTTCATATCTTTTTGTTCCCCTCTTCATTTATGCATAATTTTGGCCTCTACATATCATCATGGAAGACTAAGTTGTGACCATAAGATTGATAGGACTCATTCTCCATCTTGCTATCGTTGTTGAAAGTTTATTGAATACTCGACATCTCCAAAGCTTAATATATCGTCATCCTATATTCCAAGATTTAATTTTCTTCTTCATAGTTTAGCATTATCCAAATCACATTGTCCCTCATTCGAATCTATCAGGTCAGTCTTCATCTCCTGAATTTTGTGGATTGCGACTCAGAGAAATGATTGGTTTTTGGCATCACTTTTTAAATTTCAGCTATTTCCTTTTTAGACAATATATTCTCACATCTTTTATCGAAGGGTGGCCCAACAAAACATTATAGACATTTAGTGCATCCTCTAATTCCAAGACTCAAAAAATTGCATCTCTCGATTAACTATACTGAATTAGAACATTTTGTAATAATACTTTTAATAATCTTTATTTGCTAGTCATCCGTTCTGAACTGGTATAAAGAAGATTTCGATCTTGGCTTACCCACCACTTTCCAAAATTCAAGAGAATTTATATTTTCTCAACTTACAAAGAAAAAATGGTGGTGTTATTCATATTCTATTCAATTGAATCAATACCTTGGAGTCGAACTTGTAATTTTGAAATTTGCATAGATTATTTGTAAAGAGGTAGAGGAAAAACA
Source organism: Picea engelmannii (assembly GCA_009831015.1). Taxonomy (NCBI): domain Eukaryota; kingdom Viridiplantae; phylum Streptophyta; class Pinopsida; order Pinales; family Pinaceae; genus Picea; species Picea engelmannii. The sequence continues at coordinate 1,879,853 of ML781968.1, read as the reverse complement.
TCTTCTGCACTATTGTTTCATCCATTGAATTGGTCTTGAAAGCCTCAACAAATGGATTTAACAAATTTATATTTTAGTCTTTTCAATTTTGCTAAGTTATCAAGATACAAATACAACATATTTTGAGAAAATGTTGGATATGAATCTTAATGTTGTCATATATAAAAATACATACATAAATTATACATGCATGCAATTTATAATGAAACATAGAAAATGCCATTCATATACTTTGAAAATATAAATCAAAATAATGATTTTCGATTAATATTAGGATATAATAGGTAAACAATAAAGTACAAATAAGTGTTTTGTCACTCTAGAGTGTACATACAATCAATGACAATCACTCTACCTATCATCAAATGAATTCATTCTTTCATCTTCATCATATCAATGTTGAATTTCTACATCATTAATATTCTCAGGGCTTACCAGGAATATTGGAAGCTGATGGATGATTCGATCTTGATGCAGACACTTTACTCGAGCCTATGGTGATGCATTCTCTTCAGCCAAATTAAGGTGAGACAATCAACCAAAATGAAGAACATTGTGCATCGTGGAGCTCAACTTAAAAAATGTTCAAGGGATTCACTTTTGCTTTTAGATTTTTGTTTTCTAGTTTTTAAATGAATTCAAGACAAAATTCAATACCTACCATATCTAGTATACTCTATAGAATACCCTATTGATCTAGGAATGTTGCGATCAGAATCTTGTGCTTCAACTTGGATATGTACTTTTGGACATACTAATGTTGGATTTTTCTTGGACATGCTTTGATATTCTTTGACATACCTACATACTAGTAGTCTTGTTGTATAATGCCTAATTTAAGCTTTCGATTTTTGCAACCTTGTACTTCTCTAAAAGTTTTTGCTGTTTCCAAATTTTACAAATAATAGGCCCTTGTAAATGAAATTAATTGAAATAAAATTATATTATTCTACACTCACGACTAGAATAGGTCAATGGGACTTCAAGGTACATGAGATAATAGCAAAATAAAGAGTGTGTAGTTCTTCTTCTCCTTTAATAAAAGTGAATGACAATGTAATGATAAAAAGTGGGGTTAAGCCTTGAAGGTTAACCCATCGACAATAAATTGATTATGTATAGCCTCAAAAAGGGAGACAGAGTATATCCTCAAAAAGGAAGATATAGAGAAAGCACGGTAACAACGGAGAAAGTAAGTTATCCAAAACCATAGGCAGAAAGTTGAAGATAAAATGGTCATTGGTAAGTGCTTGAACTAGAGGGGGAGCTTGTATTCTCATAAATCACTACAAATTCACCAATTTGGTGAACTTGAAATGTCATTTGGAGAGTGACATGGACTAGGAGTGGTCGATTGGGTAGGCTCTTAAGTGCTCGAAATAGAGGTGCTCTTAACATCTAACGTAAACAAACTCCTAGAAGAGGGGGAATTTGGTGATGCACTCTTGTCTGCTAAAAGTGATGAATATGGGAGGAAGCAACGATCCCTTTATGTTGAGTAGTAGAACTAGTGTGATTCCTTGGGCATGGAGCAACTCAATTAAGGTCATTTTTTAATCAATTTGCTACTATCTATGTCAATATCAGTTTAAAGAAGGACATGATCAATCTCAATGAGATTTGAAAGAGAAACCAAAGGCCTGTCATCTAAGGAAACCACCTCTTTAAGAAACATGGCTAAGTATCTCTGGTTAGGATAATGGAAGAAGGTAGAGAGAAATTCACTTGAATTATTGTAAAGACAATGAAATCTCCCTTAGATGTCATAATAAATAGGACATCTAAAAATGAAATGTTCCTCATTCTAGGCCTCCAAAGGATGTGGTGACCTTATTTAACTTGCAATTGGTAAGGACACACCCCCAATTGGTTAAGAGGAATCCTAAGACCATGTGGCCAATGTTGTTGTATAAATTAACAATTAAACTATCAATCATTTGTAGGAGATATTGTATAGAATTTTATCTTGGGGCTAAGAGGTTGAGAGGGAGTATCTCTAGTAGATGGATAAATTGTTGTTAAATTTCTTATCTAATCACCCAATTAATCTTCCCTTTTAGGGGAGAAGGTGAGGAAGGGCATCTAAAGAGTACCTAGTTTGGGGANTAAGATGGTTAATATGGGTAATAAGAGCCCAAAATACCAACATTTCCTTAGTGTCAAGACTCAAAAGACCACAAGGGACAATCTCCTTAGAAGAACAAAGAGCCAATTAAGGATATCTTTGTTATCTCAAGGTTGAGTCACTAAGAGATCAAAGGCTATAGATATTACAAATAAGTGTGAAAGGGCTTTTGAAATGAAGGGGCTGAGCTCCAAAATTAGTTTGGACAATATTTTGAGGAATATTTCATTTGCAATTGATCAAACACTGGAGCGCAATGGTTTGAACTCTCTCCATGCATGCCCAATTAGAAAGCCTTATATTGGCTCTCCAAACCTTTAGGCCATAGAGAACAATAGGTGTAATAATAGTGCAAAAAAGATCATCTTCAAAGGGAAGCCTTGAAAATAGATATGAAAGCACTAATACTCAAGCATGGATAAGAATGCACATCACTTGTATTACACCCCAAATTCTATATTTTTTCACAAAATGTGACCACTTCGATGTGCCCAATGTGTGATTATTTCTTTGTATGTGGCCATTATGGGATGATTTTGATGTACAAGTGTTGGTTAGAGATTACCCAGATCCCCTCAAGTGAATAGTCATGTCATGTCCTCTTATTCCCCATTCTCAGGGTGCTTGGTTTCATTGCTTCGGTCAACTACCCCTTCGGAGTTGGTAAATCTCCTCTAATGTTGGGCATTTATGTCCTAGGTAGGTATGCAGGCATTCTAAGATGGATCTACCAGGATACATTATTTACAAGGCCTCTAGCTATTCACTTATTATTAGTTTCTTTGTAAAAGGTGATTGCGCTTTGTAAGGGTTGTTATATCCATGTTTTAGCACACCTTACTCACATGGACCCTTTCTTTCTTATGTTTGTACCACACTTGGGCCTTCAGAGGCTATTATGCACATGATTCTCTAGTTGCATGTTTTTTAAGGAAATATTACGTACATAGCACAAATTTTTGAGGCATTGGTCACCCTCTTCGAGGCATCGACGGGCCATTTTCACCTGCATGAACATCCTATGTGTTATCCCCGATATCTAGGGATAACTAGGAGATCATGTCTCGAGGCCCACAGGTCCTAGACATGGAGTACCGAGAGCAGGATTGACCTGAGCATGGCCCTGGAGGGCCCATCCTTCTTCTTCTTCGCCAGACTTGTCCT
>ML781968.1:1803921-1830579 GCA_009831015.1 Picea engelmannii | reverse complement strand
CCCATGGAGGACATATTTAGGTAACAAAGTCGAGAAAATGCAATCTATACCATGTAATATGGCATGGGGTTCATAGTTACCCACAAAAAAAAGAAAATCATTTACAAATACCAAAACAAATATGGAAGTAAGGTTCATAGCTCCCCATGAAAAAACAAAAGTGTTTACAAATGCCCCAAAAGCAAAATATTGAAGGGATTGCTACAAATTTGTGCACTATTTTTAGTACCTATAAAATACATGAAGCATAATAGAAAATGTGATCACTAACTATGTCCTTTGAAATTTTGAATTTATCAATTATCCTAGCTCAGTTTGCACTACTAATTTGCAAGGGATGAAAATTAATTTGTGGAAATGTGTCCACTCCTTTGTCAACAACCTTGGATAACTTTATTCAAATTTTGTTTACTCTGCATGTGACTAAATATGGAAGTGATTGTTTATGTTTATATTGTCAACATGGGTAAGGTGAATTGGTGAAAGCCATGGGATTTATTAGTGGATATCCATATTCAAAGTTGAAACCCTATCGAGGACACGTTTAGGCAACAAAGATGAGAAAATGCAATCTTTGCGTGTTTGTGTTAATGGAAGTGTTTGTTTGTGTTTATGTTTTCAACATGGGTAAGTTGAATTGGTGAGAGTCATGGTATCTATTAGTCGATGTCCATGTTCAAAAGGTGAAACCCCATGGAGGACATATTTAGGTAACAAAGTCGAGAAAATGCAATCTATACCATGTAATATGGCATGGGGTTCATAGTTACCCACAAAAAAAAGAAAATCATTTACAAATACCAAAACAAATATGGAAGTAAGGTTCATAGCTCTCCATGAAAAAACATAAGTGTTTACAAATACTATATATATATATATTGAAGGGATTGATACAAATTTGTGCAATATTTTTAGTACCTATAAAATACATGAAGCATAATAAAAAAATGCGATCAGTAACTATGTCCTTCGAAATTTTGAATTTATCAATAATCCTAGCTCAGTTTGCACTACTAATTGTCATGGGATGAAAATTAATTTGGGGAAATGTGTCCACTCCTTTGTCAACAACCTTGGATAAATTTATTCCATTTTGAAAATAAATTTGTGGAAATGTGTCCACTCCTTTGTCAACAACCTTGGATAACTTTATTCCAGGTTTGTTTACTCTACATGTGAGTAAATATGGAAGTGATTGTTTATGTTTATATTGTTAACATGGGTAAGATGAATTGATGAAATTCATGGGATCTATTAATGGATATCCATGTTCAAATTTGAAACCCTATGGAGGACATGTTTAGGCAACAAAGCTGAGAAAATACAATCTATACTATGTAATGTGGCATGAGGTTCATAGATACCCACAAGAAAATGAAAGCATTTAAAAATACCCAAAAAAATATGCAAATAGGGTTCATAGCTCCTCATGAAAAATACGAAAGTGTTTACAAATACCCAAAAAACAATATGCAAGTGATTGTTAAAAATTTGTCCAATATTGTTAGGACCTATCAAATATAGGAAGAATAATAGAAAATGTAATCAATGACTATGTCCTTTGAAATTTTTAGTTTATCAATGATCCTAGCTAAGTTTGCACTACAAATTTGCACGGGATGAAAATTCATTTGTGGAAATGTGTCTAGTTCTTTGTCAACAACCTTGGATAATTTTATTCCAATTTTGTTTACTCCACATGTGAGTAAATATGGAAGTGATTTTTTATGTTTATGTCGTCGACATGGGTAAAGGTGAATTGGTGGAAGTTATGGGATCTATTAGTGTATATCCATGTTCAAATTTGAAACCCCATGGAGGACATGCTTAGGAAACAAAGCCAAGAAAACACAATCTATACCATATGATGTGGTGTGGGGTTCATAGGAAAGCATTTGCAAATTACCAAAAAATATATGCAAATAGGGTTTGTTATCGCGCAGTTTGTAGCAAGGATAAAAGGCTAGAGATTGGAGAGGCAAACTGGCATAACTGGAACCAATCACACCTAATGTCACCTCAATGGGATGGTTATTTATGTTTAGGGTGGTAAATCCCAGGGCAGACGTCCCCGGTGACCTGTGGTTTTGAGAAGGCAAAGGATTATAAGACAAGGATAAGTTTCCCCCCTCACAAGTCACCACCGAGCAGATAGTCTGGCTAATAGCCAATAATAAAGTATAACCAAAAAAAAAAAAAGATGCACCTGCCTGAGACAAAGCAACAAGAAAATGATATATGCAAGCTTGCTCACTTGATTAGTACTTCATATAAATCAATGACTATCTGATATACCTATAAGCAATTGGATAATAAATATTGACGAAGTCGATGTTTATAAAATAGCAATGATATATAATGTCACTTCTTCAATAAATGCTAAGAAAATGTGGCATTTAATGTAACAATCAACACTTCATTCAATTAATGCCTTCAAACCACAATTCAATTCCTTATAAGAGAAATGTTAGCTACACAAATGATATTTATAGCTAGAGATGACGGCAGCAGTAGGTTAGTAAGGTTAGTTTCTGAGCTGGGGTTAATAGTGAGGGTTTCATTCAAAGTATTGAGAGTGGTTTTGATCATAATACTCACAGGCTAGGTCTTAGATCAGTGTGTTTCTAGGGTTAATGGAGTCAAAAGGAGGATGCAAGAGATGAAGGATCAAGGAAGATAATAAGGCTAAGGACTGGAGGATTAAGCCTTGAGGTGTTGCTACAACAAGGCCTCAAGGACAAAACCCTAGGGGAGAGAGGCTCACTTTGGTGTAGGGGAACTAGGCCTCAGTGCTCTCTCCTCCTTCCTTAGGTCAATGGAAAAATGGCTAGCTTTGAAAAAAGGCTTAAGATGTGCCACACGTGCCAAACTGCCCTGTCCATCTGCCAAAACGTCCATGAAGAAAGGATGACATCATGGACCTCATGGGTGATTTCCTAGGCGGACGTTCCACTGAAAAAGGGCATAACCCCCCTAGGTCAAGCTCTGTCGGGGTGCCTCTGCAAGACGTCCTCCTTCTCTCCTATGCAAATCCCTTTGTCCTATCTCTGCCCCCTGCTAGGGTCTCAACATCCATCTAGTGGGCTCTTCAGCCCCATGGAGGTCCGAACTGATCATCTCCCCATGTGTACCTGTCCAACATGGTACCTTTCCATCGGGCATGATCCTGCACATCAACAGCTACGCCCTCCATGGGCTCATAAGTCACAGGGATCATAGCAATGCCAATCACATCTCATCATCAATATTATTAAACATGTGCATAAAACCCCTAATACATCAGTTAAAAGCTCAAAGACATTACACGAGCCTGCAATACAAGTTTGGGGAAAATGACAAGGCATCCTATTGGGCTAGTGTCCACTGGAAAAGGAAAGTTTCCGGAAGAGAGCTCATCAGAGCCATGTAAGTGGGTGAAGTGGTCAAGGGATGTCCTAGCAAGTGGGTGCAGTGGGAGCAGAGGATGCAAGGTTTTACCTGTGGGTGCCTTTGTAGAAGGCGAGTTGCACCTGTCCTGGATGCAAATCTTTCCAAGACCATGAGTTTATTCTTTTATTCTTTATTTCTTTTTCTTCAAGAGGCTAATCAGGGAACACTGCCTTGGCGTGGTGACCAATGGTAACAGTGTTACCCACAAGTACTTTTTCAGAAATGAGAAGGCTGGCTCGTGATGAGACCCACCTTCCCTTGGCGATGCAACCAAGAGTCACTACCCTGGCATGGTAACCAGATGGCGGAAATGTCATACTGCTAGGCACCCATGGACCTAATAGGCTGGCTTGTGATGAGACCCCCCATCCTCTGACTAGGCCTTGTTTTATTATTTTTATGGGTCCCTCTTGTTTCTTGCTGAGAAGCCTTTTACTTCTTTCTCGGGGATCCCTGGGCAAAGCATCTTGAGGTTTTATTCTTAGGCTTTTATCTCTTGTCAGCTTGCTTTTACCTTCTGGGCCTTTAGCCCCTTCTTCCCATGAGGTAAGGTGCAATCCTGTAAATAGGTCAACCCATTGCCCAGACAAGTGCAAGGGATAGATGGGCGGTGTTTCCGTCCTAATACACACTTGCAAACGTGAGCAAAGTCCATCTCACTTAGTGTGTCCTTGGAGGCACAATGCCTAGGTTCTCAGTCCACACTGTCACCTTGACTGGAACCTCTTCCTTCTAGGCTTACTCCTAGGGAAGCCAAGGGGGGTAGTCCCTAGTTACTAGATGTGGTTTGACTTTATGTTCTAGGAGTTAATTTTAATTGGTTAAAAGGCTAAGGGGGGAAGACTATCCTAAGATGCTCAAGCAGCAAATGCAAAGTGCAAGTCTATCTATATGTTAATCAAGCCTTTCCCTAAGTCAAATAAGACTAGTGCCTAAGGTTGGGCAATGGGATCAACTAAGTTTGAAGGTGGTTCAATTACAAAATTTTTACAAGTGAAATTACTTCAAACTACCCCAAACCAAAAATTACAAGTACTTACAAAAAAATTACCAGTGTTACAATGTTTACACAATACACAAATAGATACAAAGATACAAAAAGATGTAAGTGAGATCACACATGAGCCATGCATGCCCCAATAGCACTTACTCTATTGGACTGCTTTTCATTGGCAACGATAAAAAACACTCAAGATTCAAGAAAGTGTTGCCTCCCCAAGTGGGATACTCAACCCCTTCTTGAATCACACCATAAAAAGCAATGAAACAAGATATTACAATGTTTAACTCATTTGCTCAACAAGATATGAAACATTTAAGACATCAATCATATAGTTGCAATCAAGATGAAGAGCATGAAGTTATTATTAATGTGTGTTCCTATGCATACATCTAAGTTCCCCAAACACACAAGATGATCTATGCAACTAAATGGTTAAGGAGTTTCTTAAAGATTAAGTTAATTTTATTTCTCTCCCCCTAAACTATGTTTGTGCTTTAAACTTCCTCCTCCCTTGGCCAAATGACTGCCGGGTGCTCAAGATAGTAAGGCAACGAGGCCCACCCTAGCTTCCACGGTCAGCCCTGACAGTAAGAGTATTTCTCGGAGATGATCCCCTTAAGGATCACGGGACGGTCCCCCGCTACTTACCTTCGTTGTTTTCCTCAAACCCGTTTTAGATGGTGGAGATGGCTGAATAAAGCGTCCTAAGTTGTCTAAGTGTTATTATGACCCTCGGGTGGGTCTTTAGGTGTGTTGGGTTGCTTTTAAGAGTGTTTTAGGCACTTAAAATTTTACTTTTTAGCGCATAGCCGAATTGAAAATGATGGAGAAAGTGTGTTTGCAATATGTAAATCAAATGACCATCAACACATCAAAACATAAATGGAAAGTTGCAAGATATTGTACCATTCATTCATTAACCGTTCCACATGTAGATTTGAAGAAAATATGCTTGAAAGATGTAAAGTTGTGAATGTAAATGCTTAGCCCATAAAATGTAACATGAATGAAAGGAACATTAAGCAAAGATAACCACCATAGCATCACATCACCATTTAGACATTCAACGTGCAAGATAAAAGGGCAAGAATAGTTAGCCTTATGAAAATAAGAAAGAGACTTAGATTAACCATTCATCAACACATATTTTATGTTAAACCCGTGTAAAAGTAGATATGCTTGAAAAATGGAAAATTTGCAGATGTGAGAGATCTATTATCCTAAACCATGAAAGATCACATGTGCTATATAGACCAAAACTTAGAAAATAGATGAGATGAATAACTTAAACAAAAGATTAGTTTTACCACTTAAGCATGACTTAAATCATTCATCCATGAGACATTAAAAACATGCAAAGGGAAATAACTTAAAAGATAAAAACAAGATTGTTGTGATGACTACTCTAGATTATATTTTAAACCACTAAGCATGTAAGCATCAAAGATAAGTTTCCCTTAAGCCTAGCGATTTTAGGGATTACTCTCTCAAGGTGCAGGCAGATTAGCTTATTAAGAATAAAAAAACTTAAAAGATGGAACCACTTACAACGGCCAAGGTGGAGACAAACCTACCATTGTTGGCCAAAGAGGGTTATTAAGTTAACAAACAAATTATTAAAAAGAGAAAAAGGCCACACTATCTTGCCTTATTGACAAGAGGGGCCAACAAATAAAAAATAAAGAATGAACTTGCAAAGATTAAACTAATCTAGCCYAACGATATTGGGGATTTYTCTCCCAASGTGTAGSCACTTATTAWGTTARTTTRTGATTTATAYAAAAAAAGAATCAAGAAATAGAAGCATAAAACTTAGATTTACAAAAGAAAAAGTAGAGGAATAGTTACCAAACCAAAGTGGGTTCTTGGGGAAGTCTTGAGGATGGATTTGGGCAGCGTCTCCCCTTGTTTCTGGTAAGAACCTACAAAAAACAGCAAGCAAAAACTTGCTGGAAATGCTGCAAAACACATACAAAATGTCAAAAAAATTTCTGTTTTTACACATAATTTTTTTTACATAAAATCTCCAATAAAAAGTGAATATTTTGACCTATCTAAGAGTGTTAGAGAAATGAAATACAAATGGAATGTATGCAGAAAAATAAATGGAACAAGAAAGCTAAGAGTGTGAGAAGGGTTTAAGGGTAGGCTCCTTCTTGATGCTATCCCAATAATCCCTTTGAAGTAACCTGCAAAACTCAAAGCAAGATGTGAAGCATGGAAATAGATAGCAATATTGAATAGACTAACAATATGAAATACTTCAAACCCTTAACTATCCAACAAGCATAAACTAGCAAGAATACTTTTTGCTAATCTACTCTAGTAAAATACTTTACCAAAGATCTAGTTACAACTACACATAAAACATGAACAATACAAAATCACCTCATGTGCATAAAGAAAACCAGAATACTCTTGGATGTCTTCAAAATCCTCCAAAGATTTTTATTCCAAAATGTGAGAGTGTTGGAGAAATACTTGCTCCAAACTCTCAAGAGCAATGAGTGAAATGGCAAGATGGCAAGAGCAAGATAGTGGAAGTGAGGAGAGATTTCAGCATAATAACAGTAGCTCAAAGAATGGTGAAGAAAATAGGTGAGGAGGGGTTATAATTATACCTCAAGAGGCAAAGTGAAGGCACTTAGATGAAATCCAAGTGTCAAATCTCAAGCAAAGAGCACCAATCTCAAGGAGGGGGCGCCCTAGCTAGGTTTTTGGTAATGGATTGATGAGGTGGAAGGTGTGGGCCACCTAGGGATGAGATAAGAGGATAGGGAGGGCGCACTTGGAAAAATAGAAGGGCCTACAACCATGTGCCAAGTCACAACCCAACGTGTGGGTGTGAGAGGGGCGCAAGGTAGAGAAGGGGGCGTGAGGTAGAGAGGGGCGTGAGGGTTAGGGAGTGAGATAAGGTGTGTGGGGGATAGGTTTAAGTGTTGTGTGGGTCTAGGAGGGGCGCACCTCACTTAAGAGGGGCCCACACCAAGTTACAAGGCTCAACATTAAGGTTTGGGATGAGGGGGGACGTTTTTCCCCCTAGGGCGTGAGCTAAAGATGAGGGGGAAAAGGTTAGGGGGTAAGTTTAAGTTGTTTAGTGGTTAGGTTGGGTTTGGGTAGGATAGGAGGGTCTAACTTGCTCTTTGCCACCTTAAACATTCACCCAATAACTCATTTTTACAAAATTACAAAATTTGACTTAGCAATTAAAATTGTTGTTTTGACTGACACTGACTCTGAGTGGACAAATGCATAGCAAACTTTGTCCGACTGAGCTGAAACTTGGTCTATGGGTGTACGGGGTTCTATTCCATTTCTTTTGAGCACAAATACCCCTATCAAAATCCCAAAGACCCAGTTTTTACAATATTAGCTCAAAAAATAATTTAATTAATTAAATAATTAAAAATTTAATTAATTAAAAAAAATCTATCTAGACTCGACGAAATTCCGCGAAACTTTCTACACTGTCTGACATGGTCATTTACATCATTCCTAAACAATATCTATCAAAGGATGAGATCATTAAAACGTCGTTCACCACTTTGGAGGAATTATTGCATGTGTGGAGGGAAAAACTCATGGGAAGTCAGCCGGGCTGAAAAGCTCAGTTGACAACCTGAGGATAAAAAACCCTCGGTGAAAGGAACTCTCCCAATGAAAACATCCCAAGGTACCTGACCTAACTATGATTCATGCAGACTTATTACATTATCAACCCATGCAGTGGTGCGGAAATTTCGTTTACAAAATTTGTGCTGGAGCATCAAATGACCAAGTAGAACCAATACTGTCTTCAAGATATCTGCATCAGGTGATGTACACTTCATGGCACATGAGTTGACACCCTAGCTGAATAGGAAATCAACATCTGGTTCCACATGGAGACATGTGTTCGATCATCTCACTTTGAGATGGAGAGCATACGAGAATCCAACATCTACAAAAATAGTGCTCCCACAACGTGAACACCATAAAATTAACATTAGTACATATTCATACATGATAAAATAAAATCAATGCTATAAACAACATATACATAATGAAATATCTAAAGTACAACATAATAATTGAAATTGAATCTATGATACAAGAAATAATTCTAAGTACATATGAACATTATAAATGAAATAATACAAAATTGAAAATACAAGGAGTAGGGTTAGAGATACATTACAAAGAGTGTCCCTTTGGACACCAAGTTGCTCATCATCTGAAAAAGAGCTTGAGCTGTTGCCCATTCCTTGGAATATTGATGGGCTCACCATCCAAATGGCTGAGATGAAAAGAATTAGGCCCTGTTATTTCTCTGATCAAATATGGACCTAACCATAAGCTGTCAAACTTGTCATGTTTCCCTGGTTTCTCTCTGCCTTTATCCCAAAGTAAAACTGTATCCCCAATCATGAATTCCCTCTGCCTGGCTGACACATCAAAATCTTTCTTAACTTTACTCTGATTTCTGCAATTCTAATCATAATCCTTTCGTCTGATTTCATCTAACTCAATGACCTGATTGATCCTGTTCTGAAATGCATCCTGATCTGTGGAAGAATCCTCAACTGACCCATAAGTAGGAAGGCTAAGATGCACTGACAACCTAGCTTCCAATCCATACACTAACTCAAAAGGACTCTTTCCTGTTGTTGCTTTCTTTGTTATTCTGTCAGCCCATAAAGCATGTTTAATTTTACTATCCCATGATCTCTTATTTTCACCAACTATTTTCTTAACTATGGTCATTAAGTTTTTGTTACTTGATTCTGCCTGACCATTTCCTTGAGGATGGTAATCTGAAGCATGTGACAAGATGATACCATATTTGAAACAAAAAGAAGACATCTCAGTTGAACAAAAGGCCTTGGCATTATCTGTCACTATCTTTGATGGGACCCCAAATCTAGTTATAATTTTGTCTTCTAGGAAATCCATCACATCCTTCTCCATTGCTGACTTGGTAGGAATGGCTTCAACCTATTTTGTAAAGTAATCTGTTGCTGTGAGAACCCATGAATACCCATTACTTGAATTATCATTGAATTTCCCGATGAAGTCCAAACCCCACTGCTGAAAAGATGCCTCAACTATAACTGGTTGCAAAGGGAGTGTTGCTAACTTTTGTTTTCCTGTGAAAAGCTGACATGGCTCACATTTCCGAACAAACTGATGTACATCTGAAAATATCGTGGGCCAATAATATCCTGCTCTAAGAATTTTGTGGGTAGTAGTTTTAGCAGCAAAATGTCCCCCACAAAATCCCCCATGGAATTCATCCACTAGTTTCTTTGACTCAACATCATCCACACATCTAAGGATAACTCCATCATGATTTTTCCATCCTAACCCATCTCTAGTAAGAACATACTTAGCAGCTTTTAATCTTAAGGCCATTTTCTTGTGTCCTACTAGATGGCTTGGACAAATTAGATTCTTGAGATAAAAGATAATGTCTGTGTACCACTCTACCTATTCAAGCTTTAATAAGTTAGGAGGATATTCTTCATCATTAATCTGGCAAACCATACCTAAAGCTTTCTCATTACTTTCTGTTAACATTTTAGCCAAACCTTGGCCCTTAATCAACTTCGTAGGTCTGATTTCCAAATCATACTCTTGGATTTTAGCAATCCATCTACCCCTTGAGCCTAATCCTTCCACTTGTGATAAAACATCATTGACCGCAGGGCTAGGAACATAACCAATCACTTTGGAATATCCAATGAAGACTCTGAAATGTTTGAGAGATTTTACTAAGGCATAAGCTTGTTTCTCAAACATGGGATACTTAAGCTCTGAATTCTGCAAGGCCCGACTAAAATAAGCAATGGGTTGTTCATGGCCTTGATCATTTTTCCGAAGCAACACACCAGCAATAGTGTCCTCAGAAGCAAAGGAAAAAATCTGAAAGTCCTTATCATAGTCTGGGCTAGTAAGGACGGGAGCTTCACATATGGCAGTCTTAATAGTTTCAAAATCTTGCTTACTTTCTTCCTTCCATTCAAATTTAACATCCTTCTTAAGTAATTTATAAATAGGTTTCATAATCTCAGCATAATTAGGAATGAACCTATGGACAAAATTGGTTTGTCCTAAGAAGGATTGGAGAGCTTTCTTTGTGGGAGGCAAGGGTACCCTTCTGATGGCTTCTACTCTCTCTGGGTCCAACTTGACCCCTTCTTTTGTAATGATGTGGCCCAATAGTTTTCCTTCAGTTACCCCAAAAACTGACTTAGCAGGATTTAGAGAAATTCCAAACTCTCTACATCTGTCCAAAACTTGCCTAAGGTGGTTAATATGAGTTTTCCCATCCTTAGAAAACACTGTCAAGTCATCTTGATATATTTCAATTAATTTTCCAATTAGCCCCCTAAAGGCATAATCTATAGCCCTCTGAAAAGTAGCTCCTGCATTTGATAAACCAAATGGCATTCTGAGATATTCAAAAGTTCCCCATGGAGTAGTAAAAGTTGTTTTATGCCTATCTTCAGCCTTGAGTCTGATCTGATTGTATCCTGAAAATCCGTCAAGCATGAAAATCATCCCTGATCCTGTTACTCTTTGAAGTAAAGTTTCCATCTTGGGAAGGGGGTAATGGTCCTTTGTGCAAGCAATGTTCAAATTCCTGAAGTCAATACATATTCTGATCTTTCCATTCTTCTTCCTAGCAACAACCAAATTTGAGCACCATGAAGAATGTCTAGTTGGAGCAATGATTCCAGCCTCTAAYATTTTCYGTAACTCCTGTTGGACCAAAGGAGCTAACTYGGGGTTCATTTGCCTCAATTTCTGTCTAAAGGGTTTGGTTTCTTCCTTAAGAGGAATCACATGCTGAATCACATCCTCCCTATAGACCTTGAGCTCATCATAACTGAAAGCCAAAACATCCCTATATTCTTTCAATAAATTAACAATTTCAATCCTTTCTTCTATAGGGGTAGTTTTGCCTATCTTTACCATCCTAGGCTCTTCAATAGTTCCAATGTTCACCTCTAGGTGGTCACATAATTTTTTCTTTGAATCTTCCCTTTGCTTGTGACCATCTAGTTTATCAAAGTCCCTTTCTAAGGACACAACTCGCCTAGGGGGTGTTTTCATATTCTCAACGTTTCCAGTATAGTTACACCCTTCTTTTATTGTGTTGATGCCAAAATTAGAAAATTCATGCATGTGAGTCAAAAACTTTATAACCTGTTTGTCATCATCAAAAACCTGCCAATGGTTCATGTTATCCGGAACTGAGGGTCTGAAAATTACTTCTACTGAAATATTCTCATCAATCAAACTATCAGGAAGCTGAAGTGTTGAAGTTGCTACTGCCAATTCATCTGCCTTTGAATTATGTTCTCTAGGAATAGAAATAAGGTTTAAAGCATCAAGTTCATTTATCATGTCCCAAATTGCATTCCTATAACCTCTTAATCTTTCAGACTTGCAAGCAAATTTATTCTTTAGTTGTTGGATGACCAAGTCTGAATCCCCCTTGATACTTAAACATTTGACACCCCTATCTTTGCAAAGTTTCAAACCAAGGAGCAAAGCCTCATACTCGGCCACATTATTGGTTGCATCAAACTCCAATCTATAAGAAAACTTAGACACTTTACCATTTGGATCTTGAAGCACAATTCCAGCACCTTTTCCCAATCTAGAAAAAACACCATCAAAGTTCATGTACCACACTTTATCTAACTCATTATCTTGGACTTTGTCTTCTAGGGGCACAATTGAGTTAAACAAAACAATTTTTTTTATCAAGACCCTCATCATCATATGCTAATTCATCTATGGGGCTTTTGGGGTCTTCCACATGACCCTTCCTATACACTTCCCTTTCTAATTTGAAAGTGCCTCCATATGGAGAGGGGAGGGTGGAATAAGATAAATCCATTTGTATACTACCACCCAAATCTGCAGTTGCCTTTCTATTTAACAACATTCCCCATAGATCAGGAACATCAATCACCACAATATCCATTTCAATCATAATGTCCGGAAATGCCTTTAAGTACACTTGCAAGCCCTTGATCAACCCAAATACTTCAATGGTTTGACTATCCAATGCACAAATGTTATGATAAGGTCTAGATATCCTTAAGTTTAATTGTTCCATCACTTTCTTAGTCATAACATTAGAGCTTGCACCTGAATCTAACATGCAGTTGTGTAACACTTTATCATTCACTAGTAGAGACAGGTAGAAAGGCAAGTTTTTCTCGTTAGTTCTATCCCAATTCTGCAGAATTACTGGTGCATCCTGGTAGGCCACAGCTGGTTGTTTCTGTATAACACTTTTAGGAGGTTCATGCACGGCTTTAAGTAGCTTTTCCCTTTGAGAAGGGATCTTCATAATTTCTGATACTTGTACCAAAATCTTTGCATTATTCAACCAACCCCCTAAGTCAATGTTCAAATCCACATTAATAGGTTCACTAGACTTAGGAAAACTTGGAGATACCTTGGGAACACTAGTTTGACCTTTATCATTTCCTTTATTTCCATTCCTTTGGTATGTAATGCCTTTATACTTAGCCATTTCTGCAATTTGTTGGGGTGTGGGCTTGGGCCCATACTTTTCTGTTGCTCTATCAACATTACCACTCATGAAGTTTCCGTTACTTCCATGATCATAATCATTTATCCAATCATAAATCCCCCCATAATAGTTTTTGCCACACATATTTATCTGTTCATTTACATAGTCACCATAACAATCCTCAAGAAAAACTGGACAAGTAGCTTCCTCATGAAATTCACCACATGGCCTACAATAAGGTATAGCTTGATGTTCTACCAAGTTGGTGGATTCAAAAGGATTAGGTGGTCTTGGATCATTTTGGGGAGGTCTTCTTGGCCACTTATCATTTGGCTTATGTTGTTGTCTATTGTTTTGGGACCTCTCCATATTAATCAACCTATTTTGCAAGGCATTAATCTGATTGGCATGATTAACTTCCATTTGCTTGATTAATTGAGTCAATTCTTTAACCCATCACTCGATGATTCTTGACCCTTTGATTATTTCTTCTTCTCATCATTAACCTTTGAAGAAGAACCTCTAGTAAAACCAGGAATATTAGACTTCCTAGCTTCAAGCAAATTCTGTTCAACCCTTATAGCTATACTTTGTGCTGCTTCTAAGTTTAGAAGATCTTTATCCCTTAAGGCATACCTCATTTCACCTTCAAATGCCTCAATATAATAAATCAAAATAGCTGCATCAGAGGGCTTAATGTCTCTATGAAGGCTTTTCACCAAGTTATTAAACTTAGTGTTAAATTCAACCACCGTTTCATTTTCTTTTTTCAGACTAGTGGTAAGAGCAGCAAGTTAAAATCCGTGTTCTTTTTTATCACCCCATCTCTTCCTAAACTCATCCAATATTTCATCAAGGGTGTTAAACTTAGCTGCTGGAAAATCAGTGAACCATTTAGCAACATCACCTTCAAGTGAATACACAAAAATATTCATCTTCACATCTTCTTCATCATGACCCCTACAATATTTTTGCACACACATCTGAAAGTTGAGGATGTGGGACTTGGCACTTATGGCATTGTTCCCCTGAAAAGCTGGTAACTTGTCAATGGCCCTTTCAGGAACTGCATGAGGGGAACCTTGGATTGCTGCAAAGTTCAAAGGTCTCAAAAATATACTCATGGTTAAGTTAGGATTAGTAGTGGGATTATTAACAGTTGGTTGATTATTGTTTAGGAACAAGTATTGGATATCAGTGAGTGATTCTTCCCCAAGATTATCAAGTAGTAGCCTTCTAGGAGCAAGCCGATTTAGCCTCCTCCTATAAACCTTCTCAGGTTCAGGAAAAGAATAAATCAATCCTTGTGCAGTGCTTTTAGTAGTGTACTTCTTGACAGATTTTTTCAATGGAGTTGCCACTTGGAAAGGAAACACACAAGTCAACCAATACAAGTTCAAAGAATTTTAAGGGACTAAAGTTTTTTATTACTTAGTTCTAAAAAATTAAGTTAAGTCGTTTTGACCAAGGATAAATGACTTATCCCCGGCAGCGGCGCCAAAGATGTTGTCGTTCTAATACACACTTGCAAACGTGAGCAAAGTCCAGCTCACTTAATGTGTCCTTGGAGGCACAATGCCTAGGTTCTCAGTCCACACTGTCACCTTGACTGGAATCTCTTCCTTCTAGGCTTACTCCTAGGGAATCCAAGGGGGGTAGTCCCTAGTTACTAGATGTGGTTTGACTTTATGTTCTAGGAGTTAATTTTAATTGGTTAAAAGGCTAAGGGGGGAAGACTATCCTAAGATGCTCAAGCAGCAAATGCAAAGTGCAAATCTATCTATATGTTAATCAAGCCTTTCCCTATGTCAACTAAGACTAGTGCCTAAGGTTGGGCAATGGGGTCAACTAAGTTTGAAGGTGGTTCAATTACAAAAGTTTTACAAGTGAAATTACTTGAAACTACCCCAAACCAAAGATTACAAGTACTTACAAAAAAATTACAAGTGTTACAATGTTTACACAATACACAAATAGATACAAAGATACAAAAAGATGTAAGTGAGATCGCACATGAGCCAAGCATGCCCCAATAACACTTACTCTATTGGACTGCTTTTCATTGGCAACCATAAAAAACACTCAAGATTCAAGAAAGTGTTGCCTCCCCAAGTGGGATACTCAACCCCTTCTTGAATCACAACACAAAAAACAATGAAACAAGATATTACAATGTTTAACTCAATTGCTCAACAAGATATGAAACATTTAAGACATCAATCATATAGTTGCAATCAAGATGAAGAGCATGAAATTATTATTAATGTGTGTTCCTATGCATACATCTAAGTTCCCCAAACACACAAGATGATCTATGCAACTAAATGGTTAAGGAGTTTCTTAAAGATTAAGTTAATTTTATTTCCCTCCCCCTAAACTATGTTTGTGCTTTAAACTTCCTCCTCCCTTGGCCAAATGACTGCCGGGTGCTCAAGATAGTAAGGCAACGAGGCCCACCCTAGCTTCCACGGTCAGCCCTGACAGTAAGAGTACTTCCCAGAGAGGATCTCCTTAAGGATCACGGGACGGTCCCCCGCCACTTCTCTCCGTTGTTTTCCTCAAACCCGTTTTAGATGGTGGAGGTGGCTGAATAAAGCGTCCTAAGTTGTCTAAGTGTTATTATGACCCTCGGGTGGGTCTTTAGGTGTGTTGGGTTGCTTTTAAGAGTGTTTTAGGCACTTAAAATTTTACTTTTTAACGCATAGCCGAATTGAAAATGATGGAGAAAGTGTGTTTGCAAAATGTAAATCAAATGACCATCAATACATCAAAACATAAATGGAAAGTTGCAAGATATTGTACCATTCATTCATTAACCATTCCACATGTAGATTTGAAGAAAATATTCTTGAAAGATGTAAAGCTGTGAATGTAAATGCTTAGCCCATAAAATGTAACATGAATGAAAGGAACATTAAGCAAAGATAACCACCATCGCATCACATCACCATTTAGACATTCAACTTGCAAGATAAAAGGGCAAGAACAGCTTGCCTTATGAAAATGAGAAAGAAACTTAGATTAACCATTCATCAACACATATTTTATGTTAAACCCATGTAAAAGTAGATATGCTTAAAAAATGGAAAATTTGCAGATGTGAGAGATCTATTATCCTAAACCATGAAAGATCACATGTGCTATATAGACCAAAACTTAGAAAATAGATGAGATGAATAACTTAAACAAAAGATTAGTTTTACCACTTAAGCATGACTTAAATCATTCATCCATGAGACATTAAAAACATGCAAAGGGAAATAACTTAAAAGATAAAAGAAAAATTGTTGTGATAACTACTCTAGATTATATTTTAAACCATTAAGCATGTAATCATCAAATATAAGTTTCCCTTAAGCCTAGCGATTTTGGGGATTACTCTCCCAAGGTGCAGGCACATTAGCTTATTAAGAATTAAAAAACTTAAAAGATGGAACCACTTACAATGGCCAAGGTGGAGACAAGCCTACCATTGTTGGCCAAAGAGGGTTATTAAGTTAACAAACAAATTATTAAAAAGAGAAAAAGGCCACACTATCTTGCCTTATTGACAAGAGGGGCCAACAAATAAAAAATAAAGAATGAACTTGCAAAGATTAAACTAATCTAGCCTAATGATATTGGGGATTTCTCTCCCAAGGTGTAGGCACTTATTAAGTTAGTTTGTGATTTATACAAAAAAAGAATCAAGAAATAGAAGCATAAAACTTAGATTTACAAAAGAAAAAGTAGAGGAATAGTTACCAAACCAAAGTGGGTTCTTGGGGAAGTCTTGAGGATGGATTTGGGCAGCGTTTCCCCTTGTTTCTGGTAAGAACCTGCAAAAAACAGAAAACAAAAGCTTGCTGGAAATGCTGCAAAACACACACAAAATGTCAAAAAAAATTATGTTTTTACACATAATTTTTTTTACATAAAATCTCCAATAAAAAGTGGATATTTTGACCTATCTAAGAGTGTTAAAAAACTGAAATACAAATGGAATGTATGTAGAAAAATAAATGGAACAAGAAAGCTAGGAGTGTGAGAAGGGTTTAAGGGTAGGCTCCTTCTTGATACTAATCCAATAATCTCTTTGAAGTAACCTGCAAAACTCAAAGCAAGATGTGAAGCATGGAAATAGATAGCAATATTGAATAGACTAACAATATGAAATACTTCAAACCCTTAGCTATCCAATAAGCATAAACTAGCAAGAATACTCTTTGCTAATCTACTCTAGTAAAATATTTTACCAAAGATCTACTTACAACTACACATAAAACATGAACAATACAAAATCACCTCATGTGCATAAAGAAAACCAGAATACTCTTAGATGTCTTCAAAATCCTCCAAAGATTTTTATTCCAAAATGTGAGAGTGTTGGAGAAATACTTGCTCCAAACTCTCAAGAGCAATGAGTGAAATGGCAAGATGGAAAGAGCAAGATAGTGGAAGTGAGGAGAGATTTCAACATAATAACAGTAGTTCAAAGAATGGTGAAGAAAATAGGTGAGGAGGGGCTCTACTTATACCTCAAGAGGCAAAGTGAAGGCACTTGGATGAAATCCAAGTGTCAAATCTCAAGCAAAGAGCACCAATCTCAAGGAGGGGGCGCCCTAGCTAGGTTTTTGGTAATGGATTGATGAGGTGGAAGGTGTGGGCCACCTAGGGATGAGCTAAGAGGATAGGGAGGGCGCACTTGGCAAAATATAAGGGCCTAAAACCATGTGCCAAGTCACAACCCAACGTGTGGGTGTGAGAGGGGCGCAAGGTAGAGAAGGAGGCGTGAGGTAGAGAGGGGCGTGAGGGTTAGGGAGTGAGATAAGGTGTGTGGGGGCTAGGTTTAAGTGTTGTGTGGGTCTAGGAGGGCGCACCTCACTTAAGAGGGGCCCACACCAAGTTACAAGGCTCAACATTAAGGTTTGGGATGAGGGGGGACGTTTTTCCCCCTAGGGCGTGAGCTAAAGATGAGGGGGAAAAGGTTAGGGGGTAAGTTTAAGTTATTTAGTGGTTAGGTTGGATTTGGGTAGGTTAGGAGGGTCTAACTTGCTCTTTTCCACCTTAAACATTCACCCAATAACTCATTTTTACAAAATTACAAAATTTGACTTAGCAATTAAAATTGTTGTTTTGACTGACACTGACTCTGAGTGGACAAATGCATAGCAAACTTTGTCCGAATGAGATGAAACTTGGTCTATGGGTGTACGGGGTGCTATTCCATTTCTTTTGAGCACAAATACCTCTATGAAAATCCCAAAGACCCAGTTTTTACAATATTAGCTCAAAAAATAATTTAATTAATTAAAAATTTAATTAATTAAAAAAATCTATCTAGACTCGACGAAATTCCGCGAAACTTTCTACACTATCTGGCATGGTAATTTACATCATTACTAAACAATAGCTACCAAAGGATGAGATCATTAGAACACCGTTCACCACTTTGGAGGAATTATTGCATGTGTGGAGGGAAAAACTCATGGGAAGTCAGCCGGGCTGAAAACCCCAGTTGACAACCTGAGGATAAAAAACCCTCGGTGAAAGGAAATCTCCCAATGAAAACATCCCAAGGTACCTGACCTAACTATGATCCATGCAGACTTATTACATTATCAACCCATGTAGGGGTGCGGAAATTTCGTTTACAAAATTTGTGCTGGAGCATCAAATGCCCAAGTAGAACCAATACTGTCTTCAAGATATCTGCATCAGGTGATGTACACTTCATGGCACATGAGTTGACCCCCTAGCTGAATAGGCGGTCAACAGGTGGGAAGCAAGATGAAAAGGTGGTTGCATGATGGGAGTGGACGATGGCTTTTCAGAAACCCTCCCTAGTGGCAAACCAAAACCTATGGGCACAGGCTTACTAGGGAATCCTGTCAATCCCCCCAGACATGGTCAAGTGGGCAAGCGTAAGATCCAAGAATTTGTTAAAAATAAAAGTAAACAGATGCACATATTCAAAGGTTTTGATGATCAAAGTGACACATACCATGATACTCGGACTCATTACCTCATGGAGCAAGAGCCATCTTTGACACAAGACCAATCCGATGGTGATGGATGTTGCTACTGCTGACAAGATAGAGGCGCTGAAATGAAGAAAAGGTGGGCCCTCCAGGGCCATGCTAAAGTCGATCCGGCTCTCAGTACTCCATGTCTAGGACCTATGGGCCTCGAGACATGATCTCCTAGTTATCCCTAAAAGTGGGGGATAACAGGGTTCATAGCTCCCCGTGAAAAATATTGTTTACAAGGACCCCAAAAAATATGCAAGTGATTGTTACAAATTTGTGCAATATTGTTAGTACTTATCAAATATAGGAAACAATGGGTTGTATTATCCCCACCTTTTGCAATAACCAATCACTATTTTTTTCCTTCATATGATCTAGTCATCAATGTTGTTGAAAATTAAAACAACTATGTTTTTACAAGTAGAAAGATATATCAATTGTCAAGGAGGATAGACTAAATGTGGAATATACATCCCTCTTGCATCGGAATGCCATATAATTCATATAAATATCTTTATGTATGGCTACGAATTGAGAGCATTGGAATATCATAGATTAAATACATGGCATGTATGATAAATATGGAATTTCCATCACAGTATGTGTTTAGACAAGTTTTAGTTGGCCTTTAGCTCTAAAGGGTTCTTAGGACTAAAGTAAGATAATAAAAACCACTAAATATGATATGTCCACCCCTTGCGCACTTAGCTATGCACCTAGCTATTGAGGAATGCCATATAAATTATTTCTTTAGGAAAGGCTATGAGTTGAAAGCATTGGAATTTCTTAGATAAAATACACCTAGTTATTGAAGAATGCCATATAAATTATTTCTTTAGGAAATACTATGAGTTGAAAGCATTGGAATTTCTTAGATAAAATACATGGCATGTATGATAAGTATGGAATTTGTATCACAGTGTGTGCCTAGATAAGTTTTAGCTGATAAGAAGTATAGCGATAACATGAACACATAATAGAAACTAAGATTGTATTTTTAATGAGAAAGTGAAAGCTTTTTTATAAAAGGTAGACTGAGAAACACACTAAAGTGAAATAAAGCATAGGCTCACCTACTTATCTTCTTACAAAATACCTTGCTAGGAAACATTCTCCTCTTGCAGTAGGAAATGCATCCTTGTTTGTGGAGGATTCAACATCCTTTGTGAGATGATTAAAAACCAAAGAGTGGAAGAAGAGGAAATTCTACTAAGTGTTGATATCATGTCCCTTTACACCAAGATCCTAGTGGATGATGCTATATATGTCATAAAAAACATCACTGAGAATGAAACTGCATGATTGGTGAAAATGTGTCTCAAGCCAACATATTTTAACTACAAGGGGAAGATTTATGAGCAGACACATGGTGTGGAAACAGGCTTACCGCTACCTCTAGTTGTCACAAACCTCTACACAAAACACTCAAATTTAAGAGCCTTGAAATCTTACCCACATACACTCTAAAGGAATGGAAGAGATATGTAGACAATAGTTTTGGAAAATGGAGATATAGAAAGGAAAGGCTCAAGGAATTATTGAAACATTCAAACAAACTTTCAGAGCACATTCAATTCACCATTCAGATGGAAGAGAATAATAAGCCTCCTTTTCTAAACGTTCTCCTCATGAAGAAAGAGGATGGCACACATGTGTATTAGGTTTACAAAAAGAGTGCACACAAAGATAGATACCTACACGTAGATTCACATCACCACCCAACACAGAGAGAAGGTGTCTTCCACACTCTTGCCACTAGAGTAACAATGATCTTTGATGAGGAACATCTAAACTAGGAACTAAAGCACTTAAGGAATGTCTTCCATATAAATGAATACCATGATGCACATGTTAATGAGGAAATCTAGAAAGCACACAACTAAAGATTCTCAGAACGAGAAATGGATATCCCAAGAATCACTCTTCCATACATTAAGGGAACCATAGACTGGATTGCCAATTTTTTTAAAAAGAAAAACATCATAGTCGCCTTCACTCCCCTGAATAGTGTCATACATATTCTCGACTTAGTGAAAGAGTCATTGGATCCCAAGCAACAAATGGGAGTATACTCAATATCGTGCTCATTCGAAAATTTTTACATTGGTCAAACTAGTCATTCACTTTTTCATTTGAAATAACATTAAACAAACATATTCTATGACTGAGCTGAAAATTCATCTCTTGCTGAGCATGCACGCAATAATTCCCGTCATATTTGCATTGAAAATGTGAAGTTAATTTATAAGGAAGAATACTATATGAAAAGGAGAACATGGGAGGCCCTATTTGTTGTTTCTGGGTCGGGTAACTACTAACTAATGGGTGGTGTTCATAAAGGAGTGAGTGGTCCTCCTGTTCAGTCCCATAACCCTGCAGTTGTCTGTCCTATAAAATTGAAATATGAACCAACACTCTTAACATAGATGATGGTCTGAGATTGAGCAACATTTGAAGACCTATAATAAAACATCTATAAGAAAAATGATCAATTGTGGTTTATGGGTCTTCTTAAAGGTGAGTCGGCCCTCTCATGAACCAACTCACTCTCACTATTTATGGAGTAGTAATGCATTATTTATAATACCAACATCGCCTCGTTTCTCCCCATCCCAATCTGTGCATTTAGATCCTTGAAGATGGACTAATCTAGATGAAGTCCGAAACATTGGTTTTCAAAATCTCCACACAAGTTTTCCTCTAATTCCAAATGGTTATATGATTAGTAAGGTATCATCAAATTATGCTAATAATTCTCGAATGAAGCTTTTGTCTACAATGGGATTAAATCCTATTGGGTATGTGTTATATTCTTGGCAGTTTTTTGCATCCATTTTTAGGTGGTTTTTAGGCACATGGTTTTTACCGATGGTTTTCTATTTCCGGTTAAGGAATTAGGGTTGTTGACTAATCTAGGTTATTGTATTAGGGTTTTGGATGCTATGGGATCCTATATGTATATTTTATTGTAAACAATGTATGATGAGATGAATATAGAAGATGTTGGTTTTCCCGGTTTGGGTTTCCAGGGGAAAAATCTCGGTGTAATGTGTGTATTTTCCATTGTATATTTTTTGTTCTTTTATTGAAAATATGTTTGCAATAAATAATTTTACAAGGTTAAAATATACAAATCCAAAAATTTATGCACAACTCCACCTGCCCAATTCTTGGATTCCATTAGCTTGGTTATGGGAAAACAAGAGTTGCAAATGCCTTTTTATGTGGCTTTCCGTCATAATTATTGCTTCATCATAAGTCAATGTGAGTGACTCTTTCTTGGAGTCATATGCAACCTTTAGCATTCTAGTTGTATCCTTTGGAAAGAGATTTAAGTTTTTGAACAAACCTGAAAATGTCATTAGGAAGTTTGAAGGGATGTCTAAACTTAAAACCCATTTGGAGGTTGAAAATGAAAACCTTTGTTGTATTTTTATTAGATTCTAGTTGGGAAGTTTTGGGGGATGTCGCCAAACCATAACTCCTTAGATTCATGGATTCAGATGTAGTACATGTACTTCTTACTTGAAAGGCGATCTTATTTCCAGATTAATGAAGATAAACTTTGTTTTTCAAAATGGCCCATGGTTTTTAATGGATTGTGGATTATACTTTAATTGGTGACCTCTCAATTTCAATATAGAAGAAGATATGCCTTAGCTATGTTGGTCTATGTTAGATTCCCCCACTTACACATAAATCTCTAGTATGGGGAGATGCTCGAAGAAATCATAAACAAGTTAGGGATACTTGTATATAAAGTTGGACCAAATTCCATGATGTACTCATGCACATGGATTTGCATGGAAGTAAAGTAAACATTATAGCTAGCCTTTTTTAGAAGCAATCAAGTTGCAAGTTGATCATTGGTGCCATTTGAAAAAGTTAACTATGAGTAACTTCCATTTAAATGTAAAAGTTTCCATGAATACAAACACTTATTGCTAAATATTTTCTTTCAAAGATCCCTCCCCTACCCAAGAACCGGAGGAAAAATTCCAAGAAGCTTCCAATCTCTTAGAAGAAGAAGACGGTCACACGCTACCCCACAACATGGAGACAATTGCCCCTTCTTCAAATAAAACAAATTTCAATCTCTATCAAATACATAAGAGTCTTCTAAGGAGGTTGAAACCAACTGAAGGAAGGAAATCAATAATCAAATGGAAAAGGAGTGAGACAACGGGATGGATTTGGAACCAATATACTAAACTTGAGAGGAGGTTGAAATCCATCCTTCATCTAATCCAAAGGTTAAAATGAAAATGAGTAGAGCATGGATTCAAAATCCAATGAGTCACATAAAAATAACGAGGAGGACATGTGGATGCCCCCTATTTGGTGTTCCTCCAAGAGAAGCCCTAGTGGTAGAATCCCTTGATGTCGAGGAATCCAATCAGGTGTTGCAACTAGAGAAGAAGTTGCATGAGTACTAGAATAATAATTTTATTTCTAGTTTAATTCACACCCACACTCTTCATTAGAGGAGGTTGATAGGATAAGGCTTCATGTTTTCTCATCCACTTTTATGAGAAAGAGAAATGAAAAGGAGCTGAGAATCGGAAACAAACAAAAACAAGGCTTTAGGATCTCAATCTACATTAGCCATGGCTCTTGCAAAAAAAAAAACCTAATAGAAATACCTTTGTAAGTATATATATAATATAAACGTACTTCATACGTTTACAATTATGTAACCAATGTGTAAGGTAATGCTCTTGTAGCTATTGTAAGGAAATGAAAAACATAACGAAGAAAAAAAAATGGAACCAAGAACACTCCCATGAAGTTTCATGACTAATGTTTAGGTTGAAAATAGAAGTCTTATTGAATGTGTATTTGGTTTTCCATGTATTATTTAGATCTTTCAATCCAATACAATCAATTTGCTTTAATAAATTGAGAAAAAATACATATCAACAAGAGATTGTTGCCAAAGATTTGATTGGTACATGAAGAAGGAAAGTAGAGTAGAATGAAGATTCAAAGAGTTAAAACCTATAGAAATATAAGTCAATTCAGGTTACTTAATATTTATAAGTTGGTTGTTTAATATTTTTAGATACTAAAAAAAAAGAGTATTAATACATTGGCATGGAGCATTGGAAGAGCCTTGAATAAACTGTAGTAGTTTTAAACATGCACGCATGCCTTGAGGTACATGTGCATAACATAAGCACTGTTATCCCCTAGCATAGGGATAACTAAGGAGATTATGTCTTGAGGCCCACATGTCCTAGACATGGAGTACCGAGAGCCATATTGACTTGAGCCTGGCCTTGGAGGGACCATATTTCTTCTTCAACGCCTCCATCCTGTCAGCAACAACAATATCCATCCCATCGGCCTGGTCCTTCAGCAGCAGTGGGTATTTCTCCATGAGGTAATGAGTCTGGGTATCATGGTATGTGTCACTTTGATTCTCAAAACATTTGGATATGTGCATTTAATTCTTTTGGCTTCATGACGTGTGCTTGGACTTTATGCCTTTCCACTTGTCCACACCTGGGGGGAATGACCGATGCCCTACCAAGTTGGTTCAGTTAGGATTTGAGTTTCCACTAGGTGGGTTCATGAAAGGTCATCGTCCATTCCCACCATACTTATCACTTTTCATCATTTTCCCTCTCATCTATCCCTGCATTGGTTCGGGCATTGGGTTTGCCAAGCTAGCAAAGGGTTGTACCTTGCCTTGTGGGAAGAAGGGGATAAAGGCCCAGAGGGTAAAAGTAGCTCGAAAAATATAAAATCTAGAAGAACAAAACCTTCAGATGCTTTGCCCATGGATCCCCGAGAAAGCAATAAAAGGCTTCTAAGCAAGAAATGGAGGGACCCATAAAATAATAAAATCAACACCTAGTTGGAGGATAGGGGGTCTCATCACGAGCCAACCTATTAGTACCATGGGAATGTAGCGGTATGACACTACTATTCAGTTTGTCACGAGCCAGCCTTCTCATCTCCGTGAAATGTTTGTGGGTAACACTGTCACCATTGGTCACCACGCCAAGGCAGTGTCCCCCAACTAGTCTCTTGAAAGAAAGGGCAATAAGATAAAAAGGTAAAAGTCATTGAATGGGCTCGAAAACATTTGCATCCATGACAAGGTGCAACTCACCCTCTTCAGAGGCACCCACAAGTAAGCCATACATTTCCCTGTCATCATTGCACCCATTTCTCAAACATCCCCATACCACCTCATCCACTTACATGACTTGGATTGGTCTTCATCTGGAAACATCCCACATCCAATGAGAATTATCCCAATAGGACCTCTTGAAACACTCTCCAAACCTGGCTTGTAGAATAACATAAAGTATTTGAGCACTTGTCTGGGAAAGAGGGGTTTTATGCACATGTTTAGATAACTTGATTATTAGACGTGATTGACATTGTTATGATCCATGTGACTTATGAGCCCATGGAGGGCGTACTTGTTGTTGTTGCAGGGCCACACTTGACGGACAAGTACACATGGGGAGATGATTAGTTTGGATCTCCATAGGGATAAAATCCCACCAGTTGAATGTTGAGACCCCAGCCAGGGGCAGACACATACCAAAGGCTTGCACAGGAGAGAGAGGAGGATGTTCCACTAGAGACAGCATGGTAGGCCTGGACCCAGGGTGATCTTTCCCTCCCACTATGATGTTGGCCTTGGAAGGCCCATGACGTCACCTCTGTGACCCTTGACGTCACCCAACGTTTGATGGACACGATGGAGGCATTTGTGTGCCAAGTGGCACGTGTGGTTTGATCTAGAGGCCTTGGGAGGCCTAACGTTTTTCTCTTGGAGGCCAATGTTTCACCTGGGAGGCCCAACGTCACCCTAGAAGGGCATGGTGTCACCTCTTTTTTTATTTTATTTAGGGTCACAAATTAAAATCAACTCCTAGAACTTCAAAGTTAAATCACATCTAGTAACTAGGGTCTACCCCCCTTGGCTTCCCTAGGAGTAAGCCTAGAAGGAAGAGGTTCCAGTCAAGGTGACAGTGTGGACTGTGAACCTAGGCATTGTGCCTCCAAGGACACACTAAGTGAGTTGGACTTAGCTCACGTTTGCAAGTGTGTATTAGGACGACAACATCTTTGACGTCGTTGCTGGGGAATAAGTCATTTATCCTTGGTCAAAACGACTTAACTTAATTTTTTTTTGAGAACTAAGTAATAAAAAACTTTAGTCCCTTAAAATTCTTTGAGCTTGCATTGGTTAGCTTTGTGTGATTCTTTTCCAAGTGGCGACTCCATTGAACAAATCTATCAAGCATACTGCAAGGAGCCATCCTTGTTGGTTGCTTGAAATTCTTGGGGAAGAAGCACGTATTGATGTCCAATTCTTGTTCCAAACTTAACAAATTAACTTTTGTTTTCCTTCTTGTTTTTGCTTTGTTTGATGCTCTTGTTTTTCTGAAATAAACTTGGTCATCTGGCAACTCCACTTTAAAATAAATTGACAAAGTTTTCTTCAAGAAGGAACTCATGGTTTGGTCTCTGCATCCTTGAACTTGAAAAGGTTTTTGGATGAAGTTAGCATGTTTGCATATGAATCGGATGATGACTTTATGGAAAGATGGAGGGGAAAGAACCTCCCAGATATGGACACAATCAATTCAGACACAGAAGAAGATACTCCACCAAATCCCATTAAGGAGCTTAAAGAAATAATTATGAACATGCATTATGCC
>ML781968.1:1783447-1803753 GCA_009831015.1 Picea engelmannii | reverse complement strand
TGGTTCTTCCTCACAAAAAGTTCCAAGTTGATAAAACTTGGGAAGGGGTCTTCTGTGAGTCATCCTGGACTAGGATGTTTCAGACACTTGTGGCATCATTTCACCCATTGCATGGGTGGTTGTAACGTATCTCTAACCCTTCTTTGTATTTTAATTTTGTATTATTTCAATTTATTATGTCAATATGTACTTATAATTATTTCTTGTATCATAGATTCAATTTGTAGTTACAATGTCGTACTTTAGATATTTCATTATGTAGATGTTGTTTATAGTATTGATTTTATTTTATCATGTATGGATATGTACTAATGTTAATTTCTGGTGTTCACTTTGGGGAGCACTCTGTTTTGTAGATGTTGGATTCTTGTATGCTCTCCATCTCAAAGTGAGAAGATCGAACACACGTTCCCATGTGGAGCCATATGTTGACCGCCTATTCAGCTAGGGGGTCAACTCATGTGCCATGAAGATATGCATCATCAGATGCAAGTATGTTGAAGACAATTTGGTTCTACTTGGACATTTTATGCCTCCAGCACAAAATTTTGTAAACGAAATTTACGCACCCCTGCGTGGGTTAGTAATGTAATAAGTCTGCATGGATCATAGTTCATTTCACCGAGGGTTTTTTATCCTCAGGTTGTCAATTGGGCTTTTCAGCCTAGTTGACTTCCCATGAGTTTTTCCCTCATACATATAATAATTCCTCCAAAGTGGTGAACGGTGTTCTAATGGTCTCATCCTTTGGTAGCCATTGTTTAGGAATGATGTAAATGACCATGCTAGATATTGTAGAAAGTTTCGCGGAATTTCGTCGAGTCTAGATAGGTTTTTTTTAATTAATTAAATTTAATTAATTTTCCTAAAGTTGGAATTTTAATTATTTAATTAATTAAATGTTTTTGAGCAAATATTGTAAAAACTGGGTCTTTGGGTTTTTGATAGGGGTATTTGTGCTCAAAAGAAATGGAATGGCACCCCCTACACCCATAGACCAAGTTTCAGCTTAGTCGGACGAAGTTTGCTATGCCTTTGTCCACCCGGAGTCAAAGTCGGTCAAAACAACAATTTTATTGCTAAGTCATTTTTGTAAATTTTGTAAAAAATAGTTAGTGGGTTAATTTGAAGATGGAAAAGAGCAACATTACACCCCCCTAACCTACCCAACCCAACCTAACAACCTTACAACATTTTACACCCCCTAACACAACCCCCCTCACTAGAACCCTCACACCCCCATGGGGAAAGGGCACCCCCCTTACACCCAAAACTTTAGAAAACACACAAATGAGATTGTGGGCCCCTCTTTATCACCTAGTGCGCCCTCCCTAGCCTCACAACTCACCCATATGTGGCCCACACCCTTCCACCTCACCTATCCATGTCTAAAACCCTAAGTGGGGCGCCCCCTTCATAGAGATTCACTCTCTTGCTTGGGAAGAAACACTTGGCACTCATCAAGATGCATTCACCTTGCCTCTACAACTATAAAAGAAGCCTCTCCTCACTCATTTGGGTTACCATTCTTTGATGTAAAGTTATGCTACTGAATTTTTGTCTCATCCATCTTGCTCTTGCCATCTCATTTTCACTCATTGCCTCTTGAGAATATTGGAGCAATTAGTTGCTGCAAGGCTCTCATTTTTGGATTCAATAAAAAGCTTTGGAGGATTTTGGATCAATCTAGAGTAATCAGATTTGTCTATTGCACATGAGATGATCTTGCTCCTTTGTATTCTGTGAGTTCTTGACTAGTTTCTTGAGCAAATTAGTTTGTTTGGGTAGATCATTTAACATTAGTGTTGTTGATCTATACATGTAGGATAGTTATCATTTTGAAGTACTTCATTTTACTAATCTATCGTCATATTATGCTATTTTTGGACTCACATCTTGCTTAAGTGTGCAGATTTTTCTCAAATGAGTTGGTTGGAAGAGACTTTAGAGGGGTTTTCAACCAAAGCCTTCATACACTCTTTGGTTTTAATTTGGATCTGATATATTTCTTTCATTCATATCATATTTCTGTAGCTAACTTGTCTTAGATAGGTCAAAAATTTATATATTTTACTTGGAGATTTCATGTGAAAATTTTCTGTGTAAAAACAAAAAAAATTCTTGACTTTTTGTGTGTTTTGCAGCATTTCCAGCAAGCTTTTGCTTGCTGGTTTTTATAGATTCTTACCAGGAACAAGGGGAAACGCTGCCAAATTTTCTTCTCAAGACATCCCCAAAATCTTCCTTGGTTGGGTAACGAATCCCTCACCTCTCCTCTTGTAAATTTCTTTGTTTCTCTTCCATTTCAGCAATTTTTGAGTATCATTTAAAACTAACTTTACATTGCCTACACCTTGGGTGTGTGATTGGCCAAGCCAACCCCCCAATATTGTTGGGCTAGATTAGTTTTGTTTTAAAGTTAAGTTTACTTCATTTTGTTTGGCCCCTCTTGTCTACAAGACAAGGTAGTGTGGCCACTTAATAATAATAATCTTGCTTTCATTTACAACCCTTTTTGGCCAATAATGGTAGGCTTGCCTCCACCTTTGCCATTGTGAGTGGTTTTCATTTTGTTTAATTTTCTTCATTTGTTCAAATTATTTCTAAAACCCTCTTTGACCAATAATGGAAGGCTTGCCTCCACCTTGGTCATTGTTAGTGGTTTCTCCATTTTTAAGTTTTGATAGATGTTAGTTGCCTACACCTTGGGAGAGTAATCCCCAAAATCGTAAGGCTAAAGGGAAAATTATTCGTTTGATGATCTATATGCTCTAATGGTTTAGTATCTTCTAGAATAGTCATCATATCTATCTTGCCTTTACTTTCAAGTTATTTCCCTTTATATGCTTATAAATGTCTTATGGGTTAATGATTTAAGTTTTGCTTAAGTGATATAACTCATCTTTTCCTTAAGTCATTTATCTCATTTATCTTCTAAGCATATGTGATAATTTGATGGTTTAAGATATTGATCTTTACTTTGCCAAGTTTTTCTTTTCAAGGACATCTTTTCATTGGCTTAACATACATATGAATAATTGATGGTTTAGGATCTAGATCTTTCACATTGCTAAGATTTTTCATTTTGAGCATGTCTTTCTCAATGGAGTGAATGATTGTACTTTAAAGTTTTATTCTTGTTATCGTTTCGGCAAGTTGTTCTTGCCTTTTCCTTTTTGCAAAGCTACATGCTATTGATGGTGAATGGAATGCTATGTCAATGATGGTTATCTTATAAGCTTTTTCATTCATGATTATCTTATGATATGGTCTAAATCGTTACATTCTCAACATTTCATTTCAAGCACGCTTTTACATTCATATTATTTTGAGTTTATGGGCTGAAGTATTTACATTACTAGCATTTCATTTTCAAGCGCTTTGCAGTTTCGGTTTTGGGCCTAAAACGTAAATTTTGAGCACCTAAAATACACCAAACACACCTAAAGACTCACCCGTGAGTCATAACAATTTTTTAGACAACTTAGGATAGTCTTATTCAGCCATCTCCACCATCTAAAACGGGCTTGAGGAAAACAACGGAGGGTAGTGGCGGGGGACCGTCCCGTGGCGCTCCAGGTGGGTGTCCTCTCCGGGAAGTACTCTTACTGTCAAGGCTGACCATGGAAGCTAGGGTGGGCCTCGTTGCCTTACTATCTTGAGAACCCGACAGTCATTTGGCCAAGGGAGGAGAAAGCTTAAGACTCCAAACATAGCTAGGGGGAGGGAAAGTAAAATTTATCAAATTTTTAAGAAACTCTTAACCACCTAGCTGCATAGACCATCCATGTGTGTTGGGGATCTTAGATGAATGTTTAGGTACACACATTGCTAATAATTTCATGCTTATAATTCTTATTGCAATTTAATGGTTTATGGCTTTAAATGTTTTATGTCCTTATGAACATTTGAGTTAATAAATTGTTGCATCTTGGTTTATTCGCTTTTTTGGTGTGATTCAAGAAGGAGTTGGGTATCCCACTTGGGGAGGCATCACCTTCTTGAGTCTTGAGTGCTTTAGTGGTTGCCAGTGAAAAGCAGTCCAATAGAGTAAGTGTTATTGGGGCATGCTTGGCTTATGTGATTGATCTCAATTTGAGTATTTCCTAAACTTGCACAATGTGTCATAATTTTATATCTTGTTAATTTGTATCTTTTGTATCATCTTGTATCTTTGTAATATTTGTATTTCATTGTATAAGTAGTTGTAATTTTGAGTTTGTGGGATAGTTCCAATTAATTTTAATTGTAATATTTTGTAATTGAACCACCCTCAAACTTAGTTGACCCCTTGCCCAACCTTAGGCACTAGTCATAGTTGACTTAGGAAAAGGGGTTGCTTGTCATTTAGATAAACTTGCACTTTGCATTGGCTGCCTTAGCATATTAGGCTAGTTTTCCCCCTTAACCTTTTAACAAATTAAAATCAACTCCTAGAACTTCAAAGTTAAATCACATCTAGTAACTAGGGTCTACCCCCCTTGGCTTCCCTAGGAGTAAGCCTAGAAGGAAGAGGTTCCAGTCAAGGTGACAGTGTGGACTGTGAACCTAGGCATTGTGCCTCCAAGGACACACTAAGTGATGCTAGACTTAGCTCACGTTTGCAAGTGTGTATTAAGACGACAACAGGGCCTAAGTTTACCTACTTCCTAGTGGCCATTTCCTCTTAGGGTTTGGTGATTGAGGCCTTGGGTTACCAACACCTCAATCATTGACCTTCTTGTCTCTAGCTCTCACATTATCATTTGTTCCTTCAAGTTTGTTGTTGCAAAGTGACTAAAGTAGCCCTAAAAAGCATTGATTTAGACCTTGAATTGATTGATTAATTAAACCAACCCTTAAATCTTTTACCTCAAGCAACTTACTAACTTTTCCTAACCCTAGAGTAGACTAGTATACTAACCTACTTCTTCTTGTTACAAAAGTAAGCTACAACCATTTATTACAGTAGTAAAAGCACTTAAAATCAATTGCAAAAGTTGAGTTTTACATTGCCTAATTAGCCTCTGACAATTGTTGGTACATTGCTATAATTGGGTCATTGTGAAGTTCTTTTAAGGCATGTATTGTGAAGTTATTATCTTGTAAACAATGTTGTTATAAAATTATGTTTGCTTCATCTAGCATCAACTTACTGCTTTTATTGACTAGTCCAAGGTTTATGAAGCACTAACATCAAATTTGTACTTGCAAAGATATTGTTTTCTTGTTGTTTTGTTCTGGGCAGGTACATCTAAGCACACCATTTCTTCATTGATTAAAATCTTGGGACTTTTTGATCAATGTGACTTTTGAGAGGGGATACCTTTTATTGACATTTTAACGTTTTCCTTCTCAAACCCCAAGGTCACCAAGGACGTCTCTCCTGGGCCATCATCGTTAAATAGAAAGAGGTATCTTATTAAGGTGACATTGATAGGATAACCTCATGTTTTTTCAATTTGTCTTCCCTTAGCCTTTCCCTTCAAGACAAGTACAAATTACGTGATAACATTTTGGCATTGTTGTCGGGGAACACTGAGTCAATTCTCCTCAAAGATGACACTTTTCAGTAAGCCTTTCCTCAAAAAGCCTTTAGTTTTCAAAGCTTACCTGACAACTCCACTGAGGGTGATCCCCTCATCCCTTTGATAGTTTCAAGAAAATTATTTGGCGACTCCACTAAAATTTTCCAAGGTGCCACCTTACTCTCGATTATGTGATATTTCCAAGTTATGGGATCATGGCGCCTTGGGAACAAGTGTATCCGACTATTGATTTCAAAAGTTTTCAAGGATACCCAAATTATTTTTATACAAATTGGTCAAGCAACTCTCCAAGATTTGGAGGCCTCTCAATTACTCACATTGTAGAATTCTTGAAGTACATAAGCGAGATAGAGTTGGGAGGGGAGGATGTTCTAGTAAAATTATTCATACTTTCTCTGCCATCATTTTTGCAAGATTGGTTTAAGAGTTGTTGAGAAGATAGGGGTATTTCATCTTTCATAGACCTCATCAGTAGGTGTATTGAGTTTGTGAAACCAAAATTCCTGATGTATGAAGATGCCCTTGAGAATATCGTAGTAACCCTAGAGGATGAAGGATTCACCACTGAGATTGTGGAAGATCTCGGGGAATTGTACCATACTCAATACCAAGAATCATCTGATATAGAAAGAGAAATTTATGAAGAAAATTGTCAACCCCTTGAAGAGGAGAAAGATTTTTCCCATGATTCAATAGAATGCAGTGAAGATTTAACTAAAAAGGTGAATTATGATTATAAAGCACTGGTAACCACTCCTCCATCTGATGAAGCTCTCCAAGATCCTATCTCACCTACACAAGATGAAGAGAAAGAGGTGAGTCATTTTCCTTTCAGGTTTCTTGATGACACTTTGTTCTATGATTCAGAAGGTGAAGAAGTAAAGGAGCCCTTGGAAGAGATAGCTCCTTCTTTTTCTGATGAAGACAAAGACTCCTTCTTTTTCTGATGAAGACGAAGAGATGAGTCTTGGTGATGGTGTACCAGATCCTTTTCCATTTGATGAAGCCATCCAAGCCATAAATTCTCATGCACAACAAAAAGTGAACACAGTAAGTTATTTCCCTTTCCAAGACTTTGATGATGCGTTCTTTTATGATTTGGAAAGAGAAGAGGTACTAGAGGAACTCTTGGATGCATTAGATCCTTCATGTTATGAAAATGATAGTGACATTGTTGATAATATTGATGAGTTCATACATGTTGGAAGGTGTAAGTGGGATGTGATTGGTTCTAATGAGGATCCCATTTATGACATTGAAGGTCATTTCCAAAAGTTGCCTTTACAACTATCGTATGAGGTTACTAATTTTGACAATTGGCAACAAGGAGATGATATAATTACAGATACTTTCCAAACACCCAGGGATGACCTAGTCCTATATTCTCCTGGTGATTTTCGGTCATACCTTGAGGACTTTGATAATTACTCCTTTGAGAATTTGAATTTATTCTATGAAGAAATTTATCAACCATCGTTGTGCTCAGATCTTGGTAAGATTGACAAAGTTGCTTGCCTGAAGCATGATACTTGTGATAAGATTTTCTACCTCCCTTTGATTACTTTACTTCGCTATGTTACTAAGGGTATGATTTGGAAACATGTCCCTTATCCCAAGTCTTCTGTAGGAAAAATCCTCCTTCAGGATTTTAGGGAAAGGTTAGGTAACTTAAGAAGAAGCTTAGTATCACAGTCTTCCAGCTTCCCCTTGAGAAATTTCTAGTCATCCTTTAGGTTCTTGCTAGTCCCTTCCCAGGCCTCAGAGTGTGAATATTTTCAAGGTAGCCAACGTTCAGACTCTTTGAGTCAGTCCATTAAACCTTTGACTTTTCACGATCCCTTTCTAAAATGAATTGAGAACTTTCATGAGAGTATGAATTGGCACCATTTTGTCCCTCCTGTTATCGCTCAGTTTGTAGCTTAGGTCAAGTAGCTGAAAAGGGAAGGGTGAAACTGGCATAATAGGAGCTTCCCCACCCACTGTCACCTCGATGGGGGGCTCTTTCTATTTAGGGTGGCTAAACCCAAGGGAGACGTCCCTGGCAATCTGGGGTTTTGAAAGGTAAAGGCTTAGGGATTAAGGTAAGTTTTCCCTTCACAGATTACCGCCAAGAAGATAGTCAGATGAAGAAGAACCATAGGAGATGCACCTGCTTGCGAGACAAGACAATAATGATACTAGTACATGCAGTAGTGGTTAGTACTTCATGGATCAATGACTATCAACATTCAATGTATATGAGCATAAACAACAGTAAATATTGATGAAGTCAATGTTTGCAATAATGACAATGACTTATAATATTACTTCTCAATAAATACCAGAATGATATAGCATCCAATAGAAATGATTAATCCTTGAATTAACACAATGCATTAAATATCATCAAATGCTCATATATAACAGGAGTGTTGCGTCACTATGCTAGAGATGACATCAACTTTTTTCTAGGGTTAGTATGGTAGACAAAGAGGTCAACGTTTTGTTATTTAGCCAATGAAAACTATCAATACATCAATGTCTATCATGGGATGACTAAGCCACAACGTTTTTTATCAACCAAAGGCTAAAAAGGGCGAGACGTCATCATTTATTTGAGGGTTAGTAGGCGTTAGGGTTAGTTAGGGTTTCAAATTTGAAGGTTTTGAAAGAGTTTTTTTCGCACCACAAGCTCAACGTTGGAGAGGTAAACCAGTGCCTTAGGGTATTATGGAGTTAGAAACAAGGGCAAGATCTCAGGAGGATCTAAATCTAAAGACAAGAGGGTTAGGTTCTGTTAGCGATAATTCTTGTCATGGGCACGAGAGCATTCGGGTCTGCAAGTTGCACGAAATGCTCAAGCGCAACGCGGGAGAATCCTTGTTTTTCCAAGTAGCAGGTCAAATGAGCGAGCAAAGTGTCGTCAACAGCATCCAAGGTCTATTTTTCGAAGCAGATCAACGGTCGGTGGGTAATTGTACTCGACTGAGTCATGCCAAGTATAGCGCAGAAGTTTTCAAAGAAGTGAACGGTCAGAAGTCTCCGTGGAGAACTCGCGAAGTAACGAGGGTCGTTGATCATGATCTGTTGATGAGTGGGTTCATTTCTTGAACTCGGGGTTCGTGAGTTCCGAGGGCGGACCATATCCTTTGGTTGCGAGAGATCGCGAGTCGCGAGAATTGTGGAAAGTAAAAGAGCCATCGCCTCTCGGGATTTTGCGAAGGGAGAATGTGAAAGTTCGATACTCCAACTCGCGAGGTCACGAGTAGCGAGAGGTTCTAGTACTTGGACCCTAGCCAACGGTCACATATGGAGAGCGTTGACCATAGAAGGAACCCTACCAGTGTCGTCGTCTCGGGAAGCGGGAGTTGAAGAAAAGGAACCAAGGGTCTCCGACTCGCGAATCGCGAAATGAAAAGCACTTTCAAAGGTGGGCCCACAATATTGAGGAACAGTCTCAGCCGTCCATCTAAAGGGGAAACCTGGTGCGTGATTAGGCCCCTTGCCTTTTCGCCCATCGCAACTTCGAAATGCAAGAAGAAGCTCCATCTTTTCCCAATGCACGAAACGACGAGAGCGTTCAGGACCTGGGCCCCACAGCATTGTCAGGAGAATTCGAAACTGTTAGATCCAATTGGCACGTGGCGCCATATCAAAGCCGTCTCGACGTTTCGCTCATCGCGATTTCAAGAAGCAAGGATTAACTCCTTCCGTTCGTGGACGCCGAAAGCGCTTTGGTGATAAGCTCGTGGTCACATCCCATGGTCATTTGGGAAAGAAAAGAGTTGTTCAGGGAGGGCAAAAGGCGTTGTGTATGATTCATAGAAGGAATTGTCGCGACCTCCAAGTGCCATTTGATCCGACCTCGGTCCTGGTTTTCGCTTGGAGTAAATGAAGGCGAGAAGGGGTAGGTGAAACCTCTCCTCATACATTAAGTGTAAGGTATGGAAGATCTGGCAAGTGGTCTGCTCGAGAGGGTCCTGTGTACCTAATTCATCAAAGAAGCCATACCGAGTCCTCAGCTAGCCAAAGGAGGTCTGCACATGCTAAATCAACATTTACTGGCTCAACTACTCCCCCTGCAGGAGCCATGCGCAGTTAATGAGGCGTCTGACAGAGAAATCCCGTCCGATTTTGTCTGAAGGGACACCAAGCTTCAGATGATCGCACGTGCCTCTATGAGGCAATTTTCTCTGAGTATATAAACTCAGTCTTTGTAATTTGTGAGGTATCGATGGTAGAGCAAAGCTCCCGATTGTAAAAGTTTTAGCACAGACTCTAGTTTTATGGTTATGTATTGGTATG
Source organism: Picea engelmannii (assembly GCA_009831015.1). Lineage (NCBI taxonomy): Eukaryota > Viridiplantae > Streptophyta > Pinopsida > Pinales > Pinaceae > Picea > Picea engelmannii. The sequence goes on along the minus strand of ML781968.1, from coordinate 1,793,941 downwards.
CAAGATTTCTTGTTCAATAACAGACAGTCTTCTCACTCCATCTGGTGTTCATCTCATGCTAAGAGAGTTCGTTGTCGACTGATTCGAACGAATTATGGCAATTCTGTTACGATAAAGGATTTATTGTGGCGTTATTGTTTTCTCTGGTTTTCTGCGTTTGAATGTAAGAAGGTCTTGCGTTTAGATGCTTTCCTCTACAGTCTGTTAGAGACCTGATGTTTACGACAGACCCTTGCATCTTTCGGATACAAGTCTTCCCCTTACTCACCCTTACTACAACTTACTGTCTGAAGTTCATCTAAGACCTTGTTTGCCCATACATGCCTGGCCTAGTTTCTGAGATAGAGCCGCATCGTCTTGAGTTAACCTCCATTTGATCACCCCATTAAACAAATCGTGACATTAAACTGATGGGTGTCGGGCTCTTCTCTTGCAAGCAATCCAGGAGTGACTTCCGACGCTAACATTTCTGGCGTCGTTGTCGGGGACGAAGTTGAAAATTTTCCCCGGGATTGAACGACATTGAGCCTCTGATTCTGAAGGTGCATCGGGTATCAAAGCCTTTGAAGATTTCTACTGTGCACCTGGCGACTCCATTGTGACGACTCCACTGGAGCGAACCCACTTTTTTAATTGTGGCTTCCAGAGGCAGACATACACGATCTCATCCACAGATGCTCGTAGCTACACCTGTAGCTGATCCAGAGGTGATCTTCAGAAAAGGAAAATCCCCTGAAGGAGAAACGTCCATCGCCGAAGAAGGAAACCCTCCCTCTCCTTCTATGAGAACTCCTTTTTCTCCTCCTTAGTTTCTTAATAGACCTTCTTCAGAGGTTTCCCGTTTCTTGAATTCTGGGAGTGTTCCTGCTGAGTTTTCCCCTCCTGGTCTGGGATTGGAGGGAGAAATCCTTGTCACTCCCCTCTCTTCTGAAGTTGTTCCTTGGCGTAGACCCAGGATTACAGAAGATTTACCCACTCCTGCACAAAGAGGAGCACCTGCTGACTTGAGCTCATTAGCCTTCTCCTTGAATCCTCTCTTGTTTCCCACTCCACTTCGAGATTCATTCCCAGTAGCACCTTCACGAACTCCTTCTCCTCCCAGTTCTCCTCCACCTAATATTCTTATGGCTAGTGCTAATCCCCCTCTGAATAGAATGGATGCCATAGTCGTTGCTAGGTATGCTCCCTTAATCCTACCCCATCCTATGAATCCTCTCCCTGCTGGAGACTATTTGAAATACATGCCCAAGTTCACTGGAGAAGGGGACATAACTGCAGAAGAGAATTTGGCTGCTTTCTACAGTTATGCAGATAACCTAAACATTGAAAATGAAGATGTCTGGATGAGAGTCTTCGTCCAGAGCCTGGATGGCGAGGTGAGGAAATGGTTTAGAGGATTGGCCCCTGGATCTATTGCTGGAATTGAAGCCCTAGATAGCATCTTCCTGAGGCAGTGGGGAGATAGAAAGGATTTCATGTATTACATGACAGAGTTTGGGTCTCTGAAGAAAATGGAAGGAGAGTCTGTCTTTGACTTCTCCAAAAGATTCAATAAGATGTATAACAATATTCCTGCAGAGTTAAAACCCTCAGAAGCCTCTACCCAAATTTCCTATGCTGGTGCATTTGACCCTGATTTTTGTCTTTTATTAAGAGAAAGAAGAGCCACCTCTTTAGCTCAAATGCAAGACGTGGTCGTAGAAGTGGAATCCAACATATTAGCAGCTGACAGACTGAGGAACAAAGCTGATGCAGACAGAAGAAAGGGAAAGCCCGAAGCCTTGACTTCTGGCTCATCGGTACCCCACCCTCAAGTGGATGAACTGACCAAAATGATGAAGTTTCTATCTGAAGAGATGGAGAGACTGAAGGTGGAAAGGAGGCAAGTGTACAAGGGCCCTCAGAGCACCGAAAATAAAGGAGGTTTCAGGAGGCCAAACAATATCGCTCCCCCGACTATGCACATAGAAAGGGGAAGAGACAGAGAAGACCAGAGAATTCAACCCCCTTTTCAGAACAATTTGGTGGCTGATGAGGAAGAAAGGGAAGCAGATGAGCTTGATCCTGAAATCCACTGCTTAGAAGACACTCCCCCTTTTCCTCATCTAACTCAATCAGCATACGAGGAGTCTCACATGAATAGTCAGCTAAATGAATTGAGCAAGGGAGACAAGGTTAGCGGTGGCCGAGGCAGGTACAACCTGAGGTCCGACAAAAAGACAGCAGCACCTGATATTCCTGAGCAGTCCACTAGAACAGACAAACCTGCTAAAGAAGTAGCAGACAGTCACAGAGGTAAGAAGGCTCAACCCCTCTCTCCCATTGTCCACACTCATGTTCCTTAAATAAGAGAAATCCCAAAGCTTACATCTTCTTTTAATTTCGAACATGAGATCCAAAAGATCAGGATCCCTGTGCCCCTCATCGAGCTAATCAAACATGAAGAGTTCAAAAAACGCTTCTCTGAGATTTTGAAATCTGAAGCCTCATGCCCTCCCATAGACTCCATAAACCTCCAAGATGAAAGGCCAGCAGTTGTCCTAGGTCCCATGGTAGAAGATAGAAATGACTCATCCCCTCCCTTCTACACCTCCTTGAACATACATGACAAGGTACTGCACAATTGCTTGATGGATTCCGGGGCTTCTCACAACCTCATGCCCAAAACTGTCATGGAAGAACTAGGACTAGAAGTCACCCGAGCCTATCATGACCTCTATTCTTTTGACTCCAGGAGAGTTCAGTGTCTTGGAGTTATTAAAGACCTAGTCGTGACCTTGTTTCAGTTGCCTATGAAAAGTGTGGTCATGGATATTGTAGTGGCGGATGTTCCCCCCAAGTTCGGTATGTTGTTGTCAAGATCTTGGATACAAAGACTGGGGGGAACCTTGCAGATGGACCTCACGTATGCTACTATCCCAGTGTTTGGAGGAGAGAATAGAATACTATACAGAGAAGCCCAACTTGCCTATATAATCAGTGATGAAGCCAATCCTACCAACCATCCCATTTTCGCCTTGGACACTGATTTAGGTTCCAGTTTATTGCAACTCACCCATGCCCCCGAGCCTCCTCTTGAACTCAGAAAGAAGCCCACCACTCCTCATGAACTTCCTCCCTCCATCACCCCTGTTTGGAAAATGTTTTTTTATGGAGCCTGTTCCAGGGAAGGCGTTGGTGCTAGGGTGTTTTTTGTGTCACCTACCCAGGAAACCATTTCTCTATCATACAAGTTAGAATTTGAAACCACCAACAATGTTGCAGAGTATGAAGCCCTTGTTCTAGGATTAAGAACTTCAAGGGAAATGGGAATTCAAGAGATAACAGTGTTTGGAGATGCAGAGTTGGTGGTCCAACAAATCAGAAACGCTTATCAGGCTAAGCACCCTCGACTCAGAAATTACAGAAATGAAATATGGGACCTCATCGACAATTTCTTCTCAGCCTTCAACATCTCTTTTATCCCAAGGGAGGATAACGCTGTGGCCGATTCTTTAGCCGTTTCAGCTAGCCAGTTCAAGGTCCCTCAGCCGTCATTGGCCAAATATGATGTTGAGATAAAATATAGGCCCTCTGTACCGGACAATGTCAAGCATTGGAAGGTATTCAAAGATGATATGGAAATCGAAAAATTTCTCCAATCGGTTGATGAATTTTTTGCGTTGCACATTGATCAGGATCCTGACTTGGAAGGTGACCCTCACCCTGAGGTGTTTTTAAATAAAATTGCTAACCACCAGATTATTTAGCTACCTAGCAATCACATTCCGAGGGGACTTATTCCTTTAGAAAAATTGTTCGACGGGAATGACGTGGCAGTGAAGGGTAGAGTTTCAGATGAAGGTGTTGACACAGCCGAGTGCAACATTGGCACACCGGAGGAGCCTAAGTTTGTCAAGTTGTCAAGCAGTTTGACCAGAGAACAGAGAGCCGAATATGCTGAGTTGCTGAAAGAATTTGCTGACGTGTTCGCATGGACCTACGAAGACCTCAAAACATATGACACATCTGTCATTGAGCACAAGATCCCACTGAAAGAAGAGGCTAATCCATTCAAGCATAAGATGAGACAGATAAATCCCATGTTGCTACCTGTCATGGAGAAAGAGGTGAAGAAGCTGCTAGATGCCCAAATCATTGTCCCCTTGAGATATTCTGATTGGGTGGCCAATTTGGTTTCGGTAAGAAAGAAAAGCGGGGAAATCAGACTCTGTGTTGATTTCAGGAACCTGAACAGAAGCTCAAGGAAAGACAATTATCCCCTGCCCAACATGGAACACATATTGCAGAAGGTCACTGGCACATCTAGAATATCCATGATTGATGGCTTTTCTGGTTACAATCAGATATCAGTCATGCCTGAGGATAGAGAAAAAATGGCCTTCACCACTCCTTGGGGCACATTCATGTATGCCAAAATGTCGTTTGGATTGATGAATGCAGGAGCAACGTTTCAGCGAGCCATGGACATAGCCTTCATCGGGGAAAAGGACCAGTTTGTAGTAATTTATCTGGATGACATCACGGTCTTCTCCAAGACAGACAAGGAGCACTGTTGCCACTTGAAGAAGGTTTTCCTGAAGTGTCGGAGGTTTGGCCTATCTTTAAACCCCAAGAAATCTTTGTTTTCTATGGAGGAAGGAAAGATACTAGGCCATATAGTATCAGCAGAAGGAGTGAGGATTGATCCTAGCAGAGTGGAGGCAATTCGGACCCTGTCACTTCCCATATCTAAGAAGGAAGTTCAGGCCTTCTTGGGGAAGATAAATTTTCTGAGGAGATTTGTCTCTAATTTTGTTGAGTTGGTGAAACACATCACAACCATGCTCAGGAAGGGAAATGAAGTGAAATGGACTACTGAACCCAGGGAATCTTTTGTCAAAATAAAGAGGGCGCTGACTAAGGCACTTGTGCTAGTCAGTCCTGATTATTCTAAAGATTTCCTGATTTTTTCTTTTGCTTCTTGTGATACAGTAGCAACAGTCTTGTTGCAGAAAAATGATCAGGGGCAAGAGCAACCTATTGCCTTCTTCAGCAAGGCATTGAGAGATGCTGAACTCCGGTACGAAATCATGGAGAAGCAGGCCTATGCCTTAGTGAAAGCTCTCAAATCTTTCAGAGTCTATGTCTTGCACTCAAAGGTCATTGCATACGTTCCTTCAGCCTCTGTGAAGGACATTCTTATACAGCCTCACATAGACGGGAGGAGAGGTAAATGGATCTCCAAGATCCTAGAGTTTGATCTGGAGATTAAGCCCACCAAGTTGATAAAGGGGCAGGGTTTGGCCAAGTTGTTGGCTGAATCTAATTGCAAGGCCTTGGGGGTTAACTTCATCAATGAGCAATCCGAGTCATCCAACAAGAGTTCCTAAGGTGCTTTATCACTAGCAGCTTGCCCCTGGTGCAAGGATATCTTGTACTTTCTGCAAGAATTGAGGCCCCCTAACAGCATGGAAAAAAGCAAGGCAAGAGCTCTAAAGCTCAAGGCAGTCAGATATTGCCTCATTGACCAAACCTTGTACTGGAAAGACCCTTCAGGGGTATTTTTAAGGTGCCTGGACCCACAAGAAGCCCAGAAAGTTACATTTGATTTCCACAGTGGCCTTTATGGGGGTCATCATTTCTGGAAGACCACAGCCCATAAGATCCTCCGAGCTGGGTATTACTGGCCCACTTTATTCCCTGATGTCTGCAGAGAAATCAGAGCTTGCATCAAATGCCAGAAGTTCTCAGGAAAACAACAGCTCAAATCGCTGCCATTAAAGCCCATAATAGCTTCAGCGCCTTTTCAGCAGTGGGGGTTGGACTTCATCGGAGAAATTCATCCTCCCTCAAGCGGTCAGCACAGATGGATCCTGACTGCAACAAATTATTTCACCAAGTGGATAGAAGCTGTCCCCACTAGAAGCGCATCACACAAAGTAATTATTAGCTTCCTGGAGGATATCATAGCCAGATTTGGCTGTCCCAGTAGGATCATCACCGATAACGCTGCTTCTTTCAAGTCTGAGCCTTTAATTAAGTTCTGTGAGTAGTTCCAGATCTCACTAATTCACTCCACCCCCTACTATCCCCAGGGCAATGGTTTAGCAGAGTCCTCCAACAAAAGCCTAATAAGGATCATCAAGAAACTGTTGGAAGACAACAAAAGGGCCTGGGATTCGAAGTTGAAGTTTTCTCTGTGGGCTGATCGTGTGACAACGAAGAAATCTCTGGGCACTTCTTTGTCGTTTTAGCTGGTCTACGGAACAGAGGCAGTTTTCCCTACTCAGCTCGCCTTAGGTGTGGCGAAGCTCTTTCAAGACTATGAGGGAGAACCAAATCATATGATCAGAAGAATTCATCAGATAGTGGAAGTGCAGCAGATCAGGGAACAAGTGAGGGATGCATCTTATAGTCGTCAGCAAAAGATCAAGCAGGCTTTTGACAGGAAAGTCAGGAAGAAAGAGTTCGATATCGAGGACTTGGCACTTAAGTGGGATGCCCCCAGACAGGATAAAGGCAAACACGGCAAGTTTGACGCCCTCTGGACCGGCCCCTTCAAAATCTCTGAGGTTTTCTCAAACAATACATATGGGTTGCAGGGTCTGGAGGGTGAAGAATCTTTCAACAGCCCAGTGAATGGGCATTTTCTGAAGAAATGTTTTTTTTTAGCCTTTGACAGCTCCTTTGGTTTGTAAATATTGTCCTTTACTTCTTTGTTTATTTTCTTTTTGCATGTTTTCGGATTAATAAGTGACTCCATATCCCAATAGCAAGGCACTGGAGCTGGAGAAGGAGTTCTTAGAGCATCACAGGGACGACTCTATCCCCCATGGAGCCTAATGTTAGTGATAATTCTTGTCATGGGCATGAGAGCATTCGGGTCTGCAAGTTGCACGAAATGCTCAAGCACAGTGCGGGAGAATCCCTGTTTTTCCAAGTAGCAGGTCAAGTGAGTGGGCAAAGTGTCGTCGACAGCATCCAAGGTCTATTTTGCGAAGCAGATCAACGGTCAATGGGTAATTTTACTCGACCGAGTCACGCCAAATATAGCGTAGAAGTTTTCAAAGAAGTGAACAGTCAGAAGTCTCCGTGGAGAACTCGCGAAGTAATGAGGGCCGTTGATCACGATCCGTTGATGAGTTGGTTCATTTCTTGAACTCGGGGTTCGTGAGTTCCGAGGGCGGACCATATCCTTTGGTTGCGCGAGATCGCGAGTCGCGAGAATTGTGGAAAGGAAAAGAGCCATCGCCTCTCGGGATTTTGCGAAGGGAGAATGTCAAAGTCCGATACTCCAACTCGCGAGGTCACGAGTACCGAGAGGTGCTAGTACTTGGACCCTAGCCAACGGTCACATATGGAGAGCGTTGACCAGAGAAGGAGCCCTGCCAGTATCGTCGTCTCGGGAAGCGGGAGTTGAAGAAAAGGAACCAAGGGTCTCCGACTTGCGAATCGCGAAATGAAAAGCACTTTCAAAGGCGGGCCCACAATATTGAGGAACAGTGTCAGCCGTCCATCTAAAGGGGACACCTGGTGCATGATTAGGCCCCTCGCCTTTTCGCCCATCGCAACTTCGAAATGCAAGAAGAAGCTCCATCTTTTCCCGATGCACGAGACGACGAGAGCGTTCAGGACCTGGGGCCCACAGCATTGTCGAGAGAATTCATAACTGTCAGATCCAGAGGACGCATGGCGCCAGATCAAAGTCGTCTCGACGTTTTTCTCATCATGATTTCAAGAAGCAAGGATTAACTCCTTCCGTTCGCGGACGCCGAAAGCGCTTTGGGGATAAGCTCGTGGTCACAGCCCATGGTCATTTGGGAAAGAAAAGAGTTGTTCAGGGAGGGCAAAAGGCGTTGTGTATGATTCACAGAAGGAATTTCCGCGACCTCCAAGTTCCATTTGATCCGACCTCGGTCTTGGTTTTCACTTGGAGTAAATGAAGGCGAGAAGGGGTAGGTGAAACCTCTCCTCATACATTAAGTGTAAGGTATGGAAGATCTGGCAAGTGGTCTGCTCGAGAGGGTCCTGTGTACCCAGTTCATCAAAGAAGCCATACCGAGTCCTCAGCTAGCCAGAGGAGGTCTGCACACGCTAAATCAGCATTTACTGGCTCAGCTACTCCCCCTGCAGGAGCCATGCGCAGTTAATGAGGCGTCTGACAGAGAAAGCCCGCCCGATTTTGGCTGAAGGGACACCAAGCTTCAGATGATCGCACGCGCCTCTATGAGGCAATTTTCTCTGAGTATATAAACTCAGTCTTTGTAATTTGTAAGGTATCGATGGTAGAGCAAAGCTCCCGATTGTAAAAGTTTTAGCACAGACTCTAGTTTTATGGTTATGTATTGGTATGCAAGATTTCTTGTTCAATAACAGACAGTCTTCTCACTCCATTTGGTGTTCATCTCATGCTAAGAGAGTTTGTTGTCGACTGATTCGACCGAATTATGGCAATTCTGTTACGATGAAGGATTTATTATGGCGTTATTGTTTTCTTTGGTTTTCTGCGTTTGAATGTAAGAAGTTCTTGCGTTTAGATGCTTTCCTCTACAGTCTGTTAGAGACCTGATGTTTACGACAGACCCTTGCATCTTTCGAATACAAGTCTTCCCCCTACTCACCCTTACTACAACTTACTGTCTGAAGTTCATCTAAGACCTTGTTTGCCCATACATGCCTGGCCTAGTTTCTGAGATAGAGCCGCATCGTGTTGAGTTAACCTCCATTTGATCACTCCATTAAACAAATCGTGACATTAAACTGATGGGTGTCGGGCTCTTCTCCTGCAAGCAATCCAGGAGTGACTTCCGACGCTAACAGGTTCTATGGTGTTGCAATGGCAAGGCCCTAGAATCAAAACCCTAAGGGGAGGAGGCTCATTCCGGTGTTGCTTAAGAAAGGCCTCATTCTCCTCCCTCTTTCCTTAAATATCCTTGGCAAAATGGCTAGCTTTAAAACACAAATCTAAGGGTGAAAAGTGTTGCAAGAGCAAGGCCCTTCAAACCCTAAAAGTCAAAACCCTAGGTGTAGATTTAACCTGGCCTAGGACGTCTTCTTTCTTCAACTTATGTTTAAATGCTAACTCAAAAAAAGAGGAATTAGTGTAGCAACGACTAGGCTATATCCTCTTTAATTAATGGCTAAAACAAGTTTCTCAATCATGAGGACATATAGCAAGGACCTACTTGTGTGCTTGCTACCTAGGGTTTCAAGATTAAGCAATATAATAGCAATGTAACAATAAATGCAAGAGATTTAACCTACAACCATTCATTCAAGAAGTTTTGTAGGAGAAATACACTTACAAATCATGAAGAGTGCTTATCAAACCCTAGTTGTAAACCTTCCAATGAGAGAAACACCATAAAAATGCCAAGAATGATCCTCCACAAGAGTTTCACCTCACTTCCAAGAGCAATAATACCAAGACAAAAGACTAAAAATGATCTCTCACAAGAGAGTGAGTTATGTTATCTGAAAATGAGAGGCAACGTCCTCTATTTATATCATTCGAATGACCTTTAATTTTAAAATTAGGTCATTAAAATAGCCGACAAGGCTGACTTTTGATTTTACACTGTTTTTACATTAAATGCTAAGAAATGTCATAATATGAGCTAAAAAACGAGACGTCAGGCCTCTCTGAGGGAGACGTTGGCCCTTTTTGGGCAAGCTCAGCATCTAGGAAGCCAAACGTTGGCCCTTCTAGGGCTCCTGCAAGTTGCCACACGTGCCAAATGATCCCAGCACACTGCCACATGTTCCAGATAATGTCCATCTCTTTCAGAGGGGCGTCCTGTCCAACAAAAGCACACGTCCCATCTGCAGAGGGTGGTCCCCCCTAGGCCGGGCTCTGCCAAAGTGTCCTGGGTGGGACGTCCTTCTTCCTTCTCGTGTAGTGGCTCATCACAACGTTGTCCTATCTCTGCCATCCTAGAAACCATCTGATGGGCTCTTCAGCCCCATGGAGGTCCGATCTAATCATATCCCCATGTGTACCGGTCCACTGGTACCTGTCCGTCGGGCATAGTCCCGCACATCAAAAACTGCGCCCTCCATGGGCTCATCAGTCCTCGGGATCATAGCAATGTCAATCATATTTCATCATTAAATTTATCAAATACATGCATGAAATCCCTAACATATCATCTAAGAGCTCAAAGACATTACACATATCTACTATACAAAGCTTAAGAAACCAACAGAATAACCTATTGGGCTAATACCCACAAGAAAAGGAAAGTTTCCTCAGAGGATCATTCAAACCATGTATACGAAGTGGTATGGTCTAGGGATGTCCAGTCATAGTAAGACCAGGGGTAGGTGTTGTCCATGGATGCCTCTGTAGGAGGTGAGATGTACCCGTCATGGATGCACTTTTTCCAAGCCCCTTTATTGCCTTTATTTTTTTATTTATTGCTTTTCTTTCTTTTTTACTTCAAGGTCTGACCAAAGGACACTGCCTTGGCGTGGTGACCAGAGCTGATAGTGTTACCCACTGGTATCTTCACA